>OZ014497.1:36346890-36916890 GCA_963966045.1 Xestobium rufovillosum
AATCAAATAAATCATTATTACCTTGACTATATAATCGACCTTCCATTGTGTATCGACTATATGAGGCAAAAACGTCCCGATATTACACAGAATTGCTTGTAATTTTAATTTATTCGTGTCGTAATACGAAGCGAAAATGTTGGCCCTATTTAAAGGTAATTTACAATCGCTTTTCAGGAATTGAATAACATCACTTTTTGTACTGTTGTTCCTAGCAAATTCAGCACTTATTGTTAAGAATGCTGCGTAAACTGCTTTTATAACATCTGGTTTGGAATTCAACAAACTGGACGTATCTGAAACATCATTATTAAAATAGGGGTCATAAATTTATTAAGAAATAAATTACTGTGTACTTCTGGGCCTTTTAGTAGCACGGAATAACAGTTTTCTAGCAATTGCTTGAATGTATTTTCTGAAACTACTGTAGAATTGCCGCTTAATTTTATTGAATCCTTGATATCATCATTTACATGCATTTTGGAAATATTTGACAACTAAACTGTCAATGACGCCATTTTAACTTCAGGTTAGGCAACAGTTAGTTCCTTTCGCTGCCAACATTTAATTCTAATAACTCCCAAGGCGAGAAACTTTGATACCTCCTTGGACTCCTGATACCCGCGTACGAACTGTGAAAATTTCAAGAGTTTTGGGATGTTTCTAGACATTACGGGCATTCCTTTTGCCAGTTTTAATTTCGATGTGTCAAATATTTGTAGGTTATGTGGAGATTTATGCCTTTTAATGTTATTTACCTATCGTAAAGTATAATTAATTATGTAAGTTTTGCTGCATTTGAAGTGAAATTGTCTAAAGTATATTTGTGTAAAGCGATTTTAAAATTAGATAAGCACAAGTATGAGTAAAAGAAAGGCTCCGAGCAACAGTGATAATCTGAACCAAGATATTTGTGATGCGTTATCAGGTTTGATATTGATTTTAAATTAAAAGAAAACTGTGATAAATTGCGTTTTTTAATTTAGAATTAGCTGAGTATGAGAAAAACGTGAATAAAAATATTTACAAGTATAACGCTTATCGTAAAGCGGCGAGTGTTCTATCCACTCATCCAACGCGAGTTAATTCCGGGGCGGAAGCTAAAAATTTACCAGGAGTAGGCGAGAAAATATCAAAGAAAATTGATGAGTTGCTGGAAACCGGTAAATTGCGGAAACTAGAAAACGTACGTTTTAATTTTAATATCTCGTGTAATACTCTGATAGTTACTTCTATTAGATACATAAAGACCCTAAAAGTATGGCAGTAAATTTGTTGACACGCGTGTTTGGCATCGGGCCATCTAAAGCTCAAAGTTTTGTCCAAATGGGCGTAATGAATCTTGATGATTTAGAGAAACACAAAGACAAGTTGACCGATCAACAACTGATTGGTTTAAAGTGAGTTTTTTTTAATAACACGAGTATTTTTATGAATTTAAATGCTCCAGGTACTTCCACGATTTTGAGAAAAAAATTCCGAGATCTGAGATCGAAGATATCGAACAGATTATTAAAAGTGAGCTCGAGAAACTAGATCCGGATTATCAGGTCACGATTTGCGGAAGTTATAGGCAAGAAACTAGATTTTTCTCTTCTACAAAAATGTAATAAAGTTGCCTCGTTTAATTTTAGACGGGGTAAGCCCGAAAGTGGAGATATAGATACGTTAATAACTCACCCGTCTTATACGAGTGAAAATAAGAAGCACAAAACTGATTTATTGCACAAGGTGGTCAGTAAACTGCAAGAATGTTTTCTTATTTCTGATACCCTGGCTGCTGGTGATACAAAATTTATGGTAAATTCGTTTATTAAAAGAATGTGCATATAACATGACGATTTTATTCAACAGGGAGCCTGCAGATTGAATTCAGAGTTGCCAGTGCGGCGGTTGGATATTCGTTTAGCACCGTACGATCAGTACTACTGTTGCATTTTGTATTTCACCGGATCGGACATATTTAATCAAAGAATGAGAGCGCATGCCAATGAAAAGGGTTTCACCCTTAACGAGTATTCATTGCGACCCTTGGGAAGTACGGGTAAATTGATTGCATTTTAAAAAAAATTATTAGTTTCGATTTATTGGAAATTTCGTTTAGGTATACCAGGTGAACCAGTGGAAATAACGAGTGAAGAGGATATTTTTGATTGTATCGATTTTCCTTACGTTAAACCAGAAAATAGAAATAAATAATTCATTTTCGCTAGGTTTTGCGGTATTTGAGTAAGAAGAAGATACTTAAAATACCGGTTCATTTGAATACCGGTAAGTGGTGATGTAGCCACTTTATTTGCATTTGGTTGACTTTGACAGATTGATATTAACCTAACTTTTGTTAATTTGTGTATTTCGTAATCAAAATGAGTATTAATGGAGAATTCAAAAGTTAATTCAATTAAAATGGTGAGGAATAACAAGAAAAACAGTCATTTTAATAGAGAAAACTCGTTAAATGTAGAGAACCGTATCGAAACGCAAAAACCTTACAAGCGTGAAAAACTCAAACAAATTACGTAAAAGAAAATAATTTTAATTTCTATACGTTGCAGACTTAAGAAAACACGTTAAATGCTAATATAATGTGCAATTGGTGAATTAAATTTAGATTTTAATAAGTGAAAACTCGAATTCATTGAAGCTCTAATGTATTGAGGTTAGAATGCATTTTTTAGGTCTTTAAAATAAAAATTTCGCTGTGACTCGCGGCACGCTAACGTGCCTCTAAAATAAATATTAGAGGCACGCGAAACGTCATCATTGTTACGTACGTCACACATCGGTTCGGTTCGCGCGTCGCGTGGTTAGCAAGGGCAGGCAGGAATATTATTTTAATTTGAAAAGGCGTTTAAACGAACATGGATATTAGTAATTGTAGTGCAATAGGTATGTGAATAGATTTTGTAGTCTAGTTTTTACTTCCGTAACGTAAATGGACCAATACACATACACTACATAATTCATTTTGTTCCCACTACCCGCTTTCCCGCCAATTCGCCAATAGGCATGACTTAAGGTACCCCTTCACGTACAGTTATTTGCCTGCGCGCCTGGACTGAAGGCCCGACGCGTGCTCCCGGACTGACGCTTGGTGTTCAACCTACACGTTCAGTCCGAAACTGTAGTCTGTTTGGCACTTTTCATTTCATTTCGAAAAGTGACTGATTGTAGACGTGTAAAAATAGTAAGCAGATTTTTTTTCATTTTATTACGAAAAGTGACTGACTGTATTGTGAAAACAATGAGTTTAAGTAAAAGAAAGGCAATTGCTTTGCTATTATTAGCAGGAACCGACGAAGGAGCAGAACATAAAAAACGAAGGGAAAAAATGTACAACCTCTGTATATTTCAATAAATTCTGTTAAAACTCCATAGACAGAGGAAGTGCCATGTTATCTCTGCAATAATTATTCTACAATATAATATATCAACATAATTAATAATGACCACTACCAAATTAAGCAAGCAAAATGCACGGTTGAATGTGTACGAAACTGAGAACGTAGCACATGTCTCTCTTTCATCCACGTAAATCACTGTCGCCGCTCTCTTGCTAATCGCCAACCGAGAACTGAAGCGCAGCTACACGCTCAGATCTTGCCTGTGGCGCGTCTCAGGCCGCGCCAAATCTTTCGTCCGACTGGATTTCTTCAGTCCGCGTCGACACTGAGACGCGCCGGGAATGTTGCATCCCTTCACGTTCAGTTTTGGACTGACCTGAAGGACTGTCAGTCCAAAACTGACGAAAAACTGAACGTGAAGGGGTACCTTTATGTCTCTTCAGCTATTCAGTAATCAAACTGAAAAGCAGTAAAAATACTAATAGGCATGTATACATGTATAACTTACATTAGGTATTATCTTATTACCTATATAAGGGCAAAAACGTTTGCAAAACTGAAGATTAAGTTTTCGTTGAAAATATTTCCGCCTACCGACAAGGCTCCACCAGGATGATTCATAACGAATATACCATATTTTGGGGTGATAGAGGAGTTGAAAATAAGATGCTGAGACCATATTTCCTAAAATGGCTCTCTACAAAGATACAAGGTGTTGGAGTTTGTAAATAAATCTCGGAAAATAGGGTAGGTACTTGTGCTATTGAATTAAAATTTCGTGGTCGATTTTGTTCTCGGTTCAAAAAACATTTACTGCCAAATGGTTTCCCAGGTACTTTTAGAACAACAGCAAGTTGATGCATTGTTCATCAAAAATGTAAATTATGTACCAATTTATAAAAAATAAAAAACCTCAGAGTCGTAAAAAATTCAGCCATACTTTTTTACTTACAAACTGAATTCAACATTTATAAATTTCAACCTCATCGGTCATCGGTAAAAACCACTGGTGTTACATTGTTTAAGCTGAAGGAATGGGTTCGCCACTATGTTTGCCCCCAAAATTTGAACGCTCAATAGCTTTCGAAGTTTCGGAAATACTAAAAATAATATTTCTTTTTTGATGAAACTGTATTTTTGTTAGTAATAATAATTTTAAAACATGTCCAAATAAACTTTAAGTTATTTTGACCTTCTCTATATCATCTTCATCTCCCGAAGTTTTTTAAACTCGCTCTGAATTACCCCATAATATGTTATTCACCCCAAGAGTTGGAGTGATATTCACCTATCTTGATCACGCACATTGATTGTGGATTGGCGTTTGTTTTTCATAGATTAGGTACTTAAGCAACTGTAGGAAATTTTATCGGAAATTTTGCACACATATAAGGCTTCCTGTTATGCAGAAATGCTAGATTACGGCGGTTTTTTGTAATTTCAGAAGGAGTCTTATTTCACAATTATGTTAAAAAAATAATAATCAAGCATACTTCTTACGTACGCTCTTCTGAAATTTCAAAGCTCAATTTAGCATAACAAGTTTAAGCATGCAAAATTTCAGGTAGAATTTGAAGTTTGCCTTTTCTTTATCAGCTGGGACATTCCATGAAAATGCGGACATAATTGGAAAAAAACAAATAAATTTATATGTCATAGTAGGTTGTACATCTTGTTTCTAAAGAATCACATTACCATATTCATTGTTTTTACAAGATAAATTCGAGAAATGTCACTTTGGCAAGCGTCAGAACTTAAAACTATAACAGTAAATGTTTAAAATTTACTATTGTGATGGCTGGTGAACTATTTTTCTTGGAATCCACAAGCAACTGGTAAGTATTTTTGATTGTAAATAATAATTAACAGTTCTCTAGATTTATCCTATGACATTGTTGTCTACTTCTGCCAGCCTTTCCGCAAAGAAGTAAATGTTAAAATATATTAAAATCATTGTAGCGCGAGTTACCGAAAAGTACAATTTAAAAAAATATATCCTTTTATCTTTTTTTATCGCGTTTTAAGTCTTTATATTTGTGTTGCCTACATTTACTTAAAAGCATAGTCCAAAAACATTAGAGCAATATATTTCAAAATGAAATATTTCTTTAGGTTTTCATTGAAACGCGAGTTACCGATTTGAACCTAATAAATGTGCCATATATCAGCGTTTTGAGTGTAACCTTAAAATACCGTTTTTAAGTGTACTGTACTGGTGGTACTGGGAGGGTAAATACACTCTCGGATTATTTTATCTTGCTACAGTGTAGAATACTTCACCCACAATTTAATGGCAGCATTTTTTAATGTGCAGTAATATGACAAACATGCGTATTTTTCCAAAAAAAATGAAGAGAAGAAGGGAAAAGTTAAAGAGGCTAGGAATGTATGATGATTATAAGAAAAAACATGCAGAAATATGCAGAAAAAGTAGAGCAAAAAAGAAAGTAGCCATTAACAATTTACCACCTTCAAAACGGAAGCAACTACAAAAGGATCTAAGAAAAAAAGTCAATGAAAGGGTAAGAAAATGCCGCTCTCTTAAAAAATCTGAACTTCCAAGTGCAGAATTGTCTCCTCCTTATACCTCGGTTCAATCTTTGGGAAAAGCAGCAGCACGAGCGCGGAGATTGTTGCCCCAATGTCCTGACAAACGAAAAGTTGTTTTAAGAAAACTTTTGCTAGAAGTTGAAGAAACAAAGGAAGCGTCCTGTCTTTCTTTAAACCTCAAGGAACATCGCGGATCTTTAAATAGCGAGGTTGTCACCGCTATAAAAGAATTTTATTTGAGGGAAGATATTAGTCGCCAAGCTCCTGGACTAAAAGATTTCATTACAGTTCGCGAAAAAGGAAAACCCAAAGAAAAAATGCAAATAAGGCATTTATGTACTACAGTTTCTGAAACACATGCTTTGTTCGTTAGAGAATATTGAGAGATCGTAGGAAAGAGCAAATTTGCCGAATATAGACCAAAACATGTTTTTTTAAGTAGCCAACTTCCCCATAACGTGTGTCTATGTAGGTACCATGAAAATTATATTTTAGCTTTAAATGCAATGCACGGCATTTCACCAGAATGTCCTCGGTATGACCACGATTTTATAAAGTCAGTAATATGTGAAAACCCAACTAAAGAATGTTGGAAATTTACTTGTGGTGCTTGCAAGGACATATTAAATACAAACTTAGAACAGTACATAAATGCTTGCAATAACTCTGAAGTTTCATGGTTGGTATGGCAAGACAGCGAAGGAAAATTGTGTAAAGTTTTACATTCTGGATCAGCTTCGGAACTGAAGGGGCACATACTTAGTATGTCGAAAACTTTTTTTGAACATTGCTATGTCAAAAGGTATCAAGCTGAAGCATATCAAAATGATAGAAAGGCTATATCGGCTAGCAACTTTGATCCATCAGCTGCCTTGGTGCAAGTAGATTTTTCGGAAAATTTTACTTGCATAGCACAAGACGAAGTTCAAAGTTTTCACTGGGCTCAACCACAAGTAACTTTGTTTACAGTTTATGGTTTATGGGCAAACAGCATCCGATGGTTATTGTATCCGATAATCGTAACCACAATAAAGAAACGGTGGCGATTTATATGGATCGGATAATAAAATTACTGCCACCCTGTATTACCAAAGTGTACATTTGGTCAGACGGACCAGCATCACAATTTAAGAATAGGTATATAGTGGAAACTATAAAAATTATTCAGTAACTCAATGAGAAAGACATAATTTGGAATTATTTTGCTATTTACCAATTTAATGTAGCACGAGTTACCAAACTTTTTGTTGTTTATTTTTCAAAAGCACATTTTTCAAAAATAACTAATATCTTCATAGTTTTCTTTCTCTTTGACCTAATCATATTTTTGTGATTTAAGAGTAGTTCAATTGTTAAATTAGCAGAAATATTAAAAAATTTAAGGAAAGGTAAATCTTATGTCCTTAAGACGTAACGCGAGTGACCTGAATTTGCTCTTATAAAAATTAAAATTTCAAAACATTTTGTTTATTGTAATATTCATTTAATTGTTTAAGAATAGTGTAAGTTTTTAATTAAAAATGTTGGTTTTAATTAAACTATTAGAGTTAAGTATTGTCGTTTTACTGCCAAATAATATATTTGATTGTAACGCGAGTTACCATGGAATGTCCCAGCTAGTACTTCAGGAATAATCAGAGAACTACTTGAGCACCAACGTGTAATATATGTAGGTCTTCAGTTTTCGTCATATGAAGATTTAACAGTATTCCTTAAAGAATACGAAGTTTCTAATAAGCAGAAATTTGATAAAATGAGTAGTCGTACAGTTGCAGCTTCTTTGAAAATTCATGGGCAAATAGTTTTTTCATTATGTAGAACTACATGTAGGTAGGAAGATAGGTAATATCAAATAATTAGAAAAAATCAAGAAATCGTACTTATTACTTACGCAATTTAAAATCTTGCTAATAAATATTGTTCATATTTGTTCAAAAAGCTGAAGTTCAAAATGTGATCAAATTGCAGAAATGTCGAAATTTTGTCTATAAAAACTTGGCCGACAAATGTTGCGTTTTGGAAAGCGTGCTGCGACAAGTTTGTGCAAAATTTAATTTTTTTTTAATACAATCAAACTCGATTTAAGCTTTTTGGGCGCAATTCTGAACAACGTTAGTAAAATTTTACACCAAGAATGTCGAATAGGTACGATTTCTTGATTTTTTCCATTTATTTTGGTATCCCAACCTTGCATTTGAAGGAACTAAATGACCCTTGATGCCCATAAACTCTAATGAGTTCTGTCTTTGAGATGAATTTTGCTCAAATCCGATTAATTAAAAAAGTTATGAAGGTGATATGTACACTTTTAAGAGTGGCACACTGTATACTTAACGACTTATTTTGTTTGTATCTGTGCCAATTTTATGATTAAAAGTTTTAGAAGTGTTTTCACAGGTACTGATGTTTGGAATCAATTTTTTTTATCTATTTTATTAAAAATGACTTTTTAATACCAGCATTATTTCTTGATTATGTACGTAAGAACGTGCGAACGTGGTTTGATGTGAACGTATGACGTATACACAATGATGACGTTTCCGTTTCGCGTGCCTGTAATATTTATTTTAGAGGCACGCTAGCGTTCCTCGAGTCACAGCGTAAAAATTTATTTTAAGATGCTTTATTGAAAAACAAATACATAAGAATACTATATCGAACGAAAATAAGCGTTTATTAAAAATTGACTAGACCTTTTAATAAATTTATAAATTCGCTATTAATTTTTACACTCAACGCTCCTATTCATCCGCAAATGACTTTTAACCAACTGTCCCGCGCACAATGCCGCCATGAGAGACAACTCTCCGGCTAATACCGTTGCACAAATTATTTTGGCGAGTTGATTGGCGTTTTTACCAGGTTCTTCAAGGTTCGGACCTCGAACACCAAGCATTTCCAGACAAGCTGCTTGAGCGGGAAGTCCAGTACCTCCGCCGATGGTACCAGTTTCTATTGAAGGCATTGTACACGATATATGAAGGTCTGTACCGTTCTCACCCCACGGTTCCATGAGCGTGATACAATTGCTGCTCGTTACATTTTGTGCGGGGTCTTGACCTAATATAAAGTAATTTTATACAAAATATATTTGAAAATTTATGTTAGTACCTGTAGCGATGAATATGGCAGTTACTATATTAGCCGCGTGCGCGTTGAATCCACCGATACTCCCAGCAACTGCTGACCCGACCAAATTCTTCGATATATTCACGTCTATCAACGATTGTACCGTAGTTTTTAACGTGGTTCTAATAACTTTTTCCTCGACAACTGCTTCGCAGACTACCGATTTTCCCCGGCCTTCGATCCAATTCACAGCTGCGGGTTTTTTGTCGGTGCAAAAGTTGCCGCTTAAACTCAGAATTTCCATATCGGGGAAAGCTTTTTGGAGAAGCTGTAGAGCAGCTTCTGTACCTTTGGAGAGCATGTTCATCCCCATTGCGTCGCCTATGTTCAATAAAGTTACCAACACTTAACGGTAAAATAATTATCTTACCAGTTTTTGCGACGAATCGTATAAAAACGTATCTCCCAGCTATTCTCACTTGCAAGTTGATTAATCGAGCAAATCTGCTGGTCGAATTGAAAGCCTTTTTGGTTTCTTCGAAATTCTGTTCGATTTTCATCCAAGTTGCGGCATCTGCAGCTCTTGTAATGGACGGAAAACGCACTACAGGGCCTCGAGTCATGCCGTCCCCTACAACACGACTCCTAACACCAGTAACAAGGGCGCGACAGCCCCTGTTTGTGCTAGCTACAAGACAGCCTTCTGTAGTAGCCATCGGGACATGTATTTGTTTGCCGTCGAGCAGTAAAGGGCCTACTATACCCACAGGTACGGGAATGTAGCCTATGATATTCTCGCAACATACTCCCATCACCTAAAATGGGATAAAAGCGTAGAAACCCCGAGCACACTAGTGAAAAAAGTATTTACTTTAGTGTAATCGTAATTCTTGTATGGTAGATATTTCAGCACCTCGGTCTTATCTACGAGTTCCCTTCTTATCTTTATCCCCTTCACAGGATCACCCAAAACTTTCTCCAACTGATAACCGGGAATTACTTTATTTGCAACCAACAATTTAATCTCATCATCTCGTAAACCGTCTGCACCATTCGCATTTTTGTATAAATCTGCACACTCTTCCAAACTTCGTATAGATACTTCTTCTATTAGCTCTAAGACTTCATTTTCCGATATAAAATCAGTTTGAACTGCTTTATTTTTGTTTACCGAAGATCTTTCGGTGTTTTGATTTATCGTAAAAGCATCTTTATCTTCGAAAAATATGAATTTAAACAATAAAGCACCTAAGAGAATCAAAATTACGATGTGATCAACACTGTATGCTATCCAGTGGATGATTCGACTTTCGAAAGTTTCGTCTTCTACAGCCACAACTATAAGCGGCATATCCTTCATATTTTCTTCGCTATTGAAGCTCCAACGACTGTGTATATGCACCCACATCAGTCCAAAAGCCATGATTAATTTCACCCGCTGAATAACAGGATTCGATTTTTGATCTTCCTCTTTCAACGCTGTAGCCACTAAACAATTTGCGATATTCTCTTTGTTATACAAAGTATTAGCCCGTGATAATTCTAACATTAACGACAAACACGCAGGGTAAAACGTCATAAAAACCAAATAATTTACGACGACGGAAAGACAAGCAAAATACGACAACATTTCCAATCGTTTCACCCCGGTTAACGATCCAATTCCAATAACCAATATTTCTACTAGCGTATCTAACGTTATCGTCGGCCCCAAGATGGAAATTCCATTAGCAATATTGCTTTTGACTTCTTCTTTGTTAGACGCGCTTAAAGCAAACTGCGCTAACGTCGCTGCTTTCGATAAATCGATTAACAGTAAGAAGAAGAATAGGGCGTCTTTTAGGTCGTTTAATCTCACGCCTAGCACGTTAATAACAGCCGAGGTGAACACAAAACTCGAAAATACTGTAAATAAACCGGCAATCCCTAGTATATACTTTGAGCCTAATTTTTGCAATTTTCTAAAGTGATAGTAACTGTATAGTATAGCTAAACAGCGTATGATGGTCATTATAATCAAATCTACGGCTACATACTTGTTTTCTTGCACCAAAAACGGTTTTTGGACGCTTTGTTGATCTATTGTAAGCATGCAAGCTGTTAGCGTTATGGTTATGACGATCACTTCCCATGGATTAGACGCACAAAATTCGCCGTGGAGTTGAAATAATCGCTTCGTCATCTCAAGGAAGAGGCACAGAATTGTTTTCTGGAGAATACTTAAGAGATCTTCCGGAGAAATAGCTTTGTATTGACGATTACTTTCCAGAATTCAGAGAAAATTGTGCAAAACTAGTGGTTATGTCAAAACTCAAAACTGTCAATGTCACGCGCAATTGATCTAAAAAATCAAAAGGATGCATTTTCTAGTTACTCCACTGATTGACGGAGCATGCGCCTTAGATTTATTTATGTTATTTGATTATTGATTCATATGCTGATATTATTTAATTTTGTATTTTATAAATACACATAATTATTTAAATAACAAATATCTATTTACTTTTAAATTTATTTATAAACTATAACAATTAAAATCACAGATGAATATTAAGAGAATAGGTAATTTTTTAACACAATTCATTTTGAGGGGGGCACATGGCAGGTGGTGGATAAGGCAAACACGGATACGGTGGATAGGCAGGTACTGGCACTGGTACCGGTACTGGAACTAGAATACCCACAGTTTCTTTCGGTTTTGGTACAGGAAGATTACCAAGTTCTAATGGGGCTGCATACAACGGATCTTCCCCCTCGACTTCTGTTTTACGTATTATTCGTTACAATTAATTTCAATAAGTAAATAGTTTTTGAAGTGTACTCACCAGGTTTTGGTGCAGGTGGCGCCACTAACAGCGCCAAAGGTGTTATCTGCAATAATAATAATATACATTGCAAAAGACATGCGCAACGACTACGTCATTATTGGTGGTAAATTTAAACTTAAAACATACCTGTGGTGCATCTAGACAATCAGAAATTACGTAGGAAAATAACAAATTTGAGAATAAAACTATGGACAACATTGTCTTGGTAATACTGAACTCTTACAGACATGACTTACATTTTATAATGCGAATTTTATTTATGTTTTTTATTTAAATACAATGTCAAGTCGTTGAAGGTTCGAAAATGGACTTGTGGTTTACAAATATTTCATTTAATCGATTCTTAACCTCATTATCTTAAAAATTAAAACAACTTTTTTGTTTTACTGTAAAAATATATTTGTTTTTAAAGATACAATAAAAAATGTATAAATAAATTAGGTATAAGTATGTAAATAGAAACGGTTTATTAACATGGGGGTGGTTCTATCATAGACGGGGGTGGGTACATTAACTGCATGGGAATATAATTTATAAGTGTTGTTGTTGTTGTTGGTTCTAGTAGCTTAAGTAATTTTGCTGGCCCTGGAGAATCAACCAAAGTTGGTAAAGCACCTAAAAAAATTAATTAAATATAAAGTTTAAAATACATTTTTTGAACTTACCATCTGGTATTTCTAACCCAACACCTAGAGTTGGATTTGATGATAGAGATGGTTTTGGTACGACCTGTTTATACGAACAAAAATTATATTAATTTATAAGGACAGATTATAATTCAACTTACAAAAAAGCAGGCCACTTTTTGGTCAATAGGACAAGCTAGAATTACAAAAAACAGAGTTTGTAGCAACATTTTCGACTGTATGTGATGATTGTCTCTTTGGTAATAAACTGAATTCGAGCTCTTTTTAATTGTTGATATACAGGGTTTTGTTTTAATGTTTGTGTTCGTGATCTACGTCGAGGTCTGCTTTTATAAAATGCCAGGGACTTGGAAACAAAAGTTATAAATGAGAAAAATGATAAAAAAGATGACCTGCTGAACATATCTCTGTACAAAGTTGCTTGGTCGAAGCGTTATCAATGATGAAAGTTCTGAAAAAATATTATTTTTTTTCAATAACTTAAGACTGAGTCCTTCGAATGAAACGAGTGTTGGAAGGTGAACATTTGGTTTGAAATGAAGTCATCATCATCATCATAAAGTTTTCAGCTCGAAGACTGGTTGGACGCGTACCTCCATCCTACCATCCTATCTCTCCTATTCCTTACCGTCTTCCATAAATTTCGCTTTTCTCCAGCTCCACGGTATCTTCATCATGCGTCTATAGCACCACATTTCAAATGCTTCTAATTTTTTCCTATCCGCTTCTCCTATCGTCCAAGTTTCACAACCGTACAATGCCGTACTCCATACATACGTTTTTAAGAGCCTCTTCCGAGTTTCTACATTTATCATTCTCGAGCATAATAGTTGTTTCTTTTTATTAAATACAACTCGGCCCTGCGTTATTCTTTATTTTATATCTAGAGCTATCCTACCATCGCGAGTTATTTGACTTCCTAAATAGCATAAATCTGAGACTTCTTCTATCTTCTCGTTTCCAATTTGTATTTTAGTTTTAATCCTATTTTCACGCCCCCTACACACTAAAATTTTGTTGATCTTCATACCATAGCCCTCAGCCAAAACCGCTTCCATTTCGTTCAGAGCCCTTCCTAATTCTTCTTTGCTTAATGCTAATACTCCTATATCATCCACGAATCTGAGCATATTAATAGTTTGGCCCTGTATATTAATTCCAGCAGCTATTCTGTCTTTAACAATAGTAATCGCATCTTCGAAATATAAATTGAAAACTGAAGGCGATAACGCACATCCCTGCCTCTCTCCCTTTCGGATATCTACTTCTCTATATTCCTGTTCAAATTCTATAACTGCCGTTTGCTCTTTGTATAGATTATGAATTATTCTTCTATCCCTATACTTTATCTCTACATTTTTGAGCACTTGGAACATCTTCTTCCGTTTTACATTGTGGAAGGCTTTTTATAAATCTACAAATCCTATATATTGACGCTCTTTCTCTTTCCTATTGTTTTTATATTATTCCTTGTAAAGTTAGAATGGCCTCACGTGTTCCCCTATTTCTTCTAAACTGTTTTCTTCACTGATATCATTTTCCTCTACTTTATTCTAAAACGCCCCGTATTTGAAATTGAAATGAGAAGTTGTCAGCAAACTAAATTGTTTAATAACCCATAATAAACCGAATAAAACAAAAATAATTCGTAATAAAACTAAATTTATTATTTTACAAATATATCATAGAAAATTAAGCTTCTCAAGGTCTTCCCAGGAGTCCAGCAGCACCGTATCCAAGTCCATAACCAGCACCGAATCCGTCAGCACCAAGTCCAGCGCCGTATCCGGCAGCGCCGTATCCGGCACCGTATCCCATACCGCATCCGCCAATGCCGTATCCAGCACCGTATCCCATACCGTATCCGGCAGCGCCATATCCAGCACCGTATCCAACAGCTCCGATTCCTGCGCCGTATCCGGCAGCACCGTATCCAGCTCCGTAACCGGAAGAAGCGTAAGTAGTGGAGGTAGAGACTGCTGGGGCGGTTGGAAGGGCTGGGGCGTAGGCTGGAGCAGCGGCGATTGGAGCGGCAGCCAATGGGGATCTAGCTCCTGGAGCGTAATAGGAAGACGCAGCTGGTTCCAGAGATTCTGAAAGGTTGAATATACAGTTAGTTTTGCGGATAAATTTAGGGATAAATTTAGAATTACCTTCAGGTACGAGAATTTCTACTCCTAGTGCGGGGCCTGGGGGCATCCATGGTTTGCGCGCTTGGACGGTATTCTAAAAAAGAAAAAATATATTTTAAAAAGTTAAAAATACAATTTTCAATGAACTTTGTTGCTTACCTTGCTAACACATGCCGATTGGGCGACCGCGACAAACCCTAAGATCAAGATGAGGAATTTCATATTTTTGGCCTGCAGTTTTTTCTAGAAACGTGTATACTGTCTGAGTTGTGATGTTACCTACTTATTTATACTATTTATTGTGTCCTGTTAGTCGATAGATCGTGAGGATTTCTTCAAATATCTCTCGGTACGTGTTTATCGTTACTAGGCTTAAATAAATAAAAGAAACGTTTTTAGCTGGGCACTTGGTACTTGAAATGTGTTTCGGTAAATATTTTGGTTACGGGCTTAATGACTTATGTCCAAATAATTTTTGTTGTTAATAGATCTTTATTGGGTATTTTAAACATTTTTAAAACTTTGAATGTTTGAAAAATAAAAGCTCTTCCAAACAAAGAAATTTATCAGCAATTTCCTTAAGAGTTTAACTAATCGTTTTTGATACGAAGACCTCATTTAATTATCAATTTTAATACTGTGGATATTAGAAGTTGTATATATTCTTCGTCTACTATAGTATTGTTTACTGTTAAGAACAAAATTTAATTAGCAAGAGCCATACCCAATACAAAACAGGAACAGAGATACATAGGATAGGAGTAACATCAACGGCCCCATAACACTGCCCCGAGGGACTCCTACATTCTACACCTATTTTGAAAGATACGATTTATTAGCTATTATCACTAGACCTTATTTAAGCTTTTTTATAGAATCTGCGTCATGGTTTATTACTATGGCTAAATCAAAACAAGCAGATTCAACTAATTTCCATCTTTTCTTCTAATACAACAAACATAATTTTACTAAAGTTTCAATAACTTCCTCATTCCCTTATTATTGTTTATCCACAATCTGACCTACTTTATGATTACAGAGGTAGGTACCTAATTTAATTTTTGTAATCAACTACTGATTATGCCATCATATACGTGAGATACAGAAGAGTGTTTGTCAATGTCAAACACATCTTAAATTCTCATTCAATCAGAAGTTGTTGGACGTTCACAACGGCCACTGGAAAGTTCAAAAAACTAGTAAAAAAGACAAGTAAATTAGAAGAAGCATACGCATGCCACTTAACATGTACCACTACATCTTCCACCAAATAACAAAGTACTTCTTGCACTGACAGAACAATTTATGTTCAGATTTAGATGTATAGATATCTAACAATGAATAGACTTCTTCCTCCAAATCAATAACCAATTTGTCACGGAAAATTAATCATCATTTGTGTTTTATCTGAGACAAAAAGAGGGTATATAAGAATTTCCCAATCAATACGATTGAAATTGTTGAAGAAAAATGTTACTTTTTGTGCTTTGTTCCACATTCATCCCATCCATGATGGAACAATGCTCCTGGGACGACCCGCCTTCCCTGGATTTCAAATTAATCATACCTCTACCACGTAAGTGATAAAATTATTCAAACCATGGAAGGTACATAAATACTAATCTTTCTGTTCATCTTCCTTTTAAGCCGACCGTTATGTTTTACCCACCCCTCCAAATCCAGTGTTTCAATATGAACAAACAATGTGGTCAGTCATTCCTCAACTTCCAGTACCGTTAGAATTTATGACTGCACCATCAAAACCGGTACTGCTACCCCAAGCACCAATGATACCGCCTTCGAAACCTGAAACCACTGCTGTGTTGACTGAAACAAATGTAACTACTTCAGTGGCAGTTAAAGAAGAACCATCAACACTTGAGGTACCATCAAGACCGGTACCCCACGCACCAATGATACCGTCTTCGAAACCTGAAGCCACTGCTGTGTTGACTGAAACAAATGTAACTACTTCAGTGGCAGTTAAAAAAGAACCATCAACACCTGAGGTACCACCAGTACTGCCTGAAACATCAGCTACTTTACCTGAAACATCTGTATCTGTTGCTAAAGCATCAGCGGTAGTACAAACAGCACCCGAAGTACCTGCACTAATAACTCCTCCAGTACCAACTGCTTTATCCGAAGCATCCGTCGCGGTATCCGTAGGAGCACAAGTAGCACCTGCAGTACCTGTGCTTCCATCTAAACTGCCTGGAGCAGCACCGGTAGTTCCTTCAGTACCAACTATTTTACCTAAAGCAACCGCGGTGGCATCTGCAGCGGCACAAGTAGTACCTGAAGTACCTGCACCAGTATCTGCACAAATACCTGCACCGGTACCTGCGCCAGTATTTCCGCCAGTACGTGCACCAGTACTTGCACCAGTATATGCACCAGTACATGCTCCAGGACTTGCGTCAGTACCTGCACCACTACCGGCTCCAGTAGCAGCAAACGTACCAACACCAGTACTTGCACCAGTACCTGCACCAGTACCTGTACCAGTACTTGCACCAGTACCTGAAGTATTTGTGGCGTCTTCTAATGCGGCCGAAGTAGTACCAGCCCCTTCACCTGAAACATCTGTGGCAGTGTCTGCAGAGGCACAAGTGGTAGCTGCAGCAGCACCAGCTATTTCACCTGCAGTACCTGAAACGGTGCCAGTAGTTAATGGAGTACCAGCGATAGTACCGCCATCTATAGCGTCAGCAGAAATAAATCAGGTTGGCAAGTGTAGTAAGAAAAATGTGCTTGAACATATAAAAAAGTCTCTTCTGGTGTATAAGTTGAAAAATATGTGTTAGGTAATATTTTATTTATTTGTTAGAATATGTATGCCAAATAAAACGATTTTTTTATTTAATGGAAAGGTTTGCTATTTTATTGCAATTTCCAGTGGCTGTCAAACATCCACATTTTTATGTCTACCTACTGTAAGAAAAAGGTTGGCTTAGAATCTTTGAAAATGGCATTTCAAATATTGCTTCTACAAACTCCGTTAAAAATACAATTTTTAATGTTCATTGCCAGTGTCAAAAATGTAAATTTGAGACACCAGTTTTCAAAGTCGTTTACTTTTAACATTGGTATCAAAAATGAAGAATTTAAGAAATTTCGTACTGTTTCTTGGACTTTTTCGGCAACAAATCGAAGTTAGTTCTACTAGCTGCTTCATTTAGTTCCGTTATTTCAAAATGGCACTTTTAACACTAATTTGTCTAATAAAGTTTGTAAGCAATAACGTAACTATGTACATAAAATTAAAAATATAAATTATTAGCACATTTGATTTTTATAAGATTATGGAATAGGAAAAAGTATAATGTTTTTTATAAAGTAATGAAATGTAGTTTTAGGTTCTTTTTGGTTTTTATTAATATTCTTGTTATTATAAAATTGACGTAGTTATTCTGCTTTTTATAATTTTCATAACAAATTTTTTTGGGTAGGTAGCTATTTTTTACTAAACAGTATATGGCTTTGTCTAGGGCAGATTTTCTGAATTGTGGACTAAAAAGTTTCATTGCTCGGTCAGCTAAACACTAAATCTAAGAAGTTAATTTGGTTATTATTTAAAATTGCTATAGTAAACTGCAATTTGGAATGATAGTTATTAAATTGATTAAGAATTTCATTTTCTTTGCCAGGAGGAATAGCAGTGAGACAATCGTCTACATATCTTACAATAAATTGTAAATTAAATTATAATTAGGGAATAACTGTGGTTTCTAAATCTTCTAAAACTAACTGGGTAATATAGTGCTTGAAATTGGAGAACCCATAGCACAGCCATCAGTTTGTTTGTGAATTTTATCTTTAAATTTGAAATATGTTGTTGTCAACGTAAGTTCAATTGCTGTAATGAAATTGTTTAAAGTAAGTGATGTAAAGGGTTCGACTTTATTTCATTTTTGTATATAGTTGTAATTGTTAGATTTATTGGAATGTTAGTCTGTAGAGTGATACAACATCTAGTGAAACTACGTAATTTGAAATTTTTGGGAATATAAAAAGTTCTGCTTTTCTCTTTAAATGAATATTGGACATACAATTCATTTTGTCCAGTAATATTAGATAGAATGAGTATTAGATAGTTTGTAAAAGGGACTTTGTATACTATTGGTCTAAGTGGAATATTAATTTTTGTAGTTTTGGGAGAGAATTTTGCATTTTAAGTTTAGCGTTAAGATTAGGAGAAATAGTATTTTCATTTAGAAATTTAGAAATGAAATTATTTCACTTTCTGACGACTCCTTGGACGACTCAGACAGCGAATTTGAGCCTTCTTAAATAAGTGTACTTTTAAGCTTCTGTTTGTAGTACCTATTTGTTGCGTTCTCTCGTCGGAATATTGTCCCATGTCACTGTAACAAATTGTTGTATAGTTCTTAAACTCACATTTCGTACATTTGATAGTTTTTTTGTACATACTCTAGATTTATTTGGTTACGGTTTTAATGCTTTTATGCAAAAACTAGAACAACTTGTACATAAATATAAATAACTATATAGAACCCCCCAAAATCTTGTCCAAGTGCTTCAATAGCTGCTTCTTGTATGTAGTGTATGCCCTGAATAGATACCGAACAATAAAACAAGAAAGTTTATATTAATATGTTATTTATTAGCAAAAACTAATTAATGAAGAATTTACAAAATGCGGGAAGTTCCAAGTCCGGCACCATAGGCGAAACCGGGTGCGCCACCGTAAGCGAAACCGGGTGCACCACCATAAGCACCATAAGAGCCGTAACCGCCAATAGCAGGGGCCCCCCAAGAGGCACCATATGCTGGGGCCGCTCCATAAGACGTCGCGGACCACGACGATTGGAGAGGCGCAGCATAACCTGCATTTCTACATCCTTGGAAACCAGTGTAGGTAGTTTGTGACGCGATGGCTGGGTACGCCGCTGGCTGAACAGCGGGGTAAGCAACAGGTTCGTACACAGGGGCGGCGTATAGGGGGGCGGCGATGCGGTCTCCTGCCAATTTGATGCCTTTAGGCAGGGGCAAGATAACTTTTAAGTCCAATGATGGATTTGGAGTAGCCTAAAACAGATTAGTATGTAAATTTTGTTTAAAATTGTATTCATTGAAGTACGTACCGATATGCAAGCAGAGTAACCTGTGGAGAAAACTCCCAACAGGACGATGGCGACAAATTGCATCATGGTTGCTTTGTTTGTTTGAATGGACAAGCGATTAACTGATGCTAGAGACAAGAAACTAAATTTATATTAGGGCACAATCTGATGGTTATCCTAATATTATGTGAATCGTGTCTTTGCAAAAAAAAACATTGTGTAACTCGTGCTCTTGAATGAGGTGAATGAGTTTTTTGTTTTCTTTTCTGTTGAGTGGAGATCGCCGTTAGTTTCATAAACAAATTTTTGTTCGTGGGTTAATAGAACGTTTGAAATTTCAAAATATTTCGGTTTATTTTTGTTTGAGAAGTTGCATTTTTCGAGTTCCAAAATACAAATAGTCTTTGCCACCAAATTTTCGCTAATATCTCCTGAAGCGTTAATTTTCCAGGAAAAGGCGTTAGTTTTATTATTATTCTGTATCTAATTATCTACAAAAAAGTTACCCCCTAGTTTTTTCTACAATTAACGGTTTCGGAGATACAGTTCAAAAATGATTTACTATTCAAAAAAAGTACATACTGTAACTTCACCTTTTTTTGTATAAATTCAATAAAAAAATTATAAGGCATGTTAAGGCAATTTTTTCATTCATAAATAGGTGCATACGAAAATATAAGGATAGGAAATTTTCTATTAAATGTACACGCATTATATATTTCTTGAATTTTCTGCCTTATTTGCTATTATTTTGTAACACTGCTGCATTTTGCCGACCCACAAAATAAGGTTAATGCACTTAAAGTTATTTATTACAACAACTAAAATTGTTTATGCGAAATAGCAATAACTTCTCTTGACAGTGAACTATTGTATTTAATTAAACAATGTACTTCGACTGCTTATTCAAGTGCGAGGATGCAGTTCAATAATTACATTTCTAAACATAACTTTGAGGAATTAATATGGTACAATCGAGTCCAGTTTAGATTTAGGTGTTATAAAGGGTGATCTGGGAGGACACAGTTACATTTGGCTTTTAGGGGTGTTTGAGAGAATGCCTAATTTTCTTCATTTTTTGGAAATTTTCTTGTGGTTTGTCACCAATTTATAGCTCATTGGTAATATTTTTTTCATTCCCTAATACGTGTATGAAAATACGAATATTTTAGTAGATTCAAGAGGCTTAATACTTATTTTGAATAGTGCATTATAATTTCTCCCATAATTGTATGCTGAAGTTTTGTCAAATTGGAGCTTATAAACTTCTTACGTGGGGGCATTTAAAGCTCCAAAATCTTGCAACTTATCTGTTCTAAAGTAAAGAAAATAATAAAATTGCATAGAAAAAATTTAATTTATTTCTAAAACAATACCTACAAATACATAAGAATCAAAAAGTGATACCTAACAACAATTTTCAAAATAACATTTTAGAAACAAATCCAAAATTTCAACAAGTAGTATTATAATTTAGTTTTTTAATTGAATCGACCGTGGAAACCAGCGTATGGGCCCAAGAGAGCAGCAAGAGGAGCCGCAGCATATTTGTACTCGTCATCAGTGTAGGTGATTGGAACAATAGCGCTTTCGCACATGGGGTAGTCTCTGTAGGGGAAGGGGGCTAATCCCAATTCAGCTGCTTCCAATTGAGTCATGGCCAATGGGTATTCAACCAAAGCTGCAACAGATTTTTTGGTTGGTTGATTATTTGTGTAGATCATGTTGATACTTACGGGCAATTGGTTTGGGGGTAGATTCGCACAATATGTCATTGGCAAGGGCCTAAAATAGGAAAAGAAAACACCATTTACATATTTCAGAACAAGAAACTGAACTAAATACTTACGTTGGTGTTGAATCTAGTGGCTTGTGAAGCGGCGACGCAGCACAGAACAACGACAACAACGAAGGAGTTCATTTTCGGGTTATTTAGTTCTTAGAAATCTTTATAAACTGGCCGTAGTTTAGTTCCGCCCGTTCTTTATATACAGGAAAGTGAATTTATCGACAGAAACAGTACGTGTTTCCATTCAAAATATCTCCCAACTTGGTTGAAGTACCCAGTAACAGATAGCTGTGAAGGATTGTTTTACAATTGAACGTTTCTTTCTGAGAAGTTTCATTTGGCAAGCTGGAGGACGTGCAAAAGGTAGTATATAAAAGGTTCTGAGAAAAAATAGAACATAAGTTTTACTTTAAACACAGCAAAATGAACACCCATATAGTATTTGTTGCTTGCATGATTAGCTTCGCTGCCTCTGCTTGTCCACCGAAGGTATAAACCTATAGTTCCTAAATTGCTTCTTAAAAATTTTAAAAATTATTTAATATTATCTATTCATGGTTTTCTTTTGATTTTCAGGGTCTTCCAATCTCCCTTTCAGTTCCACTGCCGGCCATTCCACCGAAAGAAATCGTTTCAGAACCATTCATGGGTGCTCCTTGCCCTGCTCCATTCAGCTACCCTGCTCCATGGATGTCTCCGGCTTACCAACCTGCGTACGGTCCTGGCGTTGCGCCCTTTGGAAATTGGGGCCGCCCGTGGGGCTATTAATTATTTTAATTAAGTTATTTTATTTTTTATACGTTTGTTTATTTATTTACACGTTTTATATTTATTTGCTTATTCGTTCGGACGATAATAAAAACTGCAAACATTATTTGTTTTTGTTTTATTTATGCCAGAAGTGTATAAATATAAATTGTTAATACAATCACTGATACATCTTTGGTAGTCTATGTACATATTGAGTTTATCACTACTATGCGCATTACCAATACTTATAATTATATGGATACTATAAATAACTATTGTCAGTGATGAGTTTTTTTATTTCAAATTACGCCAAAAATGGATGATTCTGATGTAGATATGCCTTCTGATATAGAAGAATCAGCGAATTTGGCAATAGATTCAATAATACCCTGTAATAAATTCTTACTTTTGTTTTTGCTTTTAAATATTCAGTTACGTAAAAGTTCATTACATAACTAGTTATGTAAGGAAAGTTCATTACATAACTAGTTACGTAATGAACTGACAGTTATGAAAAATATGACGTTTCGTAATGTCAAAAATGCATTTAAAATGTGACATTTCATAGCGGGGTTAGATAAAAATAAATATTAGTGGCTTTGACATCATTATTGACAGACATTTTAGGAAAGCTAAAAAATCTAAATTACCTACCTAAATAATTTAAATTTACAATAATTTAAAAAGATTGGATTGTATTAAATCAATCTGTTCGTTAAGTAAATTATATATTTTTATCATGTTTATGTTTCTAAATTTCTATAGATTCCAAAATATCTAATTGATAACCTTTTTCCAATGTGTATAAATATTTAGTTTCTTCAAAAATAGGAAATTTGTGATTATTTTTGAAAAAATTTTGCAAAATTTTAATCGTCGTTCCTCAACCGAAATGATCTTATATATTCATTTTATCTCATATTACTTAATAGGCCTACCAGTTTGACCAATACAAATACTGTTACAATCAGAGCATTTTAGTTGGTATATAAGTACCTGTTCTACAAAATTTATTAGTTTTATCTTTTGCTTTGCACAGTTAGTTTTAGAAGATTTAGAAACAACAGTTATTCCTAAATTATCTTTCAATTTACCATTTTTTGTTAGATATATGGATGATTGCCTAACTGCTGTTCCTCCTGAAAAATATGACGAAATTCTTAATCAGTTTAATAACTACAATCTTAAATTACAATTCACTATTGAAAATTCAACAAAAAATCAAATAATTTTTTAGATTTAACTTTACGTAAGATGAAAAATTTAATACAGACTGCATGGTATACTAAATCAACTTGGTCTGACTGTTTCATTTGTTTCAACACTGAACAACCCACGTGGCACAAAAAGAGTATTGTTATGTGTCTAGCTGACCGTGAAATTAAACTTTCCAGCCCACAATTTAGAAAATCCGCAATAGAAAAAGTATTAATAAAAAATAACTGACCTAAAAATTTCATTAAAAAAATTATAAAAAAAATAATCCACCAATGTTACAATAATAATACTGATATTAAAAAACCGAAAGAAAATAGAAATTACATTTCATTACCATATATTAAAGGTATGTCATACAATATTAATAACTTATTAGCAAAATACAACTTACAAGTATCACACAAAAATTATAACAACTTAAAATTTTTGTGTTCTAATTTAAAAACACCCATACTGTATACAAAATTAAATGTAAAGACTGAAAATACATATATTAAAATCATTTAGAAACCAGACTGAAATAACACAAATACCAAAACAGTAATTCAGCAATAAGCAAACATACTATTGAATTTATAATGATACCGAAATTTTAGAACAAGGAAAAAATTTAAAATCTCGACTGTTTTTAGAAATGATTTATATAAAAAAGGAACAAAACTCTATAAATCATAGAATTGGTATACAAAATTTAAGTCAAATTTACTGTAATATAATAAAATAAATCATACTCTCTGCTACTTGCTTATTGGTATTATTATTAAATTAAAAGAATATTCCTTTTTCTCTTTTATAAAAAAAATTTAAATTTAAAAATATATTCAAAAATATTACAAATTATATTTCAAGGCTATAAATAATATATAAAAATACATCACATAGCATTAATAATTTATGAAGAAAAAACAATTTTCAAATAGCGCACAAAAACATAAAAATTTGCTGATAATAAATTGACTGTCTGCCCAAGAACTGGTCGATGATGTAACCCTATTGAGGTTGCTTATCAGCGAAAATTAAAATTAAGGAAACCGCAGCAGAGGAAAACGAAAATAGAAAGCCACGTTTTGTAATTCTGCTCGAAATGAATTTTAAAAAATGGCTTGATTATGCACTTAAGATTCTCGTTTAGGGCCTATTATATTTTCTTTCTTATTAAGTATAAACATTGATTTTTAACACGTGGCATTCTTTTTACATCAATAATTTTCATTTAGAAGCCTGAAATCATGACGCAACTCTGTTAAGAGCTTTCCTAGCTTGGTTTCCAATGTTGGACGACAGCTCATGAACTGTTTCTGAATTCTGATTCTGAACGTCTTCGACGGCAAAAGAAAAATATCATCTTCATCGCACAACGAGCGTGTTCCTAACGAAAACATTCGCTAAAACGTTTACTCAAACGTAACGTAATTGTATTAAATAGAAACATACCTGCTGCGAATTTATCAAAATAAAAAATAATAACTTCGACGAGACGATTGCTATAAATACTTATACCCAGTGATGGATTGATTAAGTACAATCTTAGAAATCATCATGAACTCTTTCGTAGTTTTCGCAGCTTGCTTCGTCGCGTTCGCATCGGCCGCTTGCCCACCAAAGGTAAGTCAATTAAAGACACTCGTAAAGAAATGTTTAAATATCGATGTTTTCGCAGGGTCTGCCAATCTCTCTTTCCATCCCCCTGCCAGCTGCCCCACCAACTGGTTTATACCGCGATGAAGTTTGCGCCCCAGCCATCCCCCTTCCACCAGGTAAGTTTCGTACTCAAAAACCAAAATTCTTCCATACGATGTATGTTATTTTTCTCTTCGCCAGCAACCGTAATCCACAAGGACATCACCAAATTCAAGGCTTACCCAGGTTACGCTGGTTACCCAGGTTTCGGCGCTGGTTACTCTGGTTTCGGCGCTGGTTACGGCGCTGGTTTCGGCACTGGCTACGCAGGATTCTCCTCCTACCCAGGTTACTCTGGATACGGTTACTCATCTGGCGCTTACCCAGTCGCTCCCGCTTTCCCAGCTTACCCAGCTGCCCCAATTTTGCCAGGTTATCCAGCCAAACAAGTGGCGGAAAAAGTTGAAAAGACCGTCGTCCGTCCAGCAGGCCCAGCAGCCGGTCCATGGTACTGAAGTGAAAGAAAATTTTAAATTTTATTAGTCTTTGTTTTTTTTTTGTTATGTTAATTCAATAAAGTTTGTTGTCATTAGGAGTCTAGAGTTTTTCTTTGACAAATGTTATTCCCAAACACTCGTAATTTTATTGTGAATTAATTGAAAGAAATCTACTCAACTGGTGTATGTTTGGTTGCATAACCAAGCTTTAGAAATGCGCATTGGGTTGCCTAGTTTGTCTCGTTAAATAGATAGCCAAAGGATTAGGTTCTTAGACACTGATCGCTTCACTTCAAAATTTTCTCCTAATAACGATAAATGGGTTTTTTCCAAGAGGTTTTCCCAAAATATAAAAGAAATGCAATACTTAGAACGTTCCGTTCATTGGAATGTAGACTAACATAAACAAAAGTAGGCTCAGGAGGGCAGACTCGAGACGGCAGTGTTGGAAGACGCGGGGAAAGTTAGTTAGGTAAAGGGACACAGGGTGCTTAGCACTTGAGAGAGGTATACTCGCGTCTTTCAGATAGTTTCCACCAATAAAATAATTATATTTTCATAAAGTGATTATATCAGGTATGTCTGAATACAATTTTATTATTTTTTATATTACTGTAACTGCATATTATATAAAGTGTGCTTAAAACGCCATGAATTCTAAACTGACTAAATGGTCGCACTTTTTACTGACTTCAAGTCTCTTAGCTCAACAAATGCATAGTTATGAATTATTCTATTATATTTAAAAATAATCATGTATTGTGTTTATCATGTGGAATTCGAGAAGAGGCCCACTGGGGTACCCTTAGCCCTATAAACTTTTAAATAGGCGGGGATGGTGGGTCAGCCTCGTTAGCGACCCATCTAAGAATTGCCACTACAGTAGACATCATAGTGGTTAAATCCAACTGTACATATCTTTGCTTCGTTATAAAGGCGATGACCGTTAAGGAGAACGCCAATAAAAAACAATTGAAATTTCAAACTTATAAATAAATTTTAATAACAAAACACATAAGAATAATAAACTTTTATTTACAATAAACAACGTACGTATTATAAAAATAATATCTAGGTACACGAAAAGAAATATAAACAAGATAAACAAATAAAGTATCAGTCGTATATTTCAACATCTTTAATATCCGAAAACAGGTACTCCAAAAGCACCATAACTGTAAGAGCCACCGAAGTATGGTTTTGAAAGATAACCACTTCGAGGAACAGGGGGTGGCAGGCATAAGGGTGCTGGTGGTGGCGGAGCATAACACACTGGAGGGGGATAGCAAACCTGTTTATAAAAAAAATAAATAAACATTTCATTTTGTATAACAGAAATTTAAAAAACTTACTTGCGATGGCGGTGGAAGGGGCTGCACACCTGGAGCTGGGGCATTAGGCACTGCTGGTAGAGGGATGGACAAAGCAATGGGTAGTCCCTTTGGAGGACAAACACATGAAGCAGCTGCTACAAGACCGACCAGAACAACACAGACGAATTTCATTTTTGGTATTACTTTCGAAAACAGCAGTAATATTTTCAAACAAACTATTTTCAATGATGGGGTCATTTCTTGGAACAGATTTTATAGTTCTTGGAATAGATGTTTGGCATTGATATGTCACATCGGTTGTTATTTTTTTAAAGTATGTATTTCAAAAGAACACGGGTTATGCTCCTTTTTATTTACGAATTCGTAGCCTCGTATATCGTGTACTATTGAAATTTTTCGCATTAAAATAACTTTATACCCACATTTTTATAATATAACAAGCTAAATAAAATAAATTAAATTAAAGACTTTTTAGTTTATTAAACACTAAAATAGACGCTTCGATCCTTCAAAAAATATTAAAGAAATAATAGACACGTACCAAGTACATGCGTTTAAAAATTATAAACAATTACACAAGTGAAGTAAGAATACTTCATTCGGTTCATTACTCCAAGTAGTTTGTTGCAGAACACTGTTAAATTTTTTATTATGTTACGTGAGTGTATAGCTTTATTTGGACTGTTTCAATCAGTATTATCTAAATGTTCCTTGGTGGTAAGTTCATTGTATTTTACAAGAACCACTTTATTGATTTACTTACAATATTTTAGGACCCGTACAATCCTGGTGCATTAAACATGCAATTGCTCCTACCTAATGGTAAATAATTTCAACACAAACATTAAGAAATTCCAAAGTAAAAACACTAATTTTGATTTCAGCGCCAGCTATACCAGTACCAATATTCGAACCAATCATGTTGCCAGCACCCCCACCTCTTCCGAAATTAAAACCACTTCCCCAGCCAGCCAAAATCAATCCTATTAAGAATATTCCTTCAAATTCAGTTGCAGATTTGTTGATTAATGAATTAGTTGCACCAAAACCAGCTTGTCCTACTTCTTTACCGCTCGCTAATGCTTTAGCTACGTTATTGAAGCAGAAGACACTTACAATGCCGTTGCCGTTGATGTTACCACCACAAGCGCCGTTAATGTTTCCACAGCTACTCGAGGACGTGATTAGCCGAAAATTTGTTGGTTTATGAAGTTTTGTTGTAAATTAATTATTATGGTGTTTAATTTATATACTCATGTGATATTTTTATCTAAAATATATAATTATACTCAATTCGTGCGTTTAAAAGTCTACTACTGTTTGAAATCTCGCGGCGAATGAGAAAGCGCGGTGTATAAGATAATCTTATCTGGTAATTGTTTGCCAACGCGGTTTTAAATACTAATTTGCATGTGGTGAAAGATAAAGCAAAGGAGGATGCGGTTAAAAATATTATCCGAAGAAAGTTGTATGTAGTTGTAGTGGCAGCATTGACAGTAGTTCATTAGTAGCGTGTTTTGTTTGTGTGTTCTGTGGTTTACAAGACTTTTTGGTTGACAGTTGAACTCGTTATTGTAAGGGGAAATCCCTGATCAATACTAAGAAAATTGGAAGGGAAAGTATCTAATATTATTGCAGTGATAGTGAATAGATAAAGTCAATTCTGGGAATATTCGACTTTAGAAATGAAGCAGGCACTATCAAATGTGTACCCAAGCTATGTGAAAGAAGGAGACTTGTTCATCAAAAAGTACAACCAGAGTGACGATTTTTATCTAATAGGTTTCAAGGAAAAGTGCCCCGTGTTGACAAAAGACGAAGTAGATATAAGTGATCGTAAGGTAGGAGCGAGCACGGATAAACTTCCTGTTAAGAAATTTATATTGAGAACGGACCGAGCATCGGGGAAAAAGTTTCTCCTCGTGCGCGGGAAAGTTATCGAAGTTACCGAAGTGATTAAATGCCCTATTAAAGCTACGAATGTTAAAGTTGATCCAGTTGCGGACATAATTCCCGCACCGATCGAAAGAATGTTTAACGGACACTTCGAAGGGAGCGCGCCAAAGATAAACACCGGTTTGAGTGATTATGATAAGGTAAAGGAAACGAAAGTCTGCTATTTTTGTGTATGATTATGGGGGATTCCCCTAGTCGATTAATAAATATTGCGCTGTATGTATTTTGTAGAAAATGTCATCGACAACAGAAGTACCTGTAAACAATTCTGTTAAAACTGGGCTAAATACTCCACCAAATAAAACCAAATCAGTAAATACTAAAGTTATATTAAGCGACTTGATAAATAAATTAAAAACCGACATAAAGTATACAGCAAAAGCTGATTTAAATATAGACGAAATAGAAGAGAACGAGGAAGAATTATTAGAGAACTTTGTGGAATTCCTCAAAGAAAAGAAACATAATAAAGTCAGCAAAAGCAATCAAATAAAATATAAAGACGCTGCCGACGAAATCAATGTTAACATTAGTATAAAAAGAAACCATTACGTTGAAAATAGGAAGCCGGACGTCGTGGACAATTTAAGTATGTCCGACGGAGATTACATCTTCGACTATGAAGACTTCGACCCGCTCTTGCAAGAAGCAGATTTAGGGGCCGGACCGAACCCGAAAGCTTTCTTCAACACATACACGAACCCAGAAAATATTATGTACGAAACTAACGTAAAGACTTACGATTGCTTAGTGCCTCAACAGGACCCCGAGGTACCCGTTAATCAAGCACAAAATCAACTGGTTCAAAGGATATATCAGGATTTTCAAAATTGCGTCCACTTTGATAATTCGGGAAATATGCCGATTCACGTGGCAGTTATCGAAGGAAATATCGCCACGGTGGAGAGGCAGTGTATGCTGTTGAAATGGAGACGTCAAGATATAAATACCACGAACTACATGTCTTACGTAATTTTTTTTTTTAATAAAATGTTTCGATTTATTTTAGCTTCGTTTTCAGACGCCCATTCAATTGGCAGTTTTACTCAACGCAAAGCCAGAAATAGTCTCAATTTTGTTGAGAACGGAATTTCAAGCAGACTTATCCGTAGTAGACAACGAAGGTAACAGTCTCTTGCATCTGTGTGTCATGAAATCGAACGCGCAGAATTTGAGACGAATTCTGGAAGCTATACATCAACAGGCTGAAGTTACTATCGATAGTTTCAATTATGAAGGTAACGTACATAGTGGAGTGCTGGCGCGTCCGAAATGTGCTTAAAAATGAAGTTATTGGGCATTTCGAGGTTAAAATGTTTGACCTATCCGGTATTACAGCTTAGGTCCTATGGAACTAAGATTCGAAAGTCGTCAAAAAATTGTCCTGAGCAAAAGGGCGCAATTTAAAATTTTCAAGTTATGTATACGAGCCGAAAGGTGAAATCATATTCTAAAAGCAAAAAAAAATTGAAGAGATTTCTGTAGAATTTATATGTTTTATAAATTATACAAGTTTTTGAATTACGTAGCCTCTTGCGAAACTCTAAAACGTTTACAGGCGTTTTTCTCCGTTCGAAGTGAACAAAAATCTAATTATTTTATGCTTTCTTTATTTTGAAACTCCATTATCTCTTACGCCGTTGCATTTAGCGAAATTATCCTCTATTGATAAATTATTGCCCAAATCTTGTAGAATATGATGGTTTTTGAGTTATAATTTTTGAATGAATATTAAGAAAGTTAGGCCATTAAATATAAAATGGTGCATAATCTAGAGGCTCGCCACCGCTGCGTGAATCACTGGATACATCGCATTGCACCGCACCCTGCAGTCCCCACGCCCGACCTTCTCTTTACTTGTCTCACTCCATCCTTATAACCCTATGCTATTTAGCTTCTGGCATACCTACACTATTCCTAATTTCTGGCTTATAGGGATGAATTTATTAATCATTATTGCAGGACCTTTTTAATACAGTACCTAGTAGAAGTACATACCATAAGAAAGGGACAATTTATTAACAACGTAAAATTTAACTTGAATCTCTATTTCCTATTTGACACTGCGTTTTTACACGACTTTTGGCCCATGCAAAAACATGAACCAATGCAGGATATTCCATTTTTTCTGCAGCTGCATCCTTTTGTCGTACAATCTATTAGGAATTACTCCTATTTAGAACAACATCTATGGCACTAACATCACTAACATAAAATGGAATGTTAGCAACACCATCGAATAAAAGTGCACTAGGTAACGTAATAGAAACCTGCAAAAGTTCCATTAAAGTCTTGCCATCAATTAACTCCGGTGAAACATGTTATATTTTTGACGGAATGTCTGTGGTTCAAGTTCTTGGAAAACCGACCAAAGCAAAAACTTTCGGAGACTACCTACACGAAAATATTCCAATCTATTATTTTTTAAAACCAATACGACGCTAAAAGGATCGACCTAGTTTTTGATTATTATTATGAAAATTCAATTAAGGATTCAACTCGTTTAAAGAGAAGTAAGGAAATGCCGATAAGCAGATTAATAGATAGCATAGATACACCACTACCTCAACAATGGCACCTGTTTATCCACTCATCTTTCAATAAAGGTCAATTAATGGTACTGGACCGTTCGAACAACTGCTCCTCGGGCAAATACCCCGCCAGGCATTGAATTATAGAACTAAATCCAGATTTTTTGTACTACGAGACGTTTCAGACTGCTACCCCACCTAAGGTGGCTTTGAAACAATCCTAATTTGTCTCCATGTACGTACGTGCTTTTAAGACGTTCTTTGTTCAAATATTGCATGTTTTGAATGTGTATGGAAAACCGCAGACCAACTGGTTTCGTCCTTCTGGGACTCATCAGTACGGTGCTTTTCCCTACACACTCAAACCATGCAATTGGTATAACTTGCTTCAAAGAACTACCCTATTCAGTTTGGGGCCAGCGAGGGATTTAGTAATGTCTTGGATTATAAGTAAATCTAATTTTAAACTTGCTGATAATATCTTAGAATCTAGACACGAGGAAGCTGACACAAGAATCCTCCTACATATTTTATCTGCAAAGAGATCCGGATATACTAGATGCATAGTAGACTGCAAAGACACAGATGTCCTAGTTCTTCTTGCCCATTTCAAGGAATTGTTAAGACAGGAAGTTTGGATGAAAGTGGGAAATCAAAGTTCACACAGATTTATTGCAATACATGAAATAAATATGGAACCCATTGCATTTTATTGAAAAATTTACTGGCATTTTATGCGTTAACAGTGTGAAATAGGAAATAGAGATTCAAGTTAAATTTTACGTTGTTAATAAATTGTCCCTTTCTTATGGTATGTACTTCTACTAGGTACTGTATTAAAAAGGTCCTGCAATAATGATTAATAAATTCATCCCTATAAGCCTGAAATAAGGAATAGTGTAGGTATGCCAGAAGCTAAATAGCAGGTTTATACCATTTAAAGGTCCTTTTACACTTATTTAAAGACAAATTTGACTGCATTATTTTGACTGAAACATTTAAAATTTTTGTTACAACGTTATATAACATTGAGGACTACGACCTGATATATAATAATGGTGAATATAATAGGAACGACGGAGTAGTGGTATATATAAAGAGTAACCTTAAATATAAGTACGAAATAATAACTATAGGTGAAACATCTGCAATTAAATTAAATATAAAATTGTTTGACAACAGTTTAAACATAACAGCAGTTTATAGGTCTCCAGCTTCCTGCCCTTATACTTTTAATGATCATCTTGAGAATTATCTAAGTACTCAAACGAATAACTCATTTTATAATGTTTTGATCGGAGACATGAATATTGATATTTTGTCAAATGGGGACTACTGTCAGGAATATTTGAATGTTCTTGGGGAGGCGGGTTTTGAGTCAGCCATCAATTTGCCCACTAGATATGAGGAAAATTGTCGGGAGTCGTGTTTGGATCATTGCTTTATTAAGAACATGTTAAAAAATTTTGTACCGATTATCCTAGACTCACAAATCACTGACCATTGTGCAATTATCTTTAAATTTTTGCCCGGTATCCTGCCGAGTTCACACTCTTCGGGCAGACCGACAAAACTATTATTAACTACCAGTTACTTAAGCAGAATCTGTCCCAAGAGACTTGGATGTCTGTGTATGATGGCAAAGACATAGAACTGGCAACCACTTGCTTTGTGGGTACATTGGATGCACATATAACCAACTGTAAGGTGGATGTTTTATTGAAAAAGCGTAAACGTAAAAGTTGGATAACGGTAGGGCTAATTAATTCGATTGCAACACGGGATTCCCTTTATAAGGAATGGCAAAGTAACCCATGTGACGAAACTTTAAGCCATTTTAGGAAGTACAGGAACAAGTTGACTAAATTGATTGACACTGCGAAGAACAACTATTATAAGGAGGAGATTGATAAGAATAAGAATTGCTCCAAGCACTTATGGAAAACCATAAAAAATATACACACGACTAGAAGGGAAAATAAAATAGAAGAGATTAAAGATGAATTCGGTGTGACTATTGAGGATCCGAGGACGATTGCCGACATGTTCGCTAGGTATTTTGCTGATATAGGGAAGAACTTGGCCAATAAAATAAAACAGTCTGGTGTATCAGTTGAATCGGACATAAATATTGCAAATTCCTTGTTCCTGACGCACACTATTGAGAGCGAGGTATTGCAATATATAAAAAATTTAAAGCCGAATGGAGCCCCCGGGATAGATGGGATCGGGACAAACACCCTTCGTGAGATCGCGGATGAAGTGACTGAGCCTTTGACATACATAATAAATATGATAATGGACGTAGGTGTTTGGCCATCATCGTTTAAGAATGCTGTTATTAAGCCAATCTATAAGTCGGGAGACAAGCTGAACGTGGGCAACTTTAGACCGATCTCCCTTACGTCAAATCTTGCTAAAATAGCTGAGAAAGTATTAAAAGCCAGAATGGTTAGCTTTCTAGATAGATACGGTATACTGTCTCAATTCCAATTTGGTTTTAGAGAGGGCCTTTCCACACAGGACGCTGTCGCAAGTCTAACTTCAAATATATATAAAGCGATAGACAATAATACCCCGGCATTATGCATCTTTGTGGATCTGGCTAAAGCATTTGATACTGTGTGTCATTCGAAACTTTTACAGATACTTGAACGATATGGAATTCGTGGCAATTCTCTGAAGTTGATGGAAAGTTACCTGTCAGAAAGAATTTGGAGGTTCCGCTGAGCGGAAGGGTTGATTACTTGGGGGTCACTATTGACACCAGCCTTAGGTGGGACATCCACATCGACAGGCTTGTCCAAAAACTGAGAAGTTTGCTCAGCAGATTTAAATATTACAAGAAATTCCTTAATGTAAAACAGCTAAAAGTAATTTACTATGCGCTTGTGGAGAGTCAAATCAAATACGGACTAATAGGATGGGGGGGGCATATAAAACACGCCTCAGGAATTTAGAAGTTGTACATAAGTGGATATTAAAGATTATTCTTAACAAAAATAGAACATATTCGAGTGATAAATTGTATGCTGAGGCGGAGGTTTTGGATCCTAGGCAGTTGTTCTGCGAGACTATTATACTTGTCACCAAAAGACAACAAACCACTAAAGTCGATCATTTGCATTACACGAGATACGGAGTAAACTCTCTTGTTATATCCAGAGTCAGGAAAACAATAGGTCAGAGATGCTTTACTTTTCTTGGTCCCAGATTGTTTAACATCTTACCGCAATATGTTAAAATATGTAATTCTGCTAGTCTTTTCAAGAAGCATGTCAAAAGATGGATATTGTCCTCGCCAAGAAGCTTTGTTCATAACCTGTTAGATATCAGTACCCTTAACTGTTATAATTGTTATAGTTCTAATCTGGTGTGATGGACAAACTGTAATTGCGTAAACTCATACCTGTAATTGACTTTTGGCTCATGCGGGTCTTATGCTTTTGTTTGTTTTCCTTTGATTTTTTGAGCCACTTATTTTTCAATCCATTGTGAGGCATCTGGCAACTTCTTGTACCTCTGAATGTGTCGCCACAAGTCCTCTCGACTTTTGCGATGCCACTCATTTTATTTAGAATTTTGTTTGGGTTCAACTAGTTTTTTAGTTTATTTTTTGAAATTGGTTGTTAAATTTTTGTACTTGCTGTTTTTTTCTAAATAAATATTATTATTATTATTATTATTTATTATAAGGAGGGAGTGAGACAAGTAAAGAGAAGAAGGTCGCGCGTTGCAATGCGATGTATCCTGTGATTCACGCAGCGGTGGCGAGCCTCTAGATTATGCACTATGTTATATTTAATGGCATAACTTTCTTAATATTCATTCAAAAATTATAAATCAAAAACCATCATATTCTACAAGATTTGGGCAATAATTTATCAATAGAGGATAATTTCGCTAAATGCAACGGCGTAAGAGATAATAGAGTTTCAAAATAAAGAAAGCATAAAATAATTAGATTTTTGTTCGCTTCGAACGGAGAAAAACGCCTGTTTACGTCTTCGAGTTCCGTAAGAGGCTACGTAATTCAAAAACTTGTATAATTTATATATATATAGTCTTTATCCCCTTGTACCTTTAAGTGTCGGGGTTATTGTCTTTTACACACCAGCACTATTTACAAATTTCTTCCATTGCTTTCTGTCTTGTGCTAAAAGCTTCGCTTCTTGTAGTGTTTTGTTTTTCTTCTTTATCGTTGCTATTGCTACATTATCCCATTCCTCCTGTGGTCTTCCTCTTCCTCTCCTTGTTCGCACCCTAGCTTCCCATATTCTTTTGACTATTCTCTCGCCCACCATTCTTTGCATATGCCCCCACCATCCCAGTTGTTTCCTTTCTATGTATTCCAATATAGACTCTATTCCCAGATCCGCTCTTACTTCTTCATTCCTTACTCTATCAATTCTAGTTATTCCTTTCACTCCTCTCAAAAATTTCATTTCGGTCGCCTGTACTTTACTTTTCATTGTTCTGTCAATTACCCATGTCTCACACCCGAATGTTAATACTGGCCTGTAGATAGTCTTAAAAATTGCCATTTTCGTCTCATTGGATATCTCCTTCTTCCTTATAAAACTTTTATTCATTGCATGGTATACTTTAACTGTCTTTTCTACTCTTTCATTTATGTCACCATTCTGTTTTCCATTGTTTTGAATTAGCACTCCTAGGTATTTAAAATCTGCTACTTGCTCAATATTTTCTTCATCTATTCTGATGTTCACTGTCTCTGGCTCCCTAGCTACTACCATCACTTTTGTTTTCTTTTTATTTATCTTCATACCGTGTCTGTCAAGTATTTCATTCCAGACATTTACATTATTTTGTAAGCTTTTGTTACTTCCGGCCATTATCACTATATCATCTGCAAAAGCACATTCCGTAATATCTATCCTTTCTAAATTTCTATACCCTACATTTAATTTCTGTAATCTTGGACGACACTCTTTCATTATTTCGTCGAGGAATATCGTGAATAATACCGGGCTCATGACTCCGCCTTGTCTTAAACCTTCCCTTATTTTAAATGTTTTGGATTTCATATTCTGAGACACTACATATGCTACATTTCCACTATAGAGACTCTTGATGGCTTGTATAAGTTTGCAGTTTATTCCTCTACTTTCTAAAATATTCCATATCTCTTGTCTCTGAACTCGGTCAAATGCCTTTTCCATATCCACGAATGCAAAGAATGCCTTATTATTGCTCGTGAGTGTTTTTCTTATTATATGTTTTATGGTGAAAATATGGTCCTGAACACTTCTTCCTTTTCTAAATCCACTCTGTGCTTCCTCCAGCGTAGTTTCTATAGTTGTTCTTAACCTTTTCTCCAGTACTCTCTCATATATCTTGATAGCTGCACTTAGTAGTGTGATTCCTCTGTAGTTGTTGCAATCTTTCTTATCTCCCTTTTTGTGTATTGGTACAATTATTCCTGTGAGCCAATCTTCAGGAACTTTTCAGTCGCGCCATGCTCTATTACAGATTTCCCAAAATAGCTCTGTGCCTTCTAATCCTGCTCTTTTAATCATTTCAGTACTAATCTTATCATGCCCTGGTGCTTTTCCATTTTTGGCTAGTTTTATTGCTTCCATTATTTCTTCCATCGTGATTTCGCCTTCCTCACTATCTTCTAATTCTCTGCCTTTTTGGGTAGGTTTATCCATTTCTCTTACTTTTTCCATTTGGCACTGTGGTTCACTTAAAAGTTCTTGAAAATATTCCCTCCATCTCTCCATTACTTGTTCTTCTTCCGTGATTATTTCGTTATTCTTATCTTTTATGGTTTTGTTCTGTATATGCTTGCCCTTCCTAATGGTCTTTAGTGTCTTATAGAAAAGTTTTTGATTTTCTTTCTTATTGGCTTCCATTTTTTCACCGAATTCCTTCCAGCATTTCTCCTTTTCCTTTCTTACCAATACTTTTACCTTTTTTCTCTGTTCTCTATATGCTATATAATTGTTATCGGTTTCATTCTGCAAATACGTCTTCCACATCTCCTTTTTCAATTTGATCTGTTGTTTTACATCTTCATTCCACCATGCCGTTAGTTTCTTTCCATTTTTAACTTTTATCACCCCACATACTTCTTTAGCTGCTTCCATGATAATTTGTTTATAGTTTTGCCACAATTGTTCCACGTCCTTTGCCCCTGTTTTTGCTTGTTTCTCTTCAGTTTTTCTTTTAACCTCCTCTTCATATAGTCTGGCTGTTTCTTCGTCCTTTAATCGATACGTTTTTATAGATTCATAGTCCCCTACTTTGTTACACTGTTGCCCTTCATCTATTATCTGGTAATTTTCTTTTCGCATTTTAGTGATCACTGCCTATTTCAGGTCCCCTTCTAACTCTCACATCCTTTAGTTCTCTTCGATTATTTCTTTCAACCAATATATAATCGATTATTGACCCTCCGTTTCTCTCCTTACCTTGTCTTGTAATTTTGTGTATATCTTTGTGCTCGTAAAAGGTATTAGCAATCATTAAATCATTTAACATACAATATTCTAACAGCCTTTTTCCATTATCAGTTATTTTTTCTTCTCCATGCCTGCCTAATACGCCTGTACCTGTCTCATTTTTTCCCACTCTTGCATTAAAATCTCCACATATATATAGTTTTCCCCTACTATTTTCAGTCACTAAATTAAGTTTTTCCCAGAATTCGTCTTTATTCTTGACAGCTGCATCTTCACTTGGCCCGTACACAGCCATAATTGTTACCGTTTTTCCTCTTCCTTCTGCCATTTCAACCGTTAATATTCTATCAGAATGTGATTCCCATTTGTTTATATCTTTCACTAAATTTTTATCGATGATAAATCCTACCCCTGCTGCCGCTCGTTTCTCTAGTGCTACTCCTCCGTATATTAGTAAATGTCCATTTTTCAGTACCTCCTCACCTTGTCCCTTCTTCTTAGTTTCCGTCACAGTTAGTATGTCTATGTTACACTCTTCCAATTCATACACCAGTTCCTCTGTCTTTTCTTTTATGCCTCTTACGTTCCATGTTGCCAATTTCCAGATTGTTGTTTTCTTAACTATTCCCATCTCTTTTCCTTTCACTTGCCGGTTCATCTTGCATTTTGTCTGTCTTTCATTATCAATTAGTTTTTTGTTGCCGATGGTTGTACCCTTTTTTCCTGCAGCTCCTGTCCTTCTTCATTCCACATGTACACCCTTCCATCAACCGTCATCTTCTTATATCCAATCTTCACATTTTTTCCTCTGGTCTTTTCCTCTTTAGCTATGTTTCTTATCTCTGCTTGTATCTTCCTTTCTCGCCTTGTGAGATCATCATTTATATATATTCTCTTTCCAATTAACCTTGTCTTATTTTTTATAATGTCCATTTTGTTTTCTCGGTCTTCCAACTCTGCAACACACATGTTTTCTCCTATCTTGTAAGCACTCTTAATTTTAGGCTCCACTTCCAGTTCCTTTGCAATATATTTGCTAATACTTTCCTTAATTTCACTGCTACTTTTCCCATTTATTTCTATTCCTGAAACTACTATATTGTTTCTCCTCTTGTCCCTCTCAAAATGTTCCATTCTAGATTCCGTCTCAGTAATCCTTGTTTCCAAACCCTTTCGAATTCTTTCCCATTGCTCTCGTTCTCTTTGGAATTCTTCTCTTTGTTTTTGGAACTGTTCGTTATTATGTTTCAGTTCTTCTTTAATTGCATTGATCTCATTTGTAAATTCCTCCTTCCAGGTTTTTAGCATAGCAGCATTGCTTATGTTAATTTCATTCTTTATTTCTTTTGTCATTTGCTGCATCATTGCTTTTATTTCATCCATTTTATGTATTTTCACTATTTGTTTATCACCAATTTCTTTCTCTGTTGGTGATCTGGCCACCAATTTACTTTTTCTAAAGATATTTTCTTGGCTAGGAGAGTCTTCTTCTCTATCTCTTTTCCTGTTTGTCGTTTCTTTACTTTCGTTAATATTTGTATCACTCATTTGCCAACAAATGCCCGTTTTGTATTTAGTTAATTTAGTCCGACCCGTTATTATCTACGCCACTGTCCTTAGACCGTCAAAACCTGTTCCGCAACAGCGATCGCGCGCGCGCGCGTCTGGCTCAGCTGTCTGGCCGATATCGTTTTTCTCGCGACTATTTACTGCCTAACTTGGTTAAATATCTGACGATTTCCAATCACATTCACTTATTATTATTATCAAAACACTCTTTTACTGCCCAGTTCAACTATTTTTCACAAATTTATTCAACAACCGAATACCCAATTTTCACTCGTAAACAATGCCGTGTGGTGAAGCCGTGTATCACGGAAATCCACGCACAACCAATTTTCAATTATATATGTATAATTTATAAAACATATAAATTCTACAGAAATCCCTTCAATTTTTTTTTGCTTTTAGAATATGATTTCACCTTTCGGCTCGTATACATAACTTGAAAATTTTAAATTGCGCCCTTTTGCACAGGACAATTTTTTGACGACGTTCGGATTTTAGTTCCATAGGGCCTAAGCTACAATACTGGGCACGTCATATATTTTAACCTCAAAATGCCCAATGATGTCGAAATAAAATTTGCTTGGCACTCTACTAACAGGTTTGAATCTTACTCTTTCAAACTGGTGTTTGGGGGAAGTACCGAAAAGTTTACGTTGGTTGGTAAGTATGTAGGTAACTTTTTTGTACATATTTCAGGATTAACTCCTTTGATGTTAAGTGTAAAGCGAGGTTTGAAGTCCGATATTCAAATGGCGGAAGTCTTATTAAGCAAAGGGGCTGATCCAAACATCAACGATCAAAAATCCGGGAGGACGGCACTTTTTCACGCTGTCGAAAGCGACAATTGTAACCGTTCGAATTAATTCCCGAAAATCTCGTTCTTTAACTATTTATTTACAGATGAAATGGCCCTGCTTTTAATGCATTACAAGGCGGACCCTAAAGTTCGCAATTTCTTTGGTACGAGTCCACATGACGCCGTATACGAAATCGACAATATATCTCCCGGTATATGTCATTTAATTTTGGGGAAATTTTTGCCGGCCGAGAAGGAGAAAAAAAGGAAACGAAAGAAAATTAAAAAACCAGTCGAAGAATTTACGGTCAAGCCTGACGGTGAAATCGACGACGAAGGGCCTTCCACTTCGTCAGGGTTAGTACCCAAAATAAACAACGTAGAAATGCCTTCTACTTCATCAAAGTTAATGGTGAAAAAACCTAGGTTTACAATGCTCATGATTAAAAAGTTTCAGAAAGTTGATAATATGAAAAAGGAATGAATAATTTTTTGCAGTATCTAAATTTTACATAAAAATATAATTTATTCTTATATTTAGTTGTTAAATGTATATATGGCGTCTTTATTTTATTATATATTTTGTTTTAGTTTTTAGTAATTAAAAATATTTTTCGTAATGTATTTTCGAATTTCCCGCGCTTTTGATTTGGCAAGTTTCTGCTTTCGACTACCAATGTTTGCTTTCGACTATTGGTTAAATTTGGTGCCTAAACTTCGTGGATCGAAAAATTTTTGTTTCTTAACGTTGGTATTAAGCGTGATGAAGTTGGGCAGCAAGTTAAAATTTAGCGCTGCCATTTTGCCGGTTTATTTTCTTTGGCGTAATGATGATGATGTTTAACTAGTTTAACTAGTTGTTTGAACTTTATTCTCGTGAAAATTGTGTATTTTAAGGTAAATATTGTGCTACTTCAGTGTACGCGTGTCATCCGCTGAGAAAGAAAAAAATGGCAACCAAAAAGGTAAGACGGCTTCAGTTTTTCATCTTATTTTCTTATTATCAACTGTATTGTATTGTTAACAACTCCAATTCTTGATAAGTACAGATAAATGTAACACTATAGTTACACGACAGGTGAATCTCAAAAATTGCCCGAGAATAGACCTTTTCATTTTGTTTGATTTCGTCAGTGCGCATGTGCAGAAGTACATAGACAATGAGCTGTTCTTAGTTTTTCGGACGAATGTCTGTCAGTTTTTGAAATTCGTGTAGGATGTTCGCAAGTAAATAGAGTAGCGGTGAAAATCAATCATTTTTTAAAAGTCCTCACTTGGTCGCAGACTCAGTTATTAACTTCGATTCAGCCCAGGGTTTGGGAAATGGATAAAATCGTAATCCCAAGCGATAGCTTTGCCTACCCACTCTACTAGCGCCGTTGCAGTCGCCAAAAGCACAAAGTTTGGATCCTCCATATTAATTTTGCACGTTTGCAATAAAATTTTACTGTATAGACCTAAACACTTTCAAACAATGCAAAGCTTTGACATCTGTCCGAAAATGTCATGGCGCGATCGCGCATGTGCCTCAGCATTTTTTATAATGAAAAGCACTATTGAGAGCAAAATTTTAGGTCGCGTCACATTTTCGAGCATTTCGTTACACGAGAGAGACAAAAGATATAACGTTGAGAGAAGGAGAAAGAGAGTTATACATGCATGAGTAGCTGAGATACCTACCACGCGTTTTGTGATTATTTACGTTTTTTACGTTTGTGTCCTGTGAATATTCGATTATATCCGTGAACAGTTATTACGTAAGTATATTTAAAATATTAAAATTTTAATGATAATGACGTTTGTATGTTTATATTGCGTCAAAAAAACGACTGAACGTTCCCGTGAAATGTCCTCTCTATCTCTCACCGTGAATCTCTCACAGAAGTTTCACTTGTATCACGTATACGGTGCTATACGCGCAATTTTTTAATTAGAAAGCAAAATACAACGGTTTTAAAAGTTTATTAAAATAATTAAGATCAATAACAAGTAACTGAGGAAAAAACACTAGGTAGGTATATAAATAAATACTGAAAAAGCGGATTAAAAAACGACAAAATACAAATATAGTAGGTATCTTATATACAGGTCCTAAATAATCGACTATAAATTAATAAATTAAAAGAAAAAAAACATTTTTTTTTTAGTTTCGATTTTATTTGCCGTCTGCTATTTCGTAACATCCTTAGGAACGACAAAGAGCGCAGTGTCTAAAGGTACTAAAACCGGAGCCACTTTTTTTATAAAAACGCAAGCTTTTGTCTATACAAAATCCATTGCTCGACGTTCCAACTCAAGGATATAAGGTTCCGTTCAAGTTAAAGCTATGATTTTAACATTAATTTGAATAGCAGGGTAAGTCCGGGAAGCCACAAAATCCATTAATTTTTGAAATAAAACATTTTTCTAATAGCAATTATCGGCAAGCATAAAAATGCATTTTTTTTTAAAAAAAGGAATTTTGTCGCTTCGTTTACTCACCCTGTACACCGCGCAGATGGCGTCACGCGCTTCCGCCCAAAGCTTCACAGCATACATGAAGGAAGCTCGCCGTATTTACAAATAAAACAGTGGTAAAGAAAAATAAATTATTTGCTCAAACATTGTATTAAAAATTAAAACCTATAAATGCATTTTTTTGCTTATTTATTTGCGAAACAGTTCGAAATTCCCGCACTCTGTCCTCGACCAATCGCGGACACGTAGGGCGCGCGTGCGCGCGCGCGATTCAAACAAATCAGCTGCAAACAAAAGAACAGAAAATGTCATCGAGTCGCCGTTTCTTACACCGTGCTATCTTGTCATTTATAATTATCATTTACAATATTATTGTATATCGATTTTATTTTTTTTTATCGTTAAAATTATATAAATGGCAGCGTTCGAGCTAAGTGTACGAGTAGTCGGAGCGCGTTGCTCCAAAGTCGTCGCAAGGGGGCGCATCGCAAGGCCAAAAAGTGCCACGCGCACATCACGGCCAATAGCTGGAGACTTCGATACGCCCAGTATAGTCGCGACACCTGGCGGCGAGCCTTCGGTAACGTCGACGCATCCTCTTTGAATATGAATCTGTAATATATCCCATTTACGACCGGGCGTTCAGCGTAAACTGCGCGGACTCACCGTCTAATTCCCAAAACGTAGTTCTCTATGTATTCCTCCCAGTTTATTTTGGCCACGTCGAAGCAGAATTCGGTACGGTCCTGCTCGTTCAAGGTAAGGCTCAAGTTGCGCGCGTTCTCGTCCTCGAAGGTCCACTCCTGCATGGTGAAGTACTCGAGGCATTTGGCAGCTTTGCACAGCTTGTCTTGTATCCTCAACATCCTGAGGAAACATGAGGATTTGAAGATAATCGAGAGCTAAGAGAAACGCAACTTACACCGGTTTCTTTCCTAAGAGCCACACCACAGCATCCAGAAGATAAGCTGGCAACCAGTGCAGGAACACCCGCTTCGCGTTGTTCATCAACGCCGAAGCCGTGACACTTCCGTCCGGATACCAAGTGACATCCGAAACCGGATGTTTCCTCATGTACTTGAAGCACAAGTTGATGAAGACGCTCCACGTTATCGGCTTCCTCTGACCTGAACACACAAACGTAAACTATTCCAAGTTCAAGCGGGTTGACAGAGTAACACTGGCTCGAAAACTGCTGACTATTAAAACTCGGCCGACCTTGCTGCACCGAGCGTGCTGGTACGATGAACTCACCTGAACAGCAGTTGTATATAGGCAGCTCTTTCGATTTGGTCGTCCCTATCCTCGAAGCGGCTACAAGCATTAAATTTATGACCATGTCGACGGGCACCAAGTCCGCCGTCTTATTGGGATCGCACAGCATCGTCCTGAACAGTCCTTTACCCGCAGCCGCTATTATACCCGTGGGCCCGTTCCAGTTATCGACCCACCCCTTCAGAGGCCCGTGGATGGTACTCAACACTATACTGGGTCGCACTATCGCCACCGGTAAATCACCTATGTTCTCTTTCAACCACGTTTCCGCCAGGGCTTTCGTGAAAGTGTAGGTGTTCGGTCTGTTTCCTATTAGTTTCGGGGTGAGGGCGTCTACTAGCGATTCTTCCAGTACGTCGACCAGCGACGTAATCTCGTTCGCCCCTATGGGGGGCTTGTAGACCGTCTCTTGCACGATCCGCCTGTCGCAGTTACAATATGCTGTCGACACGTGTATCTGGAAAGAACGACAGCTTTAGTGCGTATCCCCAAATACGCTTAGGAGAGGAGTACTCACCAGGGCTTCGAGATGTGTCATCCTCTTGCAGAGCACCACCAGCCTCTGTGTCCCCAGCACATTTATGGTAACCGAAAGTTTGAGTTTCTCGTCGAATTTCACCGTGGCTGCGCTGTGGAAAACGACGTTGACCGTCTTTGTTAACATAAAACTGTCGTTGGCACTTATAGCTAGTTCCGGTTGCGTGATGTCGCCCTCGATGGGAAGCACCTTGCTTAAATCCGTCGGTCGTTCTTTCCTTATTATATCGAAAAGCTGCAATGGAAAATCATTAACCACCGGGAAGATACAGTTGGAGGAACTTACTGGTGAACACAGCAGCTGTTGAAGTCTTTCCCTGGCGTCTTGGCCTCTCTTCGGCCTGATCAAGAGGTATATTTTTGATACTCCGGGGCATGATCTGAGTAGTTTTTCCAAGAGGACCTTGCCCATGAAGCCAGTACCACCCGTGATGAACACCGTCTTTCCGTTGTAGAATTCGCTAACTGTCGTCTGAATCGCTGGAAGGGCATTTTGTACTTCCATTGATGCCATCTTGTTTATGGCTTTTTTCGACACCATTAATTTTTACCCTGGAAAAAATCGCGAGGAATTCTATTTGAAAATGTAAATGGTGTAGTACTCACGAATAACTTTCTTCTTCTTCTTCGGGGCGCTCCTCGTCTTGTCGTATTTTACCTCCTGTTGATGAAGCGAAGAAGAATGGTCTAGGAGTTTATGGTTATCACAATTTTTCTTCGTTTTGTTTAGCAAAATTTGTGCAATGTCTTTCGGGGAAGTGTTCGAGTTGGAAGTAGGCGAACTGACTTAACATTAATGCGGCGTTTCTTTTTGCTTCAGGCGGCCGTTTTCTTCTTTTCTGTTTGTGAGATTCCTGCTTGTTTGGAAATTCTGGAACAGAGCACTTGCTTAGAAAACGTCAAACTTATAGGGTATACTTCTAAATCACAGGCTACTACTGTCTTTTTCCTACAATGGTTCGAAACAAAAACTGTGGACTGCTCTAAAATTTTGATAAGAGCAGGTTTTGTAGAGGCAATGTTGATAGTTTGACGAAATTTATGAAAACAGTACCAGTATCTGGACAGTTGTTGTTTTGGAGCCAATGTTTTTTCCTGAGGTGTATATGGGGTCAGTTCCCATGTAATTGGCAAGTGTGCCACAGGTTCCTTCGATGAATGCCACATTGGATGAAGCAGATAGTTTGTGTTTTAAGTTTTATTTTTACATAATGTGAACAGATTTGTTAATATTCCAGTTTTGCTATTACTACGCAAACAAAAATATATTATCAAAGAAATCCAAAATATGTTCTGTTGTATTGTACCTGAGTGCTGGCAAATATAGAGCTCCGTGGATGGGATCGGGATCGCGAGATGCTGCAAGCACGAATGATAATAGATGCCAGAGCCGGTACGTGATCCTGCCACACGCGATTTTAATGAGAAAAAGTTGCATTTTAATAATTATTGTGTGTACTGTTTTATTTTTAGTTATTTTAATTGTTCTTGTTAAGTCATTCAACTGACTATAAAAAGTTATGGTTTTCTTCCGATCGATTGATTTTGCATTAGCCGTATTAAACAGTTTGATTACTTTTCCCATATTTTTTACTGTTGCTTGTGTAATAGCCAGGGTCGAAATTGAATTGTTAACTTTTACAGTGAAACGGACACTGAAATAATTAATTCTACTGCTACAGACTCCTGTATCATGTAGAATCGAAAAAATTGGTGCATTTTGCTTGAAGTAATTTCATTAATATGTTGTATAGGTAGATTAGTTTAAATTACAAGGTATTACCTTATCTTCTGTCAAGTTTCAACATTAAAACTTTAATTATAATTCATTAGTAAAGCGTATTATTGGCGAATAATACGTTCCATAAAGTATGTAGGTACAAAAGTTACATAAATCACTTCGTAAAGGGTTATGGGCCAAGGCTGTAACCATCAGAATTTCATTATTACATGAATTCGGGGGACATTTAAACTTTAGAAATTATGGAATTGCATTAAAAATAGTTTACATTAAGCAGTTAGAGATATTTTGGGTCACAAACAGAATGAAAGTAGAAAACTCTGGATAACAAAGGATATTGTGACTCTAATAGACGAGAGGAGAAAATATAAAAATTGGCTAGAAGAACAGTGGATGATTGATAACAAATGCAAAGAAGTGGAAGATAAGTTCGAACGTAGACGACGGTTCGAAGTAGGAAAAACTGACGAAGCGTATAAAATAATTTCACTTAAAATTAGATATACTCTAATCCCATACCTTAGATAGTAACCCAGAAAGTATAATCCACAAGTTTATTCACTTTTATCAAAACACTTACGGGATCGCAATTTACATGTTGCAATATTGCTGATGGCTGCACCGGCAAATTCGCGCTACTGATCGTTTAGAGCCGCAGTGTTACATTTTACACTAGTCGGGGGCCGCGTTATCACCCACCTAGTTCACCTTATCGTGTCGCTTTTCGCACTGTCGCTTCCATCGAGACTTTTCTCGGAGATTTGAAATCTGCTTCTCTCATGACGGTTAGTAGGCCAGGAAACCGCGAAAGTGGGTCGAAAATCTGTTGATTTTGCCTCTGAAGCCGTTGCACTCCTGGCGAATGTCGAGGCCAGGGTCAACGGCTTTGTTACTGTTACTTGCGGATGTGTTTAATGGTGATGATGCAGAAATGATGGGTCAGCGAGTGTTTTGGTCTAGTTTTTTCTAGAGTGAGCCGTTGGAAAATGTTTGTAATTTTGAGGAAAATGGTCTAAACAGTTTTCATTATCTTATCTACATTTTTCTGGTTTATAAACTGGGTCAATTATACAGTGCGTCTATTCGAAACGACCCCCTTCGTTTATCTAGAGAAACTAATGAGTGAAAGTTACTTTCGTCTGAAAATATACAGAGTGTTTTATTGTGCACATTATCAAGAGTTTATTTTGTTGCAAATAGAATTATTTCAAGAATGGCTACGCAAATTGAACTGAATTTATTATAATAAATCAATAAAAATTTGTAATTACCCAATTATTATTATTTATTATTTAATTGTTCCTAATTAGTATTATATATTATTACTTAAAGGGTATTTACGTGCACACATTGACGTAAATTCCTGAATATTCCTTCAAATGAACAATTAAAAAGCAGTTTAACAACAAACCAAGGACATGAGTCATGCGAAATAATTTAGAGATCGTACTTTATCCTCTCTTCGCACATCGCAGGTCTACCCTGTATATAATAGCTGACCTTAACGAAATTATGGCGTCACTAGCTACTAAAAAAATGTCATTCAGTGAGGGATATTTCTAACAAATCCGTTGTTAGTATTTTTGTTGTGGTTCTCGCAATTTTTGTTGTAATAATATTAATGTAGGTAAAGGTAAGTTTCGTGTTGAAAGTCTGTTAGAAAAACCTTCTCGGGGCTGATCACTGCGATTGATTAATCCATTTCTGCAATTATCCTTTGCATAACATTCCAATTTGTGACACGAACACCACTGGAATGTCCCGGTGGAGCTTTGAATATTTCATAAGTAAAATGTGCGGGCGATTCATGTAATAATTACAGGGGCGGCTCGTTAAGAAGAGCAGCATTCGGCGCGCGTGGTGTGTGCACGTAGCGAGAGAGAATTTGTATAACTTACCATCAGTTTTTGTTCAAAACACCTAATTTCCAACAAACTATTTTGTTGGATTATTAGGTAATACTGGGACGGGTGGGATGGCTTGCGCGCTTCAATGATCTAAAGAGCCGAACCATAGGTTTAACCATATTGGGGGGGTTTTTATTTGAGAAGCCAGACTAAATCAAGTCCCTGAAAGGGGGCAGCAGCTCTTTCAGTAATCATAGTGGCAGAGATCGTGAGGGTCGGTATGACACTGTGATACACACTACTGCGATGTGGAAGGCAACGGGAAACCACCACATTATTATATCCCTGGTACAGCGTACTTCGAATTTATGATGATGGCACTTTCTGGAGTAAAATATTCCGGAGGTAAAATAGTCCCACATTCGGATCTCCGGGCGGGGACTGCTTCGGGGGGAGTCATCAGAAATGATAAGTGTAACATCTCACGAGTCGGAGCGTGGAATGTTAGAAGCATGAAACAAGTAGGAAAGTTAGAGAATTTGAAAATTGAGATGGATAGGTTAGCATTAGACGTAGTAGGTATTAGTGAAGTGCGATGGCCAGAAGCCGGAGACTTCTGGAGCGGAGATTTTAGAGTAATACACACAGGATCTGTAGGAGGAAATTCGGGAGTAGGAATTGTTTTGCGGAAAAAAGTAGGGCAGAGTGTAGAAAATTTCTTACAGCAAAGTGACAGGGTAGTTATGGTTAGGTTAGATTCGAAACCTGTAAAAACAGTAATAATACAGGTATATATGCCCACTTCTAACTACAGTGATGAGGTCGTAGAGGCAGTTTATAGTGATATTGAACATGTGCTAGATTTTGTGAGAGGACCCGAAAATTTAATAATTATAGGAGATTTCAATGCAGTCGTAGGCACAGGGCGAGAGGGCGGAATAGTTGGTCCCTTTGGATTAGGCAATAGGAACGATAGGGGAGTGAGACTGATAGAGTTCTGCGATAAACATAACTTAACGGTCGTGAACACTCTATTTCACCATCATGTTAGGAGACGCTACACGTGGAAGATGCCAGGAGACCTAGGGAGATATCAAATAGATTACATTCTTGTTAGGCAAAGATTTAGAAATCAAGTTAGGGATTGTAGAAGTTATCCAGGAGCAGATATAGATAGTGATCACAATATAGTCGTTATGAAGGCCAATCTTAAATTTAAGATTTTGAAAAAACGAAGCGGAAGAAGGTATCTTAACCCAGAGAAACTAAAAGATGATGATACGCGCGATAAGTTCGAGAAAAAGACAAACGAGGTACTAAAGGGCGCGGGCGAAAATATTGTTGGGGACATAGAGGAAGAATGGAATTGCATTAAAAATAGTTTAGTTTCCTCAGCTAGGGATATTTTGGGTCATAAACAGAATGAGAGTAGGAAACCCTGGATAACAAAACATATTGTGAGTCTAATAGAGGAAAGTCGCAAATATAAAAATAGGTTAGATGAAATAGGGAAACAAAGATATAAGGCGATCAAGTGGGAAATTATTCGGAAATGTAGGAAAGCGAAAGAGCAATGGATCGATGATAAGTGCAAAGAAGTGGAAAGTAAGTTCGAAATAGGAAAGACTGATGAAGCATATAAAATAATTAGGAGAAATTTTAGAGAAATTGGATCTAGTACCAAAAGCATTAGGAATGAGGCAGGAGATATCCTAATTGAAAGCGGGGAGAAGGCAGATAGGTGGAAAGAATATTTAGGAAACTTATATGCGGGACAGGAAGTGCAAGATATATTAGAAAGTGAAAGCAGTGTAGAAGGGGATAACCTAGGGAGTCCTATAATGAGAGAAGAGTTTGAGCTAGCACTAAAAAGTTTAAGGAATAATAAAGCACCAGGTATAGATGGCTTGCAGGCAGAAATCTTAAAGTGCGCAGGTCAAGAGGTAATAGATCGTTTATTTAAATTAGTTAGTCGCATATACCTGACAGGCGAGATTCCAGAGGATTACAAACTGAACATCATGGTAGCTTTGCCAAAAAGGAAAGGCGCGGATAGATGCGAAAATTTTAGAACTATCAGTTTAACTTCCCATGCGTCAAAAATTTTAACTAGAATTGTGCAAAGAAGGATGGAGAAAAAGGCGGAAGAAATATTAGGAGAAGATCAGTTCGGATTTAGACGAAATAGAGGAACGCGCGAGGCCATTCTAGCTTTACGAGTAATTATAGAAAAAACGATAGAAAAGAGAAAGAGCGTCTATATAGGATTTGTAGATTTAGAAAAAGCCTTCGACAACGTAAAATGGGGGAAGATGTTCGAAGTGCTGAGAAAGGTAGGGATGAAATACAGGGACAGAAGAATAATACATAATCTCTACAAAGAGCAAAAGGCAGTTATAGAATGTGAGCAGGAACGAAGGGAAGTAGATATCCGGAAGGGAGTGAGACAGGGATGTGCATTGTCACCTCTAGTTTTCAACTTATATATCGAAGATGCGATTAATATTGTTAAGGAAAGAACAGCCTCAGGGATCAATGTACAGGGCCAAACTATTAACATGCTCAGATTTGCGGATGATATAGCAGTGTTAGCATCTAGCAAAGAAGAATTAGGAGCGGCTTTGAATGAAATGGAAGCAGTTTTGACACAGGGCTACGGCATGAAAATCAATAAAAAGAAAACTAAAATTTTGGTATGTAGATGGAGTGAAAATAGAACTAAAATTGAAATACAAATAGGAAATGAGAAGATAGAGGAGGTCGCGGATTTCTGCTACTTTAGGAAGTAAAATAACCCAAGACGGTAGGAGCACTAAAGATATAAAACAAGGAATGGCGCAGGGACGAGTTGCGTTTAACAAAAAGAAACAACTGTTATGTTCGAGAACGGTTAATATAGAGACTAGGAAGAGACTCTTAAAGTCGTATGTATGGAGTACGGCATTATACGGGTGCGAAACTTGGACAATAGGAGAAGCGGATAGAAAAAGAGTAGAAGCGTTTGAACTGTGGTGTTACAGACGCATGATGAAGATACCGTGGATAGATAAGGTTAGCAATAGGGAAGTATTAGAAAGAGTTGGGGAAAGGCGAAAGGTATGGAAAACAATAAAGAGTAGGAGAGATAGGATGGTAGGACACCTTCTAAGACACGAAGGAATAGTTCGCGACATACTAGAGTCAGAGATAGGAATAAAAAGAGGTAGGGGTAGGCCTAGATTAGACTACTGCTCTCAAATAGTTAGGGATGTAGGATGTTCTACTTTTAGGGAAATGCGTAGGTTAGCTCAGGATAGAAAAGAATGGAGGTACGCGTCCAACCAGTCTTCGGACTGAGAACCTTATGATGATGGATTATTAGGGATACGAAGTTTAGATGACTAACTCCGAACGAAAATCAAGGTATCATCAACAAACAAATGTGGCATGATTTAGTAAAGCAAATGCCGTACGCACTTTTGATAGGATCTCATGATTTTTTGTGTTATCACGAATATGGTATGTTTGACTTTTTCCTTGAATGCTTTCGGTGTCGATGATGGGAAAATTTTTATCGCAGTTCGATCCGAACATGTGATTTCTTTTGGCATATGAAGTATCGTGTGATACTTTTAATCCTTTTTTTATTACAGCAGGATTATCGACGCGATTAATGCCAGTGGCGGAACACCGAAAATCTGAGAAGTTTATCCGATAAGGATTTCTGTGGAATTGTTGTTTCAAAGGTTAATCTTAAAATTTGAGAGTATTAGTTATTTATAGTTTGATTAGCTTGTAATGTATTTCTTCCACAAACGTATATTAGGTATCAGTATAAATAAAGACTTCACGCAATGTTAATTTATTTTTAGTAAAAATTGATTTCCAATTCTTTCATATTTTATGAACAATGATTCATTTTTGTGTGTATTTAGCGTCAATATTTTATGTATGTTTCTTTCACGTGTTGGTTTCGTTGTTAGATATAAAGCCACCAATAGTTTTTGATTGGCCTATCCACCCCGCGTAATTATTTTAAAATTTGTGCTCTTGGAGCTGCTTAATGTATTCAGTGGATTGGTAAACATAACGGTATTTTTGGATGACTAGAACTGAGATTAAAAAAATGTGTAGGGAAGATATTATTAAACTCTGTGCATTATTAAAATTGAGGTCAACGAAGTTGGTTCTAATTATATCGTCGTTTTGTATAAGGAAGTTAAATTTTAGTGATTAAAGTATTGGTTCGGAAAGCAACAGGCGCCAGTTCGACCCCCGCAGGGGAATGTTCTCGATTTTCAAATTTTCTTTCCATCATCAGAGAATGTTTTCATCATTGAAAACTAAAAACAGAATTCCAGTAGAACCCAGACTTCAAAAACTTTAAACTCTTGCAATCCGAAAGACTGCAAAAAAGAAATATTACTTATATTAGTGGATTTTGACATCATTATTGAGAGACTTTTTAAGAAACCTAAAAAATCAAAATTACCTACCTAAATAATTTAAAAAGATTAGATTGTATTAAATCATTTTGTTCGTTATGTTATATTTTTTAAATTGTTTATGTTTATAGAAATCAAGTTAGGGATTGTAGAAGTTATCCAGGAGCAGATATAGATAGTGATCACAATATAGTCGTTATGAAGGCCAATCTTAAATTTAAGATTTTGAAAAAACGAAGCGGAAGAAGGTATCTTGACCCAGAGAGACTAAAAGATGATGATACGCGCGATAAGTTCGAGAAAAAGACAAACGAAGTACTAAAGGGCGCGGGCGAAAATATTGTTAGGGACATAGAGGAAGAATGGAATTGCATTAAAAATAGTTTAGTTTCCTCAGCTAGGGATATTTTGGGTCATAAACAGAATGAAAGTAGGAAACCTTGGATAACAAAACATATTGTAAGTCTAATAGAGGAAAGGCGAAAATATAAAAATAGGTTAGATGAAATAGGGAAACAAAGATATAAGGCGATCAAGTGGGAAATTATTCGGAAATGTAGGAAAGCGAAAGAGCAATGGATCGATAATAAGTGCAAAGAAGTGGAAAATAAGTTCGAAGTAGGAAAGACTGATAAAGCATATAAAATAATTAGGAGAAATTTTAGAGAAATTGGATCTAGTACCAAAAGCATTAGGAATGAGGCAGGAGATATTCTAATCGAAAGCGGGGAGAAGGCAGATAGGTGGAAAGAATATTTAGGAAACTTATATGCGGGACAGGAAGTGCAAGATATATTAGAAAGCGAAAGCAGTGTAGAGGGGGATAACCTAGGGAATCCTATAATGAGAGAAGAGTTTGAGCTAGCACTAAAAAGTTTAAGGAATAATAAAGCGCCAGGTATAGATGGCTTGCAGGCAGAAATCTTAAAGTGCGCAGGTCAAGAGGTAATAGATCGTTTATTTAAATTAGTTAGTCGTATATACCTGACAGGCGAGATTCCAGAGGATTACAAACGGAACATCATGGTAGCTTTGCCAAAAAGGAAAAGCGCGGATAGGTGCGAAAATTTCAGAACCATCAGTTTAACTTCCCATGCATCAAAAATTTTAACTAGAATTGTGCAAAGAAGGATGGAGAAAAAGGCGGAAGAAATATTAGGAGAAGATCAGTTCGGATTTAGACGAAATAGAGGAACGCGCGAGGCCATCCTAGCTTTACGAGTAATTATAGAAAAAACGATAGAAAAGAGAAAGAGCGTCTATATAGGATTTGTAGATTTAGAAAAGGCCTTCGACAACGTAAAATGGGAGAAGATGTTCGAAGTGCTGAGAAAGGTAGGGATGAAATATAGGGACAGAAGAATAATACATAATCTCTACGAAGAGCAAAAGGCAGTTATAGAATGTGAGCAGGAACGAAGGGAAGTAGATATCCGGAAGGGAGTGAGACAGGGATGTGCATTGTCACCTCTAGTTTTCAACTTATATATCGAAGATGCTATTAATATTGTTAAGGACAGAACAGCCTCAGGGATTAACGTACAGGGTCAAACTATTAACATGCTCAGATTTGAGGATGATATAGCAGTGTTAGCATCTAGCAAAGAAGAATTAGGAGCGGCTTTGAATGAAATGGAAGCAGTTTTGACACAGAGCTATGGCATGAAAGTCAATAAAAAGAAAACTAAAATTTTGGTATGTAGGGGATGTGAAAATAGAACTAAAGTTGACATACAAATAGGAAATGAGAAGATAGAGGAGGTCACGGATTTCTGCTATTTAGGAAGTAAAATAACTCAAGACGGTAGGAGCACTAAAGATATAAAACAAAGAATAGCGCAGGGCCGAGTTGCGTTTAACAGAAAGAAACAACTGTTATGTTCGAGAACGGTTAATATTGAGACTAGGAAGAGACTCTTAAAGTCGTATGTATGGAGTACGGCATTATACGGGTGCGAAACATGGACAATAGGGGAAGCGGATCGAAAAAGAGTAGAAGCGTTTGAAATGTGGTGCTACAGGCGCATGATGAAGATACCGTGGATAGATAAGGTTAGCAATAGGGAAGTATTAGAAAGAGTTGGGGAAAAGCGAAAGGTATGGTAGACAATAAAGAGTAGGAGAGATAGGATGGTAGGACACCTTCTAAGACACGAAGGAATAGTTCGCGACATACTAGAGGCAGAGATAGGAATAAAAAGAGGTAGGGGTAGGCCTAGATTAGACAACTGCTCTCAAATAGTTAGGGATGTAGGATGTTCTACTTTTAGGGAAATGCGTAGGTTAGCTCAGGATAGAAAAGAGTGGAGGTACGCATCCAACCAGTCTTCAGACTGAGAACCTTATGATGATGATACAAAGAGCAAACGGCAGTTATAGAATTTGAGCAGGAACATAGAGAAGTAGATATCCGAAAGGGAGTGAGGCAGGGATGTGCGTTATCGCCTCCAGTTCTTAATTTATATATCGAAGATGCGATTAATATTGTTAAAGACATAATAGCTGCTGGAATTAATATACAGGGTCAAACTATTAATTCGCGGATGATATAGCAGTACTAGCATCCAGCAAAGAAGAATTAGGAAGGGCTCTGAACGAAATGGAAGCGGTTTTGACGGAGGGCTATGGTATGAAGATCAATAAAAAGAAAACCAAAATTTTGGTGTGTAGGGGGCGTGAAAATAGGACTAAAACGAAAATACAAATTGGAAACGAGAAGATAGAGGAAGTCTCAGATTTCTGCTATTTAGGAAGTCGAATAACTCGCGATGGTAGAAGCTCTAGAGATATAAAACAAAGAATGGCGCAGGGCCGAATTGCATTTAATAAAAAGAAACAACTATTATGCTCGGAAATGATAAATGTAGAAACTCGGAAGAGACTCTCAAAGACGTATGTATGGAGTACGGCATTGTACGGGTGTGAAACTTGGACGATAGGAGAAGCGGATAGGAAAAAATTAGAAGCATTTGAAATGTGGTGCTATAGACGCATGATGAAGATCAGGTTAGCAACAGAGAGGTATTAGAAAGAGTTGGAGAAAAGCGAAATTTATGGAAGACAGTAAGGAATAGGAGAGATAGGATGGTAGGACACCTTCTGAGGCACGGAGGCTTAGTTCGCGACATGCTAGAATCAGAGATAGGAATAAAAAGATGTAGAGGTAGGCGCAGATTAGACTACTACCCTGAAATAGTTAAGGATGTAGGATGTTCAACTTTTGGGGAAATGCGTAGGTTAGCTCATGATGGGAAAGGATGGAGGTAGAGGACGCGTTCAACCAGTCTTCCGACTGAAAACTTTATAATGATTCTGGATTGTAAGAGTGCCTTGATTCGTTTATTGAAGTTGTCTATGTTCTACTGGAATTCTGTTATTAATTTTCAATAATGAAAACATTATCTGATGATGGAAAGAAAATGTCCGAAAATGCTTTTGGAAAGTGACTATATGTTATTGTATAATAACTTAATAACCCTATACAACGTCACTAAAACTAATATTAAGAAAATACAATAATTACTACTTTCCTTATCCGTTCTTTTTTTATTATTTGCAAGGTTTTAAAATGAAAATTTAAACAATACATAATTTGCGGTCAGTTTTATCACCAGTTTTAAGTATTTCCAAGATAAATAATAATAAATGTTGTGTAGCCATAAAATGGCCACAACTTCGGGGCGTAATATGCGAAGTCTATAAAAAGATGTGAGACTAATATTACATCAGTGTTTTTCATTCAGGAAGAAAAGGTATTTTTTTGGACGAAACATGGGTTTTTCGAAAGGGAGTGGGTCGAAATCTTGGCAGGATAACTCGGCAAAAGATAAAAGGTTGCGGTTCTGGAAAAAAAATCATTATCTCGCATGCTGTTTCATCCAGCGAATTTGTTCCTGGGACCAGCCCAACGTTTTCTTCAACATTCAACACACAAGCTGTCTCTCATCGCTGTTACGCCACTGATTCATCGCTCGCCTATTTATTTTAGAATTAGTGGTTAGCCCACACCCAAGCAGGCAAATATTATGTCACAAATTCTCGGAGAGATGACCTCTTTTTCTTAAAAAATAATTATTTGGTCCGGATGATTGAGATGTGAATTACCCCGTTTGCTGCAGCGTCTGAGGTGCACTGACTTGGAAAGCGGGTTAATGGTCCATTTGGCGATGGGGTCGGTCGTTTTAGGTTAGTTTCCGCGGCCCACTTTATAATCACATCGAATTTAATAAACGGCGCTGGAGACGTATGACGTCGGATATTAAAAATATGCGATTTGCGTGTGCCCCACCACTATTGCGGACGGCGTGGTCGCAAGAGACGTTTGTGACTTACCAGTGCTGAGGCGCCGGGCGTCGATTTTTATTTTCAAAGTTACTCTCACTCACTGAACACAATGTTGGAATAGAACTGTTCGGACAGACGGTTTTCTTGTGGTTGCTTTTTTTGTACTTTTTCGACGGCACTGTAACTTAACACGGGTTGTTTTGGAAAAAATCAATATTATTTCTCGCTGTCCATCCCTTCGAAACTCCCGACAGGGATTGTCTCCTTCTCGGTGTGGCCTGGTGCGTCGCTGCAGCGGCGACGCCCCGCATAGTTCGCTAGCGGAACTATTCCGGCGACTCGTGCAGGTCGCTTTAATATCATCGGTTATTTTACCAGGTGTTCCCCATTTATTTGCACGCGAAAATGCTAATAACAGGTTGCAATGAATGTCCCTCTTAGTCACCTGATCCAACTCCCTCATCCTCCGAATCGAACGAAAAAAAGTTTTAATTTTATTTTTTCAAAACTTTATTCTATGGGATTTTCTATGCAACCAGCAATACTCTCTTGTCGCAACATGCTCTATGTTTAATTGTGTAATTAGACAACAAACTAGGTAATCTTTGTCAACGAGTCACGTTTTTAAGAAAATAGATTGAAAATTTAAATTCAAAATTTGGAAAAGTTATTTAAAGTTATTTAATTCAGCCTCTCTTTTTCCGCACACATTTTTTCGCGACTTATAATAGTGTCTTCGACTTCCCAAATTTGAGGGTTTTTCTAATCAGTTGCCAATTTATTTACTTGCATGAAATATTGGGAAAGCTGTTGTACATAAAAGTTTTAAGAACAATATCCTTTATTATGTTGTTAGTTGAAAACCATTAAATATGTAAATAGAAGACCTTCGAACTTTTCCATATTAAAAATTAATAAAGCTAGAGAGAAAGTTAATGTTTTCTATTGGCAAAGAGTAAACACCGGTTTCTTTTCCGGTTTTGTTTTTAACTTATATTTTTGATTATGTCGAAGTTCAGAGGGATGATAGTGGATGCTTCCATTTATTTGCACGTCACTGGTGACCAGAAGGATTTTTTTCAACAAGGCTTGTTTTGGAAAATAAAACGACCACGGTGTCTCGAAATTGACAAATTTTTCACTTTGTCGAAATCTCACAAACTGAACAAAGTTTTTTTATAACGTACATGAAGGTGTAGTACTCGTTATAACAAAGCTCTGTATTGTAAATACAAACGGTACTTACTGAGGTCAACAACGACTAGTTAATTTTTATTAGTTAGGTACGTGACATTGAAGTTTATAGCAGAATAGGTACATACATGTATAAAAAGTTGTTTTTTCGTATCTTCATAAAAAGAAGGTTCGCGCGTTGGTTGGATCGGAAATTCACTATGAGCCATATGTTCTTTAAAGCGAGTTAAGGTAGATCGATTTTGGTATTAAGATTAAAGACTCAGAATTTTATTATTGGCATCGTCTCGTGTGGTTCTCTCGCCAATTTGTAAACATGTACACCCTGTATATTTAGACAAAAATCTTCAAAAACTCATACTTGGGAATACATGGCTGAACAGTGAATTAGGAGCTGTTCTTTGCTGACGATGGCGAAGTTTGTTACGCCCTTGTTTGGATGGCTATGCTAATGCCACATAATGCTATGCTATTGCCAGTGTGCCAGTGGTATGGACAGCGAGCGTGAGCGCTAGACGTAGGTCTCAGTGCTATCTTTTTTACGTTTTCATTCTCGACTCGATTATTTCAGTGTGCAGGAGCCGTCTGTGTTGATGTTCGGCGTGTAGATTTTTTGGGTAATTGTTTTGTCAAGGTTTTGTTGTAAATAGCGGAATTTATAAAGTAAGTGCTGCTTATTATTTTGGGTAATGGTAACGCGTGCCTGAAATCGTCGGCCAGTTTTTAGGTTACGTTCGTTTTTTTGCAGCTGCTTGTTTGTTTGTCGTGTATCATGTGTTTTTTATTGGGTTGTTAGCAATTTTCTCTTGTCCTATTTATTGTGTTAATAATTGCATTTTTGCCGCGTCTAGTATATACCTGTGAGTACGAAATTATTTTGGTTAATTAGGCGAAGAAAATTAATAATTCTTTAATGGAGATTTTCTAAAATTATTGTCCGTATTTTTTATGTATGCAGTATGTACCTGCTCATAGAAGTTGACGTCAGTGTACGTAGGTACTCATTTTGTTTGCTTAATTTAATTTACGTTTTAATATTTTTTTGCACTTTTTCTGTTTGCAAGGTCTTGTCTTACACGTTTAAACATGTAGTTAAATTTTAACTTTTTTTTGTTAATTTGGATGTCGGAACTTATTGATTTGATGTGTGTGTAGGTGTCCTTGGCTAACGGATTCAGATGCACATACTTACCTAGATATGGAAATAATTTGTGTTTTATTGTTCACAGTTTCTCCGAAACAAAACTGTTGTACATTGAAGAAAATAACTGGAATATTTTTCTGCGTCTTTGCTTTTAATTATTAAACTCAGCATAGTTTAGAGTTTTCGGAAGAAAACAAAAACGACGGAAAATTACTTTATTATAGTCAACAATTTTTCCAACGAAAACAAAATTAAGTGAATAGCCCTGCAGGTTTTGCTTCTTAATTAGGTGTAATTTACAGGGTTTCCAGCTAAGGCTATGTTTCCAAAGAATTCCAAGTAATTGCAGTTAGTTACATTTTTGAGTACGTATTTATGTATATGAATAATAAACAAAAATCGAAACATTACGTCTTGATAAAAGTTCCAAATTTATGGCAAACTCTTTCAAATGGGTTCTTTCGCTCACGCGCCTTATAAACCCTATTTAAACTTGATAACGTAGATTAGCTAAAACCATTTAAAACACAAGTCATTTTAAATAGAGCATAATTATTGTCATTTTCATTGGTCCGTGTAAATTTTCACTTCAGATCCAGATGTCAAGAAAGCAAGAAAGTAGTAAACAAGGGTATGCAAAAGTCATAAGTGACGTCAGGACAGCTGACATATTATACATTTAGACTAATAATGCGAATAACCTACTTCCCTTCAAAATCGTTGTGTTGTCATATAATTTATCAAAATTAAGTTGAACAGTAGTTTCTCAAATAAATTCAGTTTCAGTTTCAGCTGATGAGGAATTTTGAAAATGAAATAAAATAAAACGAGGTAGGGGTAGGCCTAGATTAGACTCATCATCATAAGGTTCTCAGTCCGAAGACTGGTTGGACGCGTACCTCCATTCTTTTCTATCCTGAGCTAACCTACGCGTTTCCCTAAAAGTAGAACATCCTACATCCCTAACTATTTGAGAGCAGTAGTCTAATCTAGGCCTACCCCTACCTCTTTTTATTCCTATCTCTGACTCTAGTATGTCACGAACTATTCCTTCGTGTCTTAGAAGGTGTCCTACCATCCTATATCTCCTACTCTTTATTGTTTTCCATACCTTTCGCTTTTCCCCAACTCTTTCTAATACTTCCCTATTGCTAACCTTATCTATCCACGGTATCTTCATCATGCGTCTGTAGCACCACATTTCAAACGCTTCTACTCTTTTTCTATCCGCTTCTCCTATTGTCCAAGTTTCGCACCCGTATAATGCCGTACTCCATACATACGACGTTAAGAGTCTCTTCCTAGTCTCTATATTAACCGTTCTCGAGCATAACAGTTGTTTCTTTTTGTTAAACGCAACTCGGCCCTGCGCCATTCTTTGTTTTATATCTTTAGTGCTTCTACCGTCTTGAGTTATTTTACTTCCTAAGTAGCAGAAATCCGCGACCTCCTCTATCTTCTCATTTCCAATTTGTATTTCCATTTTAGTTCTATTTTCACACCCCCTACATACCAAAATTTTTGTTTTCTTTTTATTGATTTTCATGCCGAAGCCCTGTGTCAAAACTGCTTCCATTTCATTCAAAGCCGCTCCTAATTCTTCTTTGCTAGATGCTAACACTGCTATATCATCCGCAAATCTGAGCATGTTAATAGTTTGGCCCTGTACATTGATCCCTGAGGCTGTTCTTTCCTTAACAATATTAATCGCATCTTCGATATATAAGTTGAAAACTAGAGGTGACAATGCACATCCCTGTCTCACTCCCTTCCGGATATCTACTTCCCTTTGTTCCTGCTCACATTCTATAACTGCCTTTTGCTCTTTGTAGAGATTATGTATTATTCTTCTGTCCCTGTATTTCATCCCTACCTTTCTCAGCACTTCGAACATCTTCCCCCATTTTACGTTGTCGAAGGCTTTTTCTAAATCTACAAATCCTATATAGACGCTCTTTCTCTTTTCTATCGTTTTTTCTATAATTACTCGTAAAGCTAGAATGGCCTCGCGCGTTCCTCTATTTCGTCTAAATCCGAACTGATCTTCTCCTAATATTTCTTCCGCCTTTTTCTCCATCCTTCTTTGCACAATTCTAGTTAAAATTTTTGACGCATGGGAAGTTAAACTGATAGTTCTAAAATTTTCGCATCTATCCGCGCCTTTTCTTTTTGGCAAAGCTACTATGATGTTCCGTTTGTAATCTTCTGGAATCTCGCCTGTCAGGTATATGCGACTAACTAGTTTAAATAAACGATCTATTACCTCTTGACCTGCGCACTTTAAGATTTCTGCCTGCAAGCCATCTATACCTGGTGCTTTATTATTCCTTAAACTTTTTAGTGCTATCTCAAACTCTTCTCTCATTATAGGACTCCCTAGGTTATCCCCCTCTACACTGCTTTCGCTTTCTAATATATCTTGCACTTCCTGTCCCGCATATAAGTTTCCTAAATATTCTTTCCACCTATCTGCCTTCTCCCCACTTCCGATTAGGATATCTCCTGCCTCATTTCTAATGTTTTTGGTACTAGATCCAATTTCTCTAAAATTTCTCCTAATTATTTTATATGCTTCATCAGTCTTTCCTACTTCGAATTTATCTTCCACTTCTTTGCATTTATTATCGATCCATTGCTCTTTCGCTTTCCTACATTCCCGAATAATTTCCCACTTGATCGCCTTATATCTTTGTTTCCCTGTTTCATCTAACCTATTTTTATATTTTCGCCTTTCCTCTATTAGACTCACAATATGTTTTGTTATCCAGGGTTTCCTACTTTCATTCTGTTTATGACCCAAAATATCCCTAGCTGAGGAAACTAAACTATTTTTAATGCAATTCCATTCTGCCTCTATGTCCCTAACAATATTTCCACCCGTGCCCTTTAGTGCTTCGTTTGTCTTTTTCTCGAACTTATTGCGCATATCATCATCTTTTAGTTTCTCTGGGTCAAGATACCTTCTTCCGCTTCTTTTTTTCAAAATCTTAAATTTAAGATTGGCTTTCATAACGACTATGTTGTGATCACTATCTATATCTGCTCCTGGATAACTTCTACAATCCCTAACTTGATTTCTAAATCTTTGCCTAACGAGAATGTAATCTATTTGATATCTCCCTAAAGGTACCCCTTCACGTACAGTTATTTGCCTGCGCGCCTGGACTGAAGGCCCGACGCGTACTCCCGGACTGACGTTCAACCTACACGTTCAGTCCGAAACTGTAGGCTGTTTGGCACTTTTCATTTCATTTCGAAAAGTGGCGGATTGTAGACGTATAAAAATAGTCAGCAGAATTTTTTTTCATTTTATTACGAAAAGTGACTGACTGTTGTGAAAATAAAGAGTTTAAGTAAAAGAAAGGCAATTGCCTTGCTATTATTAGCAGGAACCGACGAAGGAGCAGAACATGAAAAACGAAGGGAAAAAATGTACAACCACTGTATATTTCAATAAATTCTGTTAAAACTCCATAGACAGAGGATGTGCCATGCTATCTCTGCAATTATTATACAATATAATAATGCCCACTACCAAATTAAGCAAGTAAAATGCACGGCTGATTGTGTACGAAACTGAGAACTTAGCACATGTCTCTTGTCTCTCTTTCATCCACGTAAACCACTGTCGCCGCTCTCTTGCTAATCGCCGACCGAGAACTGAAGCGCAGCTACACGCTCAGATCTTGCCTGTGGCGCGTCTCAGGCCGCGCCAAATCTTTTGTCCGATTGGATTTCTTCAGTCCGCGTCGGGACTGAGACGCGCCGGGAATGTTGCATCCCTACACGTTCAGTTTTGGACTGACCTGAAGGACTGTCCGTCCAAAACTGACGAAAAACTGAACGTGAAGGGGTACCTTAAGTCTCCTGGCATCTTCCACGTATAGCATCTCCTAACATGATAGTGAAATAGAGTGTTCGCGACCGTTAAGTTATGTTTATCGCAGAACTCTATCAGTCTAACTCCCCTATCGTTCCTATTGCCTAATCCAAAGGGGCCAACTATTCCGCCCTCTCGCCCTGTGCCTACGACTGCATTGAAATCTCCTGTAATTATTAAATTTTCGTGCCCTCTCACAAAATCTAGCACATATTCAATATCACTATAAACTGCCTCTACGGCCTCATCACTGTAGTTAGAAGTGGGCATATATACCTGTATTATTACTGTTTTTACAGGTTTCGAATCTAACCTAACCATAACTACCCTGTCACTTTGCTGTAAGAAATTTTCTACACTCTGCCCTACTTTTTTCCGCATAACAATTCCTACTCCCGAATTTCCGAATTTCCTCCTACAATATGTACATATTGTATATCTAATTTTCAAAATTCCTCTTCATCTGTCGAAATCTTAAAAAAATTACCTACGGTTGACACCAAAGATGTTCATTTTAGGCAAAAAATATCTTATTCAACCTCAAAGAAAAATCAAATAAAGAATTCAAAAACGCAACCAAAACACCACCTAACTTCCATTTAAAAAAAGAAAGTTAGGTGCTTAGCAGAAGAAACGAGACGACCGTTATAAGTGAAAATAATTTTATATAATATATAGGAGCGTCAAAAATCAAGGGGGTGTCTCTCTGGGTTTCTCATGAACATTTTTATCTAAAATATAGAATATAAGCACGAGAAAGAATTGCAGAGTGCTGGGCCACCCTGTATATTGTGTATAAATATCAAGCACAAATTACTAAATTTTGTAGATAATAGTGAAGATTGTGTCGTACGTACAAATCGTTCATGCGCTGGTACTTTTAAGTTTGAATTATGAATTTACAGTGAAATATGTTAGAAGTTTTTCAATATTGCATGTTTCGAATGTGCATGGAAAACCGTAAATCACTGTTTTGGTTTTCGTAGTACATAAAATCTGGATTTAGTTCTATAATTCAATGCCTGGCGGGGTATTTGCCCGAGGAGTAGTTGTTCGAACGGTCCAGTACCATTCATTACAGTGAAATACTTCAATAAATAATTCCAAAATTTCCATATACAATGTACTGCCAAATAATTCCATATACTTCCGACTACGTCGGCAAGGTTGTACACCTACTTCCAGTCGCGATTCACCCCTCGGTTTCAAATTACCTATACAAAATAATTTTCATTTCATCATCATAAAGTTCTCAGTCCGAAGACTGGTTGGACGCCTACCTTCATCGTTTCCTATCCTGAACGAACCCACACATTTCCCTAAAAGTAGAACGTCCTACGTCTCTAACTATTTGAGAGCAGTAGTCTAATCTAGGCCTACCCCTACCTCGTTTTATTCCTATCTCTGACTCTAGTATAAGTCGCCAACTATTCCTTCGTGTCTTAGGAGGTGTCCTATCTCTCTTATTCTTTATTGTCTTCCATACTTTTCGCTTTTTCCCATCTCTTTCTAATACCTCCCTCTCGCTAACCTTATTTATCCACGGTACCTTCAACACTTAAAAGTCTTAAAGTCTTCCTCGAAATGTTTTTCCACACTGTTGTCTAACTTACCTCCAGGAAATCATTGCAAATGTCCTGTTTCAAAAAGTCCTTCGTATTGGCAAAGCACTTTAATAAAATTCTTTTGAATGAATGTCACTCGAAAATAGCTCCTCTCCAGTAGAGTCCCAAACAATTACCTAGTGTTTTTCTGAAAGTTTGCGTCGAGTTGAGCACTTGCACTCACAAAATTTACCAACTGAGCTAATAGACGTCGGTTGTAGAACATGAATGCTTTTATACAATTTTTAATGTCATTTATTTCAATTATTTTCTATAAAATGCTTAATTGGAGTTAAATGAGCCGAAAGAAAGTTACGTAGTCTTCTAAATACCTTCTTCGCGAGGCAAAGCTTTATCGTCCTCGACCATTTCTTGTGACCAGCTTTTCATCCTCTGTCAAAAATCCTCAAATTGTTTTCATTTCTCCTAGTCTTTCTTTGATTGTAGTTTTCCATCCTTCTATAGACTCGCTAAATGTTACCGATGTCGAGCATTCAAAAAGGGGTCATTGCCTGTGTTGAGATTCCCAGTACTTTTTATCATGGTCATTATGTAAAACCGGTCGTCTATTCTAGAACTTTTACGCTCGCTTTTACGTGACTATGTGCAGTCGCCTGCTTTGATTTAAATACTTGTTTCCAGAATATTTAAATTTTTGCTAAACATTTTTGTTTATTTTCCTTTCAGAAAGAAATGGCTGTTCACGGTGTTAAAAGCTGGTACTCTGGGAAGAACGTGTTCATGACCGGAGGCAGTGGATTTCTAGGTATCGCCCTCCTAGAAAAATTGCTGCGTTCCATCCCCGATATCGGGGACATATACTTGTTGCTCAGGCCGAAGAAAGGCAAAGAAATCGAAGAGAGACTAGAAGAGATCAAGAAGAATCTTATCTTTGAAAAGTTGTACGAGACTAGAAGTGTGGAAGAGGTTAGTTAGTAGATGGTATAGGGGAGTTCAGGACCATTTTGGTATGTATTTTTTTATTAGGTGTTTAAACGCGTCAAGGCGATTGCGGGTGATGTCGCAGAGGACAATTTGGGTTTATCAGATGCTGATAGGGCGCTTCTTACCAACAATGTTAATGTCATATTTCATTCCGCTGCCACTTTAGATTTTTCCGAAACTTTGAAAAGCACCGTTAGTATTAATCTATTAGGGACCAGGAGGATGATCGAATTGGCCAAGAATTGTGCGAATTTGAAGGTAATTTAAAGATCTGTTCATCTTCATTTTATGTTTTAAAATTTCGGGTAAGGTTTTCGTCCACGTAAGCAGCGCTTACGTTAACTCTTGGAGGAGTACTGCTGATGAAGAAGTGTATCCTCTTACCGAAGATCCTGAGCAGTTAATACGTATAGTAGATAAAATGAACGATGAAGAGTTGGAGCGAGAGACTCCGAAGATTTTAGGGGCCCATCCAAATACTTATACTATAACGAAACATATGGCTGAGCATGAAATTAAAAATGCCCAGGAGTTGTTTCCTTGTGCGATTGTCAGACCGAGCATGAGTAGGTAAAAATAAATCGCATAAGGGGGTAGTAAGTGTGTGTTATCTTTTAAGTTATTGGGGCGTGGAAGGAACCAGTTCCTGGTTGGACAATCAGCAAAAATGGTCCACAGGGTTTCCTCATGGGTGCTTCCAAAGGTGTTGTACGCCGATTACCAGTCGGTATTAACCTTGTATATGATTATATCCCTGTTGACCTTGTTGTGAATGAGTTGATTGCGGCTGGGTTCCATGCTGGTAAGTTACGGGAATCGTGGAGAGGCTCACCATTATCATTGGTGTTTGTGGTACAGGAGTTACAGAAGCCAAATCTGTTGAAGTGTACCACTGCACTTCGAGCACCAGGAATCCATTCAGATGGGTTGATGTCCAGGAACGGATCAACGTTTACCTGCACAAGTATCCCCTAAAATCAGCCGTGTGGTACCCGCATCTGAAATTCCTTCCGAGCGTCGCCAGGTTCCGGTTTTCTGCGTTCTTCGTCCATTTTATACCAGCGTTTATTCTTGATACTGTTACGCGACTTTCTGGGGGACGACCCATGTAAGCATATGTTTGTGTCACGTTTGATCAATGCCGAATCAAACTTGTTTTCCGAGTTTTTGAGAAACTCAATTTCCTTCTAGCTTGATGAGGTTACACAGGAACGTGAATGCTTCTCTGGAGCGTTTGGAGACGTTTATATTCTCAGAGTGGTCGTTTACTGCTAAGAGGACGATGGAATTGCAGCAGTTCTTGAACCCCTCGGATAGAAACGAGTTTAATTTAGACGTTAAGGGTTTAAATTGGGGTGATTATTTCGGGGATTTGACCCAGGGTGCTCGGAGGTATTTGAGCAAAGAAAACCCCAAGAGTCTCGCTGCTGCTAGAGGCAAAGATATGACGTAAATAACCAGTCAAGTTTATTCGTGCGGGAGTAAAGTTATTTGTTTTAGGTTGATGGCTTTTCATTTGGGGTTGCAAGCCGCCGTTTTATCGTTGATTTGGTATGTTTTTGCTTGCATTTTGGGGGCGTCTATGACCAAGACGGCGATGATAGTACCAGTAGCTTACTTCCTCATTAACTTGCTGTAATTTTGAGAGACAAGATAGCATTAGTGGTTCTGTGGCAACTTTTGACCCGCTTTTTCGTACTAATATTATTGGTATTAGCTCAGGTTTATTATTTTTATACGTTAAAGTAAATTATTTTGTTACGAATTGTATAAATAAATATGTAGTCGATACTTTTGTTGTTTTTTGTTTTCACACGATTCTCGAAAATATTTTTGTTTGGTCTATTTAATCGCTTGTTTTGTTGTATTGTTGTATTGTTTATTTTTAGCTTTTGATGATATACAATAAGTTGGGTAACTCGCGAAGGAAATCAGGTAGGTATAAGTATACTTTTTATGTTTCATCCCTCCACCTCCCTTCCAGAGTGAGAAATGCCAAAAAGAGCAATTTTTCAGTTTGTCTAAAAAATTGCCCTAAGGTCCCAAATCGGGTGTCTCCTGATATAAAATAGACGGACGCATCCCTCCGAAATGTTCAGAAAGGGTCGCAAAAAATTCAAATTTGGATGAAATTTTTCGCCTTTTTAAAAATCGGCCTGCGCTTGCTGTTTTCGAGATACCAATCGGAAATTCTGCATGGACAACACAAAACAGGTCATCTCAAAACCACCTTTTTGATAGAAGATGAAATACGTGCCGTTTGATAGAGAAATGTTAGTAAAGAAAGACTGTCTGCCGCAAACGATTCAAACCGGCATCGGTAGCTTTCTTGTAACAGAGGCTGACGAAAATGACAAGAAAACGTCGAAAACACGAGATTTTAATACAGCATATCGTTTTATAACCAAATAATTATAAAAAACAGAAAAACTCATTGCGCTGATTTAGTCTTCGGCAGACGGAAGCGTTTTTAAAGCAGACGTAATAATTAACCGCATTATATACCTCAGTTCGAGTGCGTTCTCGTTGATGTGACGTCACTCATAAGTGTCATGGCTTCCGCCAAAGTAGTTAGAAAATGAGAGCCTCAGGCCAGGCCATCGAGTTCTCCAGGTGCCATCGACTTCTTCGGCAGTGACCTTGAAAGAGACCAGAGGCTGCTGAAGGAGTCGTTGAGTCATCCGAAGAAGTGTCTTCAGCAGCGGCATCTGCAGCAGCCTCTGGTGTCTTTCATGGTCATTTCTGAAGAAGTGTGCATGTCTTCAGCAGCCTCTGGTGTCTTTCAAGGTCATTGCCGAAGAAGTGGGCATGTCTTCAGCAGCGTCTGGTGTCTTTCAAGGTCATTGCCGAAGAAGTGGACTTCAGCAGCGGCCAGGCGCATGCGCCGGGGCTATTCCTCAGATCAGTCCATCGAGTTCTCCATCCACTTCAAGTGGGCGTGTCTACAGCAGCCTCTGGTCATTGCTGAAGAAGGGCCTCTGGTGTCTTGCCATTGCGCACCCAAGCCGCCATTTTGGGGCTTTTGGTTGTGGCTCAGGCGCCTGCGCCGGGGCTCCGCCTTCAGCAGCTTCTGGTCATTGCTGAAGAAGTGGTCTTCAGCGGCCCCCCTGGTGTCTCTCATTCTGTTGGGCCTTTGGACGTGGCTCAGGCGCCTGCGCCGGGGCTGTCGCGTACAAAGCACGTGTTGCTCACTGTTCAGGCCAGTCCATCCTGGCCCCATCCACTTCTTCGGCAATGACCAGAGGCTGCTGAAGGAGTCATGTCTTCAGCAACGGTGTCTTTGGGGCCTTTGGCTGTGGCTCAGGCGCATGCGCCGGGCTCTGGCTATGAGAGTGGGCGGGGCAACAGCCAATGAGAGTGGTTGTGGGCAGCATCCAATCAGAACTGATCTTGTTGTTAGGTGCTGTTGGGCCTTTGGATGTGGCCCAGGCGCCTGCGCCGGGGTTTTCGCAAAAATAAAAACGTTGAATATATTTTACATCAATATAATTAAAACTATAATCTGTATACAGAGTAGGCATGCGTGTATTTTCTGGGCAAATCGAAGACCTGCAGCTTCTCGTACCACTCTTCTGACCGATTCATTACCCGGTGTATACTCAACGATGCGGTCATGCAGGATGAGACAGTATGCGGTTGTGTTGGGCGGACAATTCTCGCTCGACTCAAATTCTAGACGCATATCTATGGGTCCAGGCTTGATGCTTTCCGACTGCTTTGATGCGTCAATCACCACGATGGGCGCTAGATCCTTGAACTGTTCCTTGCCGTATAACGGCTCGCCAACTTTTCCATAGTATGAACTCTGGAAGTTCTGGTACATTTCGTATAGCAGGGCGTATTTCCCCGTGGAGAAATCCAAGTTTAAATTCAGGTACAGTTTGACGTTTGTCAGATTGCAGTGGTCAAATTTGCTTGAATCCGTGTCCAAATTCGCTTTGCGATTCGTCTGGAAGGCGACAATAACGTAGCGGGGTTTCTCCAACCGTGTTGCAGTCTTGACGGCCCACGTTTGTTTCGTAGCTTACGGCAACACCGGATACTCGTACAGCTCCCAGCTGCGAAAACATATCTGCAACGTTCTCTCTTCCTCGACAATATTGAGAAGTTTTAGGTATTCAGCATCCGATGGATAGACGTACGGCACCCTCCAATGAACCTTGCTCAACTCAATTCTGGTGTCCTCGTTACCCACGAAAGCGTTCCTATCGTTTTTCGATCGAGTCAAAATGAGCTCGTGACACACATTTAACAGAATTTTGGGGTAATCTTCCAAAAATCCCAGCAGGATTCTTCCCGGGATGCACACGTTAAAGTTCCCGTTCGCGTCGATAAGGTGGCTCGGTGAGTCTCCCGTATTCGTCCAGCCGGCATTCTCCAGGGCACCTACCTCACCCTCATTCAGAGAAACTACACCCTTCAGTGTGCTCGTGATGCCCACGTTTTTTGTTCGATCCACCTCCACCCCGTTTATTTCATAGCGAACGTCGTCAAAGAGGAAACTGAGGGCGTTATTTGTTAAAGCCGCATTTCCGCCTCCTGCACCCTTGATGAACCTGCCCTCTATGTAGATGCTGCTTAGATGCGGCAGTACGTAAACGTCTTGTTGGTGGATTGGTATGCGAATTTCGTCATTGGCGTTGAATGTTGTTGTTAGTTGTCACGAACGGCTGATGTACGTGCACCTCGACACGGCGTGCTGACTCATCCAAAACAGCACCGTCCAGAACACGAAACGTGTCTACGTTTATGTGTGTCATTATTCAAATGCGGTTCCCTTGTTGAAGCACAAGTACTAACTGACAGCACCGTTAATTTTCTTGCTTAAATACTCTCCATACAACCGTGCGCATGCGCAGTCTTATTCTTGCTCGTGTCATCAGCCATGGTGTTTGCGAATACAGCTGTCTGTGTCAACAGACGGCTGTATTCGCAAACAGACAGACAGACAGACAGAGAGACAGACAGACAGACAGACGGACCGACAGACATACAGACAGACAACTACTGATAAGAATTCGGAAGTAGGAGAATAACTATAGATTCCTTTTTGTCTCATCGAGCTGATTAATTTGATACCCTACATGATCTAGGTGGGCGGGGCAAGGAGCGTGGCCGGGGGCGCGGTCAGTGAGTGGCCACCCCTAAAAACCACCCCCAAAAATCACCCTCCAAAACCACCCCAAGAACCGCCCCTAAAAACCACCCTTAAAACCACCCCCAAAAACCACCCCTAAAATCCACCCCAATATTCCGGTACCTCTAGTCGAGTCCTTTAATTTACACCCCACATGACATAGTTTTTACGTAGGGGTTAGCCTAAATTTAGACTACTGTTCTCAAATAATTAGCGATGTAGAATGTTCTACTACCGAGAACTAAGATGTTTGCATATATCAATCAGATGGTTCCCACACGTGTCCGAAACGCATTAAGATAACAAGTAATTTCAAATAAACAAACTGGAGAATGTTCTAGAATGTTTTTTTCCCACACGTGTCCGAAACGCATTAAGATAACAAGTAATTTCAAATAAACAATCAGAAGAATATTCTAGAATGTTATTTTATTGTAATAATACAAACAAACAAACGGGTCACCTTGTAGTGTCTACAACGTATTAAATGCACATGCAGAGCGTGGGATCAAACCTAAACAAACATATCCTATCGGCAAGATGAAAGGTTATTTCCCATAATAAAAACAATTATAACATCTCTTATCGGCGGCGAACGTGCTTTTTTCTTAAACTTTAATATCAATATTTATTTAGTATAAACAATTGTAAATTTCCGAGAAAATAAATATTAATTCTGTAACTTCTGTTTACAATCATAAGTATATACGGATGATTTGAAAGACGGGCTTGTGGGCCGCCGATTAGCTCAGTTGGTTGGAGCGAGGGCTCCGGTGCGTGGGGACCCGGGTTCGAATCCCGGACGGCGTCATTTCCAGAACGTTTGCGAAAACCCCGGCGCATGCGCCTGAGCCACGGCCAAAGGCCCCAAAGACACCGTTGCTGAAGACATGACTCCTTCAGCAGCCTCTGGTCATTGCCGAAGAAGTGGATGGGGCCAGGATGGACTGGCCTGAACAGTGAGCAACACGTGCTTTGTACGCGACAGCCCCGGCGCAGGCGCCTGAGCCACATCCAACGGCCCAACAGAATGAGAGACACCAGGGGGGCCGCTGAAGACCACTTCTTCAGCAATGACCAGAAGCTGCTGAAGGCGGAGCCCCGGCGCAGGCGCCTGAGCCACAACCAAAGGCCCCAAAATGGCGGCTTGGGTGCGCAATGGCAAGACACCAGAGGCCCTTCTTCAGCAATGACCAGAGGCTGCTGCAGACACGCCCACTTGAAGTGGATGGAGAACTCGATGGACTGATCTGAGGAATAGCCCCGGCGCATGCGCCTGGCTGCTGCTGAACACCACTTCTTCAGCAATGACCTTGAAAGACACCAGACGCTGCTGAAGACATGCCCACTTCTTCGGCAATGACCTTGAAAGACACCAGAGGCTGCTGAAGACATGCACACTTCTTCAGAAATGACCTTGAAAGACACCAGAGGCTGCTGCAGATGCCGCTGCTGAAGACACTTCTTCGGATGACTCAACGACTCCTTCAGCAGCCTCTGGTCTCTTTCAAGGTCACTGCCGAAGAAGTCGATGGCACCTGGAGAACTCGATGGCCTGGTCTGAGGCTCTCATTTTCTAACTACTCGCCAACATGGCTATTTATTTGCGTATTCAGTTCCAGTTCTTGTGTTTTCTTTTTCTGCGGCTGATTAAAAGTGTTACTAGTGTTTTGGTTATTATATTACCAGTGTAACTAACTGGTAATTATGGCGGAAAAAGGATATTTTAAAGTTCAGTCAGATAATTTACCGAATATCGACTACTTCGTGATCGCTGAATTCTTTGCTAAAATACTTCGTATAAGTCAGCTGAAATTCATGGAATGAAGACTGAGAGGTAGGTACACTTAAATTGTATGTGCATTTTGTAATCTCACTGAAATTTAGCATAAACCATAAAGATTAAAAAATAAAATTGCTTTGTGATGCCTAACCATGTACTATAAGTGCCAAAACTGGTCTTTCACTTTACGGTTCAATTCCGCTTAAAATGCCATATCCAATTACGTTCTGAGGTAAAAAACCTTGGCAACTGTCCGCCAATTAAAGTTTTGAAGTCGGATCTAAACGATTTTATTTGAATGAAACAAAATATGTTAGCCTTGCAACAGTAAACAAAGGGCAGCAAAAAATAGATAAATAATCATGTTTTTTTAACATAGTTGGCGAATTTTTGACTTTTAGGAAGAACTTCAAATAAATTAGAACGTTATTATTTATTATTTTTGTCTGACCGTTAACTTTGCTTAATGTTTGTAGTTTTAAATGTTAAGTACTTATTACAATAATTTCTTATTATTATCATTGTTAATTATTTTAAGTGCATCACAAATTCAAAGTATAGAGATCAGATAACGGACAATCACATCGTCTATGGGGGGGGGGGGGGGGGGCCGTGACTGACGAAAACATAGCAACGTCCGGCACAAACAAAGTGGAACACCACTTTTGGCATTTATAGTACTTATGTTAAAAATTGTTTACAAAGAAACAACCATAATTTTCCTTTCCATAATTTAACATCTGTATCTGTATTTTCACGCAAATATTCACATCCAAATGATCCTCGCAGACGAAATCGCTGCTGGTTTTGGAAAGCCTATTATGGTCTCGTCTCGCCTCGTCGAAGTTTCCGTGGTTTCCGGTCGCTTCGAACTTGAATAAAAGTTTTATTTAGAGTTTTTGACTCTAGGTATATGCAATTTACTTAAATAAAATCACAATAATTTTATATTAATTTAATTGTACACATCATTATTTTAAACACTGCTTATTTCCTAATTTTTTCTTTGGCACCTCGAATTCACGTTACTAATTTAGTTGAACGTAAATATTTCATTACACTATCGACACTTAAGAAATTTTAAATAAGTTTTGTTCTTAAAATTTTCTATACATTAAACAGTTATGTCTAGTGTTGTTAATAATACCTACTTAAATTTTCTATCAATGGTATGAAATTAATTTAGAAAGTTGTCTCAAAAATATACGACGTATTTTAGTAAAAATTTGGTGTACAGGTTTGTAAATTAAATAGTTTGTTAAAAAAATGAACTGAACACCTTTCTTTTAAACCAATAAAGCCATGTTTCAAAGTGTTGAAAACCATCCATGGTTAAATTAATAAACAACAATAAAATTGTATGTACGATTACTAGACATCTAAACCACCAAAAATTCAAAAGCAAGTATATGACAACAAATGGTAATAATGTCCAAAAAACCAGAGCAGCATGAAGAACCAGTGAGTTTTTCCTTCTCAATAAATTGCCGTGGAGAAAATTTCCTGTTGCATAGTACTCTTTCAAAATTTTCTCTTTTTCTCGCCAGCGTTCTTCTAAGAAGTGCTTTAATTCATCGCTTTTCTTCGGCAAAACTGAAGCGGGATACCTGAAATTTAATTTTTTCACCAAAATCCAAAGATATGGTAAAGTTTTCGTTTAGTACCTTGTTAGATGTATCCTTACCATCCGGGGAAAATCCCCTTTGAGAAGGGAAATTTCTGACTGAGGTATCGTGTCGGGATAAACCAGAGTCACATCGTAAACAGCATCCAAGTTTTTTTGTGAAAGCAATCTTGATGCTATGAAGGCAAATCCTGTTGTTCTTGGATGAAGCACATACTGGTATTTCTGGAAATAAACTAAGATGCAGACTCCGAAGTGTAGAGCTCCGCAGTGGGGATCAGGTTACCTCTAGATGATGTTTTTCTGCATATTTATCACTAGTAATTTTCGTAGATTCTGTGAGATCCGTCCCTTCAGGGAAAACCAATAACGTGTATTTATAAGAAATAGCACTGAAGTAATTGATTGCTTTTTGGAAAGTGCCTTCGTCGAATCGCCAACATCTCTTTATGTATATGCAAAATGCTAGTTGCATTACCCATCCTGCAAAGAATGGATGATATTTTGTGTACGTAATTTTGTTTTCTATTAACCTGGTCCAGGTATATGACGAATTAAATCCTTCAGAACAAATTTAATGGGGTGCCTGTATTTGTCAGCTCCTACGACGCAATGGTAAGCTGCTGGCCAGAGGAAATTCCAATCGGTCCTGGTCCTGTGGTTCATGATCACCAAAGATGTTTCCCCGGAAAGGATGGGATCACCAGAAATCTGCACTTCACATTTGCATAGATATTCCAGCAAAACCTATAGATGTAATGAGTGCGGTAGTAATGGCCAATGTATTTTGATTATACTTACAGTTGGATAGTGCTGCCAAAAGGTGAACAAAACATCAGTTAAGTATCTGTAGAATTTATTGGAAATGAAAATTACGAGCAATAGCGGACAAAATCCGGCATACCCTACAAACAATAATTGTACAAATATTCTGGCGTTCTGTATGTTTTTTCTTTTACCTGCTAATATGCTGCAGTACCATAGTAAACAATAAATGGGGCCAGTGATATGACCCATTTAAATTTCAACAATCGCACCGCATTGGTGAAAATTGCCTAGAAACCGAAAAAAATAAATTAACTACTTTCAGACAACCGAAACAGATTCACATGGTGGAAGCTGCTATGCAAGTGATGTGTACTATTGATTTTCTGCAGCATCCCTTGTAATCCGGACCACGTATTTTAAACCGCCCTCTCCTGGAGTTTTTGATAATCAGAGTATGAGTATGAGTATTCCTAAAAGCTACGCACTAAAAAAAGGCTTAATTTTTTGCCCAAGTTACTACAGAAGATGCAAGACGAAATACTTCAGTGACAGAGACCTCTAATGGAGAAATGTTGAACTTTTAATTTTGACATTGGCTGACGATTGATCTGCACTTTTCTCATCAGTTCCTAGCAAATTCCAAATAATTTACATTGCTTATTTTACGATATACCTATTAGTCAAATTATTCAAACTGAAAATTTCTGAAAATATCTCATAGTTACTGCATTTAACAACCTTTGATTTTGAAATTAATGTGTTTGACATTTTCCAAATTGCGGTGTGTAATTTTGACATTTTTTTACAGTATTGGGGAGACATTTGTTCTTTCATGGTTGTCTAGGAAGCATGTTTTTTTTATTTCATGGTCGCTTTTAGTGTGTTAAACAAATTATAGGTAGGTACTTACCCAATATTTCGCACGTAACTGCTAATACCATAGCAAAATTATTATGATCAATGGCAAGTACTTAATAAAAGCAATATCTTTTCCAATAAAATACATGTTGATTACAATTTTTGTAACCTCACTGGGAAAGGGAAACCTACAGACTGCTTTGGTCGATTTTTTCTTATTCAAAGTGACTACATAATTGAATTACTTAGATAATATGTGTTAGTCTTATTTGGTATTTAATACAATGAACTGAAGTACTAATGCGATTTATATGAAGGCTGATATTTAAAATGCAGATGTACTGTATAAAAAAAATGTATTCTTATAAGTTATTAGTAGTATAAAAACAATTGATGTAGGTATCGTCACATACAGTGGTTAAAATAAATAATAATGCATAAACATTTCGAAAATTATCCCAACGATTTTGAAAATAACATTGAAAGTACCCAAAGGGCCACAGCACACAGAAAGATGTTTTTGGCTACGTCCAAGTAATACAACCTGAAACAATCAAAAAAGATTTATTTTGATATCATTTTGGATTTATAAAATCGTGGTACAAACGTGGACTACAAAACATATGAGTTTAATAGATGAAAGGCGAAAGCATAAAAATAGGTTAATGAGTAGGTAAGGGGACACCTGTGCCAGACAGTTCTAGGGACTTTTGTCTCCAGATCTGGTTACTTTTGGCGCCGTCAGACAGGTCTAGTGACTTTTGGTAAAAATATGGGGATTTTTGGCTAAAATCTAGGGAATTTTGGGGAAATCTGGTGATTTTTAGTTAGTTGGCAGTACTTATCACGTAATAGAATAGAATAGAATAGAATAGAATAGGCTTTATTTCCCAAAGGTAATACGAAAAAATATACACACAACAAAACAAAAGTAAATTTACAATATGCACATGCGTATTACACAGAAGTGCTTCATAAAGAAGCCTTAAGGAAAAATAAGATTCGAGGCGAAGAAGTGCGAGACAAGTTCCAAATAATTATTGGGGGTTTCCTTGAAACGTAAATTGAAAATATTCATTTAGGGTATAAAATGGATTATCTTGTAATAAGGCTTTTAATTCTCTTTTGAAAGTATTTAAGTTTCCTATTTTTTGTAATTTATAAGGTAAATGGTGATATATTTTAATTCCTGAGTACAGCGGACCTTTGCGATTAATATTATAATCATAGTGGGGTAGTATTATTTGATTATTTTGACGGGTATGATGAGAATGTACATCTGATTGGACGAGAAATTGATGTCTTTTTTTATAAATATTAATAGAAAGTTTGTAAATGTATATATTAGTTAGCGTTAAAATTTTTAATGTTTTAAAATATGGCCTACATGATTCTCGTGAATTCAGATTGCACAATGTACGAATTGCCCGTTTTTGTACTATGAGAGCACTTTGAGAATCCCTAGAATCACCCCAGAACTCAACCCCATACTGCAATAAACTGTAAAAGTAAGCATAATAAACGGTGAGTGCAGCATCATAGCCTAAATTGCGCCTAATAGAAGATATTGCAAATACGGCAGTGCCCAGCTTCTTATTCAGCTCGCGTACATGTTGCTGCCAGGTAAGCCTTTCATCAATGTGAATTCCAAGAAATTTCGTACAATTAACCAGTTTTATTTCATTAATTTCATCTTTTAGTGTCTGCATATTAATCTTACCCGATGTACTAGTTTGATGAAAAATGACAAAGTTAGTTTTGTTGCGATTCAAAATTAGTTTGTTTGCATTGAACCAATCAGTAATAGCGTTTAAGAACACTTTAACATTTTGTATTAATTGGTTCAAACACTTATTCTTGAGAAGGATACTGGTATCATCGGCAAACAAACAAAACTGAACATACGGAAAATTTTTCACTAGGTCATTAATATATAATAAAAATAGTAGTGGGCCCAAGATAGAACCCTGTGGTACACCTGTTTTAACTGTACACTCTTCAGATTTGAATTTATGGAATGTTCTTTCTTCCATTTTAGATATTTCCACTACTTGTTTACGTTCACTTAAGTAAGAGTGAAACCAGTTTGCGGCAACTCCTCGTATACCATAATAATTCAATTTACTCAGCATCAAGGCATGATCCACACAGTCGAAGGCCTTGGACAAGTCACAAAAGATACCTATTGCATATTCCTTGGCCTCCAAAGCCACGTTAATGTAGTTAATTAGAGTGAAAGCTGCGTCCGCAGTACCTAACCCTTCACGAAAGCCATACTGTGACGGTGAGATAATTTCGTATTTACTAAGATAATCAATTAATTGTTGCTTGACAATAGTTTCCAAAATTTTTGAGAATGCCGGTAAAATGGAAATGGGGCGATAATTTGTCATGGATTGTTTATCGCCGTTTTTAAATACTGGTTTGACTACAGCCGTTTTAAATTCCTTGGGAAACAATCCATTAACTAACGATAGGTTAAAAATGTGGGTTAGCGGTACTTTAAGGTAGTCAATATTTCCTTTAATTACTGAGATTGGTATATCATCGTGTCCCCTTGCTGAAGGCCATATTAAATATCACCTTCAAAATCTACATTAAAATCTCCACAGAGAATCCAGTTCATACAGCAACGCTTCTCCAAAACGGACAAAAGATTTTCAAGTGAATTCAAAAATATTTCAGACTTACCATTTGGGCTTCTATAAATTGCAATAATTACAGTTTTTAATTTTTTACTATATGCTGCGGTATATTCAAAATCCATCTCGCACCTCTCGACCTCGAGATCAATTTCGACAAAATCATAACATTCCCTAGTATAAATCACTACGCCGCCATGGATATGACTGGATCTGGAGTAACATGAAACTAATTTGTATTCCTGAATAGTAGTAAATAAATGTTCATTTGGCTTAAGCCAGTGTTCCGAGAAGCACAAGATGTCGATTGGATGGCCCCCCTCCTGGAGAAATTCGCTCAAACTCAACTCAATTTCATTTAATTTGTTTCTTATACTTTGGATATTTTGGTGAAGAAGGACAAAATATGATTGTGTAAGTGGTTTTCTATCCTAAGTCGGCATTTGTCTACCTGCACGTCTGAGTCTATCTTTGAGGGCAACTTCCTCATTAAGCATGCTACCTTGTCCCCGAATAGAGAGTACGTCCATGTCTTCAAGTGGTGCCCTACCAGCTTCTTTTTGTTGATAATGCAAAGTACAGTCATTCAAAGACAGTGATTTTCCATCAACGACCAGTCTATTATACTTCAAGTATGCGCGATGTCCCCCGTTTCGAGCTTCAATCATATACGGTAATAAAGATTTTCTCTCGCCCAATACTCTCACAGAGAAGTTTTCTGATAGCGAGTATTTGGTTCCTTTTAATTGTTTTGCTTCCCGCAATATTTTTTCCTTGGTTCCATAATTACATAACTTCGCAACAATAGGTCTGTTTCCCTTGTTTCTGTTATTACCAAGACGGTGGACCCTTTCCAAATCATCACGTCCAATGTCAATTTTCATAAGGTTTTTTAATAAATCCATGACTTTGCTTCCACAATCATTCCAGGTTTCCTTGTCTGATTCATCAATGTTATAAAAAACCAGATTATTGCGCCGCGTCTGGTTTTCAACATAGTCGATTTTATCTTCCAATGTTGACACTTTTTTCTGTAGCAGTTCATTCTCGTTTTTAAGATGTTGGAATTCAGTTTTTAGTTCAGTCAGCTCACTTTTTATTGTCACTACGGTAGCTAGGATGAGGTCCACTTTTTGTTCAAGAGACATTTTACTGTAGGTATTATATTTTTAAAAAGTATAGGTTGAATTCACTTTATTTACTTTTGCGATTTTGTGCCGAATAAGTGTTGTATTCAGAAAATTACGTATACTCAGCTGTTATTTATGTATTACAGAACCCACCACTTAAGTTAGTTGATGTTAATGTTAAGTTTTACCACAATTTAACACAGTTTTAAGCAGCGAAGAAAGGAACGTGTCAGGCTCCCACAGCATCCCACAGCATTTTCCACAGCCGGCCATGTCCTCGGTGTGATAAGAATTTCTCAAGACCAGATAATCTAAGGAGACATCAGCTACAATGCGAAACCGAAACAAAACCAAAACACGAATGTACGCAGTGTGACAAGAAGTTCTCAAGACTTGACTCTGTACTTATCACGTAATCCCACAGCATTCCACAGCATCCCACAGCATTTTGCACCGCCGGCCATGTCCTCGGTGTCACCTCGTAGAATAGAATGTGCCATCGTAGACTTAGATAAGTCGAACGGACCGGGTACCCACGGGGTATCGTATTACAACAGCTCCAGCATCAGCTTCAACAGGTTCAGCATCAGCTTCAACAGGTCCAGCAACAGCTTCAACAGGTCCAGCAACAGCTTCAACAGGTCCAGCATCAGCTTCAACGGGTTATTAAATAAACTCGCGACTGTACTCTTCACAACTTACTTAACTTATTTTCATTATAATGTGACGTAACCTTGCGTAACTCTCTTTCGTGCAACTCTAGGACGTCCTCGTTGTACAACTCTGTGTAAAAACTTTCGAATTTGTCTCTCTCCTCGGTAAAATGATACTTGTCCCACATACTTCTACTAAGTGCTCTAGGACTAAGTAGTATGTTTAGGATGGTTCTGGACACAAGGAGCCGACAGTTAGGAGCCGAAAGTTAGGAGCCGGCGAAAGTGCGCATGTGCGTGGGTGTTAAGACCATCCTAAACATACTACTTAGTCCTAGAGCACTTAGTAGAAGTATGTGGGACAAGTATCATTTTACCGAGGAGAGAGACAAATTCGAAAGTTTTTACACAGAGTTGTACAACGAGGACGTCCTAGAGTTGCACGAAAGAGAGTTACGCAAGGTTACGTCACATTATAATGAAAATAAGTTAAGTAAGTTGTGAAGAGTACAGTCGCGAGTTTATTTAATAACCCGTTGAAGCTGATGCTGGACCTGTTGAAGCTGTTGCTGGACCTGTTGAAGCTGTTGCTGGACCTGTTGAAGCTGTTGCTGGACCTGTTGAAGCTGTTGCTGGACCTGTTGAAGCTGTTGCTGGACCTGTTGAAGCTGTTGCTGGACCTGTTGAAGCTGATGCTGAACCTGTTGAAGCTGATGCTGGAGCTGTTGTAATACGATACCCCGTGGGTACCCGGTCCGTTCGACTTATCTAAGTCTACGATGGCACATTCTATTCTACGAGGTGACACCGAGGACATGGCCGGCGGTGCAAAATGCTGTGGGATGCTGTGGAATGCTGTGGGATTACGTGATAAGTACAGAGTCAAGTCTTGAGAACTTCTTGTCACACTGCGTACATTCGTGTTTTGGTTTTGTTTCGGTTTCGCATTATAGCTGATGTCTCCTTAGATTATCTGGTCTTGAGAAATTCTTATCACACCGAGGACATGGCCGGCTGTGGAAAATGCTGTGGAATGCTGTGGGATTACGTGATAAGTACTGCCAACTAACTAAAAATCACCAGATTTCCCCAAAATTCCCTAGATTTTAGCCAAAAATCCCCATATTTTCACCAAAAGTCACTAGACCTGTCTGACGGCGCCAAAAGTAACCAGATCTGGAGACAAAAGTCCCTAGAACTGTCTGGCACAGGTGTCCCCTTACCTACTTTAATGAAAGAGGGAAACAAACGTATAAAGGCGATAAAGTGGGAAATGATTAGGAAATGTAGGAAAGCGAAAGAGCAATGGATCGATAATAAATGCAAAGTGGAAGATAAGGGGGCGTGAAAATAGGATTAAAACGAAAATACAAATCAGAAACAAGAATATAGATTTCTGCTATTTAGGAAGTCACTCGCGATGGCAGGAGCTCTAGGGATATAAAAGAATAGCGCAGGGCCGAGTTACATTTAACAAAAAGCTCAAGAATGCTAAATGTAGAAACTCGGAAGAGGCTCTTAAAAATGTATGTACGGAGTACGGAATTGTACGGGTGCGAAACTTGGACGATAGGAGAAGCTAATCGGAAAACATTAGAAGCGTTTGAAATGTGGGTGCTACAGACGCATGATGAAGATACCGTGGATAGATAAGTTTGGCAACAGAGAAGTATTAGAAAGAGTTGGAGAAAAGCGAAATTTGTGGAAGACAAACCTTTTTAACATTCTTCTAGCATAAGGAATGGTATCAGGCTCTTCATGAATACAGTATTTTCTGCACCCCAAAATGTAGGTCAAAATGTACTGGTTCCAATCAATGTGTTCGTTGTCAGAGTAAAATATTTTTCTGTCATCTTCGTTTAATTCGTTGCTCCAAATATTCTGCAATTTCTCGTTGTGGAAGTACCAAGGTCTTGTTGTGTAGTACTGGAGAACTTCCAGGCCGTTTTGGATACGTTTTTGTGTCCTCACCAAACTGAAATCAGTAATTGAAGCAATCGAGCACAGTCGTTGACTAGTAGGTACTTACAATGGTTTATTTCTGGTGAGAGCCAAAAGTAAATCTACAACATAAGCTGGTACAATATGGAAAAAGAATACTGCTATCATATGTATTAAGTAGCTGGATTTAATGCTTCCTCCAGGGTACCATAAACAAACACTAAAAGGATTATCATAGACATGTTTCCTCCCAATAGTCAGAGCATCCCCCCACTTCAATGGGTTGTCTCTATTTGCTGTAATATTGAAGACTAGTGGTTCCTTGATTCTTTGGGAAGTTCCTAATTTCCAAGCTGCTATAATCAAGCTATTGATAGCTACATCTACAGGCACAATATCAGCTTCTAATTCCCCATTACAATACATGGTCCGTATGACCCCTTTTCCTGCTCCAACCAATAAACCTGTGGGACCATTGAGGTTGTCCACCCATCCTGGTATAGGCTCTTTCCAAGCTGCAGTTACTGTAATAAATCAATTCAAGTATGTATATTGTAAATTCTAGAATGGGTTTGTGAGTTTACCAATAGATGGCCTGACTATCACCGTTGGTATTTGGGTTGCATAGTCAGCCACTAATTGTTCTGTTAGACATTTTGTATAGGCGTATGTGTTAGGAGAGTCTCGTAGAAGTCTTGGCGTGATCATCCTAAGCAGATCGTCGTCCATCCAGTGGACCATATCCAGCATTTTCCTAAAAATATTATTTGAATCTCAAAATTTTTATGTTTGTATCTTACTTACTTTGGATTATGAGGGGCTTTGTATACTCGCTCCTCCACCCTCGTTTCATCACAGTGACAGTAAGACGTGGAGACGTGAACAAAAGCTTCCAGTTTGTTCAAAGTGAGGACGAATTCCAAGACATTTTTCGTCCCCCCTGTGTTCATGATCAAAGCAGATTTTAAGGGTTGATCGAATCGAACGTTAGCTGCCATGTGGAATACCACCTCAACATCCCTCCTCGTAATTTCAGAATCTTCCATTGATATGTTCAAACCTGGTTGGGTGACATCACCGGAGATGCACCGAAGTTTTTCGAAAATGTGTTCACCAACTTGGTCTCTGAGTGTGTCGAAAATCGGGGTGTTTATGAAGTCTTCTAAGCGTTGTTTTGGGGTTCTGCCTCTTTTAGAACGTACCACTAGGTAGATTGTTGGTATGTTTTTGCAGGTTCGCAGGAGTTTTTCTACCAGAATTTTCCCCATGAATCCTGTCGCTCCTGTTACCAGCACGGTCTTCTGATCGTACCATTTCCTTATTGATTGGATGTCCATTGTAGAAATCTATCAAAAGGCTGTATAAGTCGAGACAATTTTATAAATATTCTTGAAAATGATTTAAAGTACCCCATAATTGCGTGTTTCAGTTATACATAATTGAAGGACCAATTATAGATTATCTTCAGCGTGGGATGTGGGTCAATTTTAAGGTCAAATTTTGGAAAACAGAGTGAGCGCCAACCTTGGGGAAGGCTTGGGTATAATAAGATAAAATCAGTACATATAAATCGTGACTTTGTTTAACTATTATAGTTTAGGAAATTCGGGAAAAATTGTGACGATAAGTTTGATTCGCCCGATGGGACGTTCATTCATTAAATACTGGATTTTTCTAAGTATATACCTATGAATGGAGGTCTATTTACATACTTGTTTGTAGAATGATGCGTATCTACTATGAAATGTGACTTAGTACGCAATATTATATAGGTGTACAAAAAGTACATTCTATTCTGAAGATTATGTAAGTCAAGATAATTAAAGAAAGTTGAGGATTTAGTAGTAAATGAAAATAACGCGAAGAGCAACAGGTGATCGATTGTCGCAATACTTCCAGAAGTAACTTCTTTCTTGAAAGAGAAATTTTATTATAAAGTCAATGGTATTTTAGATTTTAGTACATATATGGCTATTGGAAATTGAATTTTATTATGAAAACAGATCAGAAACGCCCGTGGACGAAATTTACATAAATTCTGAAACCATCAACAATTTTTTTGTCGATTATTATTCGTGGGGAAATTTTAAGCAACAGGTTAGTATGAATACCTGTTCTAATTCGATTTGCCAAACGCTCCTCCATAATTTAAAATTAGGCGAACGGTTAAATTAAATTTGGTAATACCACTGACTAAGTTGTTTATAAAATATATTATGTGCAAGTCACTGACCACATAAAATGCGTAATAGACCAACAGATCTGAGGAAATCTTTTTGAAGAATTGCTGAATAGACATCAGACATACGCATGTGACTCTAATAGACGAGAGACGAAAATGTAAAAATAGGTTAGATGAGAGAGGGAAACAAAGATATGAGGCGATCAAGTGGGAAATTATTTGGAAATATAGGAAAGCGAATAAAATAAATAGGAGAAATTTTAGAGGAATTGGATATAGCAGCAAAAACATCAGAATCGAGGCAAGTGACATTCTAATCAGAAAAGAGGAAAAGGCAAAAGCCAAAAAGTATTTAATAGTCAAAATATTACTGTATTCAAGCGTTTTTTGAATTAAGAATGTAAATACAAAAGAATTATGAATGAAAGATGCCCTTCTGATAAAATTTCAATATACTAATTCGTAAACTATAAGATGAAAAGAAAACTTACCCCTGATAACTTTCGATACTCTCCAACAAAATCCCACAACTACAAACTGATTGTAATTCCTTAAATGTCACGAGCGAGAATGGTTTTCACATTCTTCACTTACAAAATGCGTGCAGGCATCGAAAGTAGGTACTACAGTGCATGAATTGTAGTGAATGACCGGCTTTACCATTTACAATCTACAATAAGAGAGTTATTGGGAAATAAGGTGAAAACCTGTTCGTTGCTAAGAAGGGTTCTGGAGAGGGGGTTTTCTTTGTCATGGTAAATCCCAAATCGATTTTAATGACTTTACAATGACATACTGATATTGTCAATGAAACAGATCATTAACAAAATTTTAGAATGCAAAAGACGGGTACCTACTTATTAATAATGAAAAATTTATAGAACTTCGCAAAGATCCAATTGAATAGAATGATGAACAGCAAAGAATTACTTTAGCAGCATATATCTAAATTTATCAGTTTTTTTCTTGCTTTATATTCTTGTATTTCCCAATTCTACTACTATTTCGTTATATCTTTCAGATATTTCGAATCACATAACATAATTAAAAATCTCCTAACTTTTATTACAAAAGTGCGACCTTCTTCATTAATACTTAAGCTGAAGATAGCAGATCTTTAAAGTTCTTGAAATCGTCATTAAGTCTTCGTCATTTTACCGTAATAATAGTTACTGGGAAAGTTCCTAGAGAAGTAAATACTTTGCGAAATATACTTGAATTACATAATATGTAAACATTCTCCAGCAAATGAATTTTGTCGATATTCAGTGTTGCAATTAAGAACGAGACTTGCTTAGATTGGAACGTGGATTGGCTACAGCCTAGCAGGAGAAAGTCATTTTATCTTTGAACGCATATAGCCTTCTTATACCGGGCGACACTCGTTTGCGTCAAGAGAGTTACGTGGAAAAGCCAGAGACATCCCATCAGGGAAAACCTCTGCCAAATTTATATTTTTTTGTGTTTGTTGTGTCAATTTTGTGGTCAATTTTATAGGTATAAAATGGAAATAGCACCAAATATGTTATTGGAAATGTGGAACGAAATTTCCCAAAAATATTACTCAGGAAAGTTATTTTTGGCATAGTAATATTTTTTTATATTTTGTGTACATCGATAACTTAAACAACTTATTCAATAAAACACAGTTATTTGTCAACGATATGTATGAAATATATGTTTATTTTTACTATTTAGATACAAAATTATTTTTAATAGGTACAAAAAGTATAGATTTACGATAATTTCTTTCTCTGTATCTAATGCATCCAGTACTCAATTTTTTTCACGAACCATAAAAAAATAGTTAAACACTACGTAAAAAAATATTTAAATTACATAAGACTAAAAATTCTACAATCCTAAAATTGGGTAGAAAACTTTCTTGAGCAAATAGTATCCAAATAGTAGTAAGATGATTGTTTTGCAGAGTTTGTCGACGAACCACATACTGAAACATACATAAATAAAATAAAATAAGAAACAAGCCACAAGCAAAGCAAATTAAAAATATCAGGAGAACAGAATTACAGCTATATAATAATTAAAATGTTGATAATACTTACACTGCCATGTGTCTTTTGGCAGCTGGAATAGTGTCATCCGTTTCTTTTAACAAATACAGTCTGGCTGCGTGGACGCAGTCTGTAAAATACTCGAAAACGTCCAAACCTAGACCATCCACTTTGTATTTTTTCCGTTCAGTCGAGTTCAGCGCTGCTCGTGCACTCATTGAGTAATCGTTATTAAAATCCCATTGTTTGTTTGCATAGTACTCAAACACCTCATAGCCTTTGTAGATTCTCTGTTGCACCCTGCACAATCTGAGGAAGATGTCAAAAGAAGGCCAAATTAATGCCTTTGTAAAGTTTGTGTAAAATGTATCAAATAAGCAAATTGAAAAGTTACCAGAATGTAGCAGGTACTTACACTGGCTTATACCCCAATATTAAAAGTAACGCATCCACAACAACTGCAGGAACCACTTGGAATAGGATGAAGGCGACGTTGTGTAACCACCTGACTGTCTTCATAGACCCCCCTGGATACCAAAAGACGCCGTTCAAGGGCATTTTAGTGTTTATAACTTTCCTCCCTATTTCTATAATTTCAGACCAGGTGAATTGGTATTCTGAGGAACTCGTCAAGTGATAAATCCTTTTTTCTCTAAAACAAAAAGGAAACTGTAAATACAGGGCTATTCTGAATTAATGCCTTTATTTTAATTGCTTCTCTACAGGTTGTCTATAAATTGGGAAAAAAGTACACATTTGTTCCAAAGAATTTAAACGCTAGTCCACCAAGGTAACAGGGCACATCACAACTGGAAGAGCAAATGGCCTGCGAGATCTCAATCCTACGGAAGTTATACGACAAAGTTTAATATCTTTTTTATCTGATAATTTTGGACATATGCTATTGTAAGCAATTTTTTATTGTTGATTGTTCTTATTGTGCTTAATTCTTTTTCTAAATTAGCTTTAAATAAAGGAATAGTAAAGACTCTATGTACCATTGAGTTGTATGCAGACATTTTTTGAGAATGAGGATGAAATGAATTCGACGAAAGTGTACGTATAGGTTTCCTAAAAATATCGAAATAATTTTTTGATCATTGTTTATTGAAGTTAAATCTAAGAATTTTATTTTATGGCCATTTTCAATTTCTTTAGTAAATTCTATTTTTGGATGAATATTAAGTAGGTATGTATTCGAAAATTTAGAAAATTATCCAACTGTCTTGAAGTGCCTTTAAAGCAAAAAAATGTCTGCTAATAATGGGCTTATAGGTGATCCCCATCGCTATACCTGAATTTGTACAAATATTTATTATTGGAAATAATTTTGTTGAATACAAATTTCTACGAAAGCGCCAGAGGGTCACGAAATTATTATAAATTTAAATTTCTTTCCAAAAATCCGACATACAGAAAAAATCCTACATATGTAAATATAGAGAAAAATCTATATACCTACAGGGTTATTGAAATTCTAGGACCACCATTGGGATCTCGCTTATTTGAACTAATAGAGAGTAGGTTTAAATTTGGCACTTTTGCAGAATTTGTTGTCATTATTATGCCGTTGAGAAATCTGATCTATCTCAAACGGTATACGAGTTGTGGCAGAAAAACAAAAAGATGCCCTTTTTTGTACCTCGACTATTTGACCTCGTATCAAAACGATATGGATACATTATTAGAGCACTTTTTTGTGCTCTATCTGCACATTCTCATGGATTTACTGAAAAACGTTTCGTTTAGATAAGACCATCATCAACTCTTTTCTTATGGGTGTCATTTTTTTTCTTGCACTTTACTGAAAGAAGCATGTTTTTTTCTGATTTCATTGGTACAATACAACTTGTCCATATTATATCGAATATTGTGGCCACTACAGTCAGAAAACATAAAATTTTAGCAAACATCAAGAGGGCTTTGCAAGAAAAGAAATAGGAAACCGTCATCAGTTTTGGTGTAATTTAAGAGCCCGACACACACAGGAATTTTGGGAGCACGGTTGGCGTTCGCCTGTTTGTAAATATTTCAAAAACTATAAATGATAGTAAGTTGTTTTTGTTTGCAAACAGTTCTTCAAATACAAATCTACTATTGCTATTTTGAAATTTGTTAAAAAATATGAAAACAATAAAAGAAGGAGCATGTTATATGTGGGCGAAAAACTGCTTCTTATAGAACCTAATAACTTTCCTGAAAAGAAAATCTCAGAATCTGGTTAATGGCAATAGTAGACTGATCCTCTGGCTTGTAAGAACACATAAAATTTTCAATTTCGGCCGAAAAACAAAAAGTTATTAGTAAACAGTGATACCCTTGCATTCGAAGTTTTTCGTCGTAGCTCGTGCTCTCATCTATCTTTCGACTACTGATCATAGTCGCTCAGCTGTCAATCGATCCCGAAATGGGAGTGCGCGAAACATAGTTCATTCTCAGTGTTAGTTTGGTCGAAACTAAAAATGAACCTATTGGTATAGTTTTATCTTTTATTTTATCTGCAAGATCTATTAAACCAAATTTTGGAGTAAAACTTGAAATATTTTTATATACAGGGTGTCCCATCTCGAGTGTGCCAAACGAAAATTGCTAGTAGAGCAAGTCATTCTAAGCAAAAAAGTTCGTATGCACGTAGGTATGTCTGATTCTTTACCGTTACAGAGATAAGCAATTTTAAAGATTTTCTAAAAGTTGCTGATTTTACAAATTTTCAATTTAAAATAAATTATTAGTTTGCCATAAAATGCAAATGAACTGCGGGGCCAAACGAAAATAGCTACTTAAAATTAAGTCATTTTAAGCAAAAAAGTTCATATGAACCTAATTTCCGATTCGCAACAGTTATCGAAATATAGTTAACTTTATACAGTACCTAGTTAAAGCAACATCATGTATTACCTATTTAAAATTCGCAATCTAAAATAAAAAATTATAAACGAACAGAACAAAGCTGGTACTTAACAAACATTTAAAACGGAACAAGAACATAAAAACAAAATACAAATAAAAAAATTTGAAATTTTCGTCCTTGTGCACGAATATAAGAATTGCACTTTTAGAAAATCTTTAAAATTATTTACCTCAGTAATGTTAAGGAATCGGACTTATGTTCATATGAACTTTTTTGCTTAGTAATCACATGTAGCTTACCTATCAATATTTTTAAAATACCATAAACAAATAACCAAACAATTTACGACTACATCGACAGGAAGGTAATCAGCGTATGAGTCTCCTTTACAGTACATGGTTCTTATAACTCCCTTTCCTGCCCCTATTAACAACCCTGTGGGGCCATTAATGTTATCGGTCCAGCCTGGAAGGGGTTCTTTCCAAATTGGTATTACTGCAAAAAGTCGTTTGAAGCATTACTAATTATTACAAGTAAAGAACTAAATGAATGATTGGATACTTACCTACTGAGGGTCTTAGGATAACTACTGGCAAATTATCAATTTCTTCCACCACGAGACTTTCGCCCAATGCTTTGGTAAAAGCGTAAGTGTTTGGAATTTCCCCTAAAAGTCTACGAAAATAAAAAATAAATAAAAATATGTTCATATTCACATAACTTAATTTTTATTTTACTTGTCTGTGATGGAATCTATAATTTCCTCGCTCATCCATTCCGCGCATTTAATAAGATGGTGGGGACACGCTGGAGGAGGGTAGGGTTTCTCATAAAGAACGCGTTCGTTGAGATGGCAATACGCTGTCGACACATAAGTAAACATCTCTAGGCACTTCATTTCTTTGGCTAATTGTAACATTAATTTGGTCCCCCGGACGTTCAGAAGGACGGCTTGTTTTAAAGGCGCGTCGAACCGTATGGTGGCGGCGCAATGGAAGATCATATGGACCTCTTCCATTAGAGTTTGTCTATCTTCTTGCGAAATACCTAAACCTAATTCGGAAGCGTCGCCCGCTATCGCTTGTGTCTTTTTGAAGATCTCTTCGCCCTTTTCTTGGCGCAATGTGTCGAATAACTGGAAAAAAGGGGAAGCAATTAATTATTTTTGTCTTAAACTCAAGGTGTTAGGTGGGGATGTATTAGGTACTTTTGAGGAAATGCGTAGCTCAGGATAGAAAAGGATGAGATTGCATGTCCAAACAGTCGTAAATGTATATTTGATGCTGACCTTGTACCTTAACGAAATTCTGTATTTTCGCATTTACATAATTTTATTTTGCAAATGTATGCAATATCTTTTTCTTCGGTTATGTAATCGGTTGTAAACTTTTGAAGTTCGTATGTAGGTACTTATTTCTTGATTATACGAAGCGATAAATTTTGCAATGTTTTGTTTCTACGTATGTACCTACATGCATTAATTTATTATAAACTTAATTCAGGCATCTTGAACTCGACATTATTCTCATAAGGACTTTCTCTCATTACCGAGTCTTGCATTTTCTTTTTGTCGTTTGAAAACGATTATGTGACATACCGGTACAAAGTTCTCCTTGTTGTTTTTTTATAAGTGTGCATCAGTAATTGCGAGTACCCACGGATGAATACGAAAAATTATATTGTCATAACCTGACAAATTAGATAAGAACAATCCGGTTTTGTTGGAGGCACATACATAATTTAAGTACTCACTGCATTTTGGAAACATTCCTTGAGCCTGTCGTTCGGATCTTTGCCCTTCTTGGGCCTTACAAGTAAATATATTTTTTTCAGCCCCAAACAGCACCGCAATAATTTTTCTACGAGTACTTTTCCTAAAAATCCGGTTCCACCTGTGATGAATATGACTTTGTCATCGTATACTGCAGCCACTCTATCTGGCTCCGGTTGCTCTGCAGAGGTAGCCATTTTGTCTGAAAATAAAAAAAAATAATACATAAATAGTTATGAGAGAACTAACAATACGTTGCAACTTGATCAATTTGTGTTTTCCTCTTTTAGATGCGCAATAATTTTGCAGCAAAAACTGACAGGTGCCATATCATTATAAATGTTTTCGTGAGTATTTTTGGATAATACCCTGTCGGCATTCGCTATTAATAACTATATTCGCATCTGAAGGTCTTAATTAAGAGTTACAAAAAATTTAAATTCATTAAGAATTTTGTCAGTTTGTAAGCAGGAAAATCTATAGACGAAACCTATGGGCCTTATCAAGTTTAAAATAAGTATAATTTTCCACGAATTCTGTTAATGTTTTGACCTGTTTACTAGATATTTAAAACTGATTTTACTGCAATTAGTTAAACTTGTTTTTAAATAAACAAAATTGAAGGTCTTTTTTGTTATACCTACGTTATTTCTTAGAAATGCAAATGCTTATTAGGGAAAGTTGGAAATTTGTAGACACTGTGAAAACAATACTTTAAAATAACTAACTTCTCTGTGAATACCTGGTATGAGTCAGGTGACACAAAAAATCCTACAGTGCGTCCAGTTTGTCCAAATTAAATATGTTTCTAAAGCATTACATAGTAGGCATCAAGTACCTAGGTATACAGAATGCTGTTTGGCCTATTTGAGTTGAACATTGGAACAGAGGAAATGAGTTGAGACATTGAATTTTTTATAAATCGATAATTGCTTCATCGAATTAAGCAAAAAGGGGACTTCACTTGTCCATAAGTCATCACACAAGCTGGATGACATAATAAAATGACACCAGCTAGTGTTGGATCAATAATTATAATTGAGTGTTGTTTTAGCACTTGGATTTATTGCAGTGTTTCTTTAAAGTAGGTTAGGTCAGGTGCATGGATAATAATATGTAAGCAACTTTCTTCGACAATTTTGAAACATCGTATACCTATAGGATGCTGAAAATTACAAGCCACTGTAATTCTGGTTGTTACTTATTACTTTATAATCTTCAAGCCATCAGAGTTAATAAAAATTTTATAGAGGAACTAAATGACTGGCAATTTTTAGTAATACCAATATAAGTATTGTAAAAATGTCAATAAACTAATGTGACTTGTTGCGTTTTATTTTTTTCTAGGTCGTCTGGTTTATTCTGGTTAATTGGAAATTTGCGGAAATATGTTGTTCAGTCAAATCAAAAAGAAATACATACGATATGTTGTTATCTTTTAAAATTCAAGAAACTCTGTGCTCTCAACGACTGTTAATTGTATGCTATAATTTATTTACTGAGAGCTGAGAGATTCCAATGCTCGCATAGAAGACGAACCTTTGAATCTAAGTTTCGTTTTTTGTATTTTTGTAAAAGACACAATTTTGAAATAAAGATTGTTAAGTTGTTAAAAAATGGAGCAGCCCATCAATTCTTTATATATATAGAAATTGTGCAGTGACTAGCAGAAATTAAAACAGACTTTCTCTCAATTTTTTTATAACTGTATATTTGCTAAGTTGTTCTGCTTGCGATTTTCTATATATACATATACTTATCTTTTTTAAATGTCGAGATAAACATTAATTTCAGCAATTTTGACCTCCAACAAACGTTTTGAAAATTCGCTATAACTTGGGCCTTGATGCGCCCCCAAAAGTAGAAATATAAAGGAGTCAGGTCAGGAGACCTCGCTGATGGCCAGTCCTGTATCTATAACCACCTAGTTTATCTGGATAATATGCAAATTTTCGGGCAGTTAAAACATAACTTGGAATTGCAAAATCTCGCCAGATTTGATTAAATTAATATAAATTTACCTGAAATTCTTATATGATAAATTGTGAAACCACAAATTTTCTTTAGAAAGTTGGTTGTATGCGCAGCACAATCCTTACCTGACTTATGTTAAGTACCTATATCAAATAAAGTCCGCAATACCACACAACTTCACTTTCCTTACTTAAGCACGTGAAACGAGTTTGATGTTCTTTCAATCGAAGTCTTGAACGAGACGTTTTCTGCCGAGGTTATTGTATAACTGACGAAATGTCGGGCCAACGCGGAAAGTACACGTAACGTGGACGTTATACCTGTTCTAAAAAACCGTCGGGGAATTAACAAAAGCGCTTTCATTTTTATTCGGGATGGTGGGGACTTTCAATGCCGGAAGAAAGTTCAGAGTCCATCAGCTTCAAATTTTGTTTATAACCGAATAATGTGTGAGCAAGTTCTTCCTCCGGGGGATTTACAATTAGCTGATAGTCTATTGAAGAATTTGCTATAAAATTAGGGTTTCAGTTCGATTAGGTATATACGTTTATTCCGATGAAATAGATTTTCAGCAATAACAAACAAGTTTTTCTTGTTTTTCAAACCGTGACGCAAGTATCATCGCAAGTGGAGTGATCTCTAAATTAGAATATTTTTAGAGTAATTTCCTATCCCCGATTCTAAGTATGTCTAAGTATCCAGTGGTAATATTTCATACACCCATGTAAATATAACCGTATTGTTATAAACGAAGAAAGTGTTATTAAAATGATAGGCTCTAATAATTTTTATTATGCCTGCCAAAATTAAACAAAGCATACAAAATTAGCAGAGTACAAAATTTTTGGCTTATTTTTTAGAAAGTTAAGCGATATAAAATTCAAATTTTTGCCGATTGTAACAGCTATACCGTGTGACAAACTTCCATGTGTACCATGGGGAAATAACATGGGCAATTACATTTTTGGGGATTCCTGCTCCCCATGTGTAGTTACAGTGGTGGTAAAGGTAGCAATCGAAATACTATTTTTTTCTGCGTATGAGTATATCAAAAACTCTGCAATTTTCCAATTTATTAAAGCATTAAAAGCAAAAATTACACTAATAATTTTCAAATTAAAACACGGATATTCATTTTAATTTAATTTATTCTAATCAAAGACTCCCTTGATTCTAATTTCTAATTCGTCTGAACTGTCAATATTATTTATCGACAATTTAAAATTTGTGTCTCAAAATGAACAAAAATATTTATTCAGTTAAAGAATAGGTTTTCATTGTGACTTATTTTTTGTAAAATTCAATAACAGTCCTATTCCTTCGGTGACAACAATAAAAAATTTAGTTAAGAAATTTGAAGATACTGGGAATCTTTAATTGAAAAAAGGTAATTTTTAATAAATTTACTTGGTTTTTATTTAGATAATTCTGATTCGCTTATTATTATTACATAGTTGCTAATTCCTTATTGTTCGCTAACTTAAATTTTACTGGGATTATGAGAAATTTAACAAGTGATAACGTGGAGTGAAACAAAATTAAAATTAATCTTATCATTTATTTTTTTAGTCGTTCCAAGAAATGTAAATGTTGAGGTAGAGGAAATGGTAATAGGCCTGATAACTGCTAGTCCAACATCTAGTTTAAGGTCTATTGCCCTAGAATGTAATGTTTCAAGAGAAACTGTTCGTAATATATTAATAAAAAACAAATATCATCCCTTTAAATTCCAATGTCACCAAGAGTTACTTCCTTTTGACGAAGAATCAAGGCAAACTTTCTGTGAAGAAATGCAAGAACGGGCTAATCGGGATCGCAGCTTCCTCTCATCAATTTGTTTTACCAATGAGTGTACTTTCACTTTAAATCAAGAGCCAAATTCACAAAACGTTCGGCATTGGGCCCAGGAAAATCCCAGAATAAATCTAGCCACTACAACGCAATACCCTCAAAAAATCAATATTTGGCAAGCATTTTTAATAATCGCATTATAGGACCATTTGAAATACAGGGAAATTTAAATTCAGAAGCTTATTTAGATCTTTTAATTAACTATATTGGCCCTGCATTAGAAGAAGTTGCACATGCGAATCGGGAGGTCTGGTTTCAACATGACGGATGCCCAGCACATTTTGGAGCACAAGTGAGGGAATTATTAAATGAAATATTTCCAGAGAGCTGGATTGGTCGAGGTGGTGCTATAAACTGGCCAGCTAGATCTCCCGATTTGGCACCGTGTGACTTTTTCTTGTGAGGTCATTTAAAAAATAAGATTTATAAAACTCGTCACCCAAATATTGATTCTTTAAGGAATGCTATTTTTGCGGAATGCAACTTAATAAACGATCGGCAACTTGCGAATGTGAGAAATTCTTTCTATAATAGGCTGGGATACTGTCTGATACAGAATGGGGGTTTATTTGAATATTTGTTATAGTTATTTTTCTTTTTTATGTTACTTTAATTTCATTGTATATTAATAAGTTTTTGTCCTTACCTAGATATGAAATAAATAAGTATTAAATTGCCAGATTACAAAATTCATTAGAGCAAAATAAACAAATGTTGCCGCTTGTTAAATTTTTCATAATTGCAGTAAAATTAAAGTAATTTAATTTTTATTATTTCATTTTACTGCTTTAACATTTTCCCAAAAACTTTTTAATAGGTTAGACGACACCTACAATTTACCCTAAACTATGGACCAACATTCACCAACGAAACATCCACACCAGTAATCAATTAATTGTCAACTATAGGTAATGACAACAATAATGTGAATGAGAATTATCTAAATAAAAAAACAAGTTTATGTATTAGTAAAAATTAACTTCTTTCGATGAAAGATTCCCAGCCTTCAAATTTCTTACTAAATTATTTGTTGTTATACCGAAGGAATAGGACCGTTATTGAATTTTACAGAAAATAAGGCACGGGCTGCGCGCAAACTATTGCCGCCGTAAAATATTTTCACAATGAAAACCTTTTCTTGAACTGAATAAATATTTTTGTTCATTTTTAAATGTTATGACAGTTCAGAAAATCTATAAAAATCAAAGACGTCCGTGATTAGAATAAATTAAGTTGTTATGGATAATCTGATAAATTTCTGTGTTTTAGTTAGAAAATTATTAATGTAATTTTTGCTTTTAATGCTTTAATAAATTGGAAAGTTGTAGAGTTTTTGATATCTTCATACGCAGAAAAAAATAGTCTTTCGATTACTACCTTTACCACCACTGTAACTACACATGGGGAGCAGGAATCCCCAAAAATGTAATTGCCCATGTTATTTCCGCATGTACACATGGAAGTTTGTCACACGGTATATGCACGCTAGCAATTTAAAAAAAAACTTATATACACTGGGAAAGTATCTGCTTCTTAGAAGAGCATTTTAAATAAACAAATAAATTATTGAAATGGATTAATTTGACGTATGTTCAATTAATCCTCTCGTCACATCCATCATTAAAATGTAATTCCGAAAATAATAGAGTGCGTACTGTGAATTCGCAATAAAACGAACAATTATTGTGCTATTGAACCTTGTGACGTAAATTAATTATATTTAGATTTAAAAGTAAAACATTTACGCCGAAATAATGTGGTATTCGGTTCAATTTTAGTCTTAGCATCGAAAATTTTCCACGTTCACTTGCAAAGAATCAGCATAACCCAATTTAATAGTCCTTTATTTTTATACAAGTAATAAATTTACTCCACAACTTCCAGAGGTGGGCAATTATAATGCCTGATATTCCTCGGCATAACCATGGCGTGCTGTATAACAGCAGAATCCTTCATGTATTGCACAACTGCTTTTACGAGTCGCTGAGGAACAACGCCCCCAATTCCAGGAATTGCTTCCACATACACTTCTTCATATACTTTCTGCAAGAACAGTTTTATTAACTTGAACCACTTTTAGCTCATGAAATGATACAAACAGCTATTGGTGGAGGTCTGGTAGGTTCCAGAGTAGTCTCGTCATCCATAGTTAACGACAACTGAGTTGAAGCAGAATGACTGGTGGGGATGTCCTGGTAAGCTGTGGTGGTAAGTTCCATGTCCTTCTTTTCCTCACTTATTTCTTCCTGAAGAAGAAGATACAATCACTAAATGTTCCGAGTAAAAGCCGAAGAAGCTACCTGAGAGAACGGCCCATGGATTTCCGCAATAGCATCATTCCTCATGGGCATAATCCCAGTGCAGATCGACACTGTATCCAGAGTGTGATCACTATATCTCGCAAAAGTTGGATCTCTAATAGCAGAGATTAATTCTTCATCACTCGGTGCTTTATATATGGTTGAACCACCACTAGACCTTTCTGTACCAAAAAAGAAATTGATCCGTTTGCTTTTGGAGGAAATCATGACTTACCATGGAACTCTAAGTCTGCTGCTTCATATTCGTCTATCAAAGTCCCTTGAGAAACAGATTTCTTCTCCTTCTGTAGAGGTGGTTCTTGGTGTTCTTCAAGCTCTTGTTCTGTTGTCTCGGTTTGTTCTACGACTTCTGTTTGTTCAACAGTCTCTGGTTGCTCCGTAGATTCAAGCTGCTGTGTAATCTCCGTCTGTTCAGTAATTTCTTCGTGTTGTTCAGTCTGCTCAACCATCTGCGTCTCTTCCACAACCTTTGATTTTTCTTCTGATAATCCTTCTCCAGTCTTGGACTCGCTCTCCTCTCTCTTCTCATCAGGAGACTTGATGAATTCTGGTTTCTCGTCTCTCCAAGATTTTGATGAAGATTCGGAACCTCTGTAAATGAACACGAAAAGTTTGTTGCTGATAAAACGGTATTCGTGACTTTACTCGTGTTCCTCTTCATGGACATGCTCCTCTTCCTGTTCTTCCTCTTGATCTTCAAAACTCGGTGGTTCCAAGTCAGATGGTCTGAACTCATCGGAAGATATATCTGGACATGAAACGGTACTAAGTTCCTCAGGAGCAGCTTCTTCTATAATAGCTTCTGGTTCAGCTTCTGGCTCCAAACTAAAAAGATAATTTTTGCTACTTTTTCCATAAGGTTGTGGTGACTTACGTTGGTTCGCTTATAGTACTCGGAGGTTTCTCAATTTCTTGGGCCCTTTCAACAATCTTTTCTTTCTCTAGTAGGTCTAGGAGATCGTCCGTGAAGTATTTGTTTAATAAGGTCTGGGGTTTGGCTGCGTTTATAGCAGCCAAGAATTGGTAGAGTTCGTTAAAGACGTTCACTGGTATCATGGCTGATCCTCCTTCTGGTTCTTCAGTCAGCAACTCGCATATCAGTATCATTGTTTGGGTCAAATTCTGCAATATAAATGAGTAAATGTTCGTCTTTGATTGAAGAAACCTTACATCTGTCAAATGTCCTGCACAAGCAGCAATGAATTTCAACCAAGGTATTGCCATGGGATTTTCGAAACCAGATAAGCATAGAATTTCGACGAGAGTGTCTCTGTTAAGGCAAACTCCCATCCACCTTTCCCATAAATCTCTGTAATTGATGGTGATTGTAATTTCCTTTCCACGTTGATATAGAAGAGCTTTCAACCACCCAGGGGTAATTCCGACCCAGTCTCTAGGAATTGGGTATTCTAGACGTGGTTTAACTGGTGGTGGAAGATTTAAAGCGAGACATCTGAAGTATGCTGTGGACCATCTTAAGAAAATTTTAATTTTTAAATTCTCGATTGAAGATTATAAATTAACTTACCTTAGAAGATCTGTAGGTTGGGATCTTATAGCAGCCTTTGCAAACTGACGCAATAAATAAGGGTATGTTGGAGGGATGCATATCTGCTCAGAAGCATACATCATGCCTTCCCCTACGTCAGTCATTTTTTCATAAATTTGTCCGTACTTTTGCACTAAAATTAGTTGTATATAATTAAATAACTGAACCAGTATATTTGGCTTTTTATTATAACATATCAAGTGAAATGTTATACAATGACAGTGAATACATCGATTGGTTAACCCCTGAAGTTTTGTTTGTTTCGGAGGGTTGCTTGGCTACCAACTGCGAGTTTATTTGTGTACAGGGTAGTTGGAATCGATTTTTGACTTTCGTTTTCCGTAGAAATAATTTACAGATGAATGTGATGTTAATAGTCTAATAGAAAAACCATCATTGTTGGGTTGTTGATTTTATGTAATCGCAATGCGTGTAATTTCCAAACTAGTGATTTTAACCTTGTTAGAATCTTTACTTTCGTTTTCTTCTTCGCAAACAACTACTTAACTATTTACGGTCTGATGTAAGATAGGCTTAACCAAAATTTCATTATCGCTTTTATCAATGAATTCGCAGATCGCTTTAAGGAATTACTTGTAGGACCTACTTTCTCCAGTCGCACGTATTAGGTACATAGGTACTTAGTCTCTTATTATGCAACGAAAATTTACTATTCATCACATGTTGCTTCACGTAATGTGATCTTACCGCAGGCAGGTAGTTCATTTTGAAAACAATATTCCGACGAAAAAATGATGATAATTAAAGATCGAATATTAACGTTTGGTTCACAGGAAAATCTTAGTACACTGGAGGAGCATTGCCATTGGTTCCTTGACGGAACTTTCAAAATTGCATCGGAACTGTTTTTTCAAATAGTTACGGTTCATGCCCTTGGCGGCAATTCAGCATTACCTTTAGCTTTAATTTACGTTTTAATGCAAAATAAGCGTGAAGTTTCTTATGTTAAGATTTTAGAGAAAATCCGTAATTTAAGACCATACCTTTGCAACCGCTTTAACACACTTTGAGAAAGCAATTCAGAATGCTGTGTGTCGTGTTTTCAATTCTATCATCTAAATCCTTGATTCTTTAGGTAACAAGAAATTTATTACTGACAACAATTATTTATTTATAAAAATATATACAGTGTGTCCATGGATGGACTTAACTATACTTGTAAAAACATTTGTTTTCAGTTTTTCGAATAAAAGTCATTCTTCATAATTTGTTTTGATTGTTATATAAATTAGCATTTTGGACATGCGTTGATTAAGGCTTTTCGCATTATTTTTAAGTATTCAATCTACTCTCGAAGTTTGTTACACTCTTTATAGATCACCATGTATATTAAGTTAAATAAATATTGATTTTTGGCTTTTCGATTTCTCCTTCTAAGCTTTCATTTTGATGCATCAAAAAAGTTTGATTCAAAAATTTTTAATTTTGCAAATCTGCATTTTTATATCTTTTGCGCATCCTGTAATACAGTTTCTCAACTTGAATCGCATGTATATAACAAGCAAAATAAATTATGAAGAATAACTTTTTTTCGAAAAACTGAAAATAAAAGTTTTTGTAAGTAAGTATAGTTAAGTCCATCCATGGACACACACTCACACACGAATTAGGCTGTTTTCATTTTCTTAAAACACAACAATTTTTTCATAAGATAAATACTTTTCACTACGCTAAATATAATAACAAATGTACATAGTAATAGTACACTTATGACATCCAACAAATAGTACTGATAAGTTGGCAAATCCAGAGCTGGACTTCGTAGATGCCTAGCTCCTTTTCTCCTTAGTACATACTCGATCCACCAAATTCCTCTTTCCAGGCCGTTCATTGGTTCATCGAACAAGATATTAGCAACTTTTACAGCGTTCTGTTTATATCTAAAACAATTTTTTAAACACTTCCTTAAAGATTCTGTTGTAACTTACTTTTTGTTTTCTGCCACCTCGATGATAGCATTTTTTAGGTCATCCTTGGTGAACTCGTTGGAATCTATTTCCAGTGCCAAACCTAACTGAGTTAATTTTTTGACATTCAAGAATTGGTCTCCTATGAAGGGCAGTCCTACCATCGGTACCGCATTTCCAAGAGCTTCTTCACTGGATTGCAGGCCTCCTTGCGTTACGAAGACTTTCAAGTTAGGGTGTCCCAATATGTCCTGCTGAGGCAACCACTTCCTGATGATAACATTGTTTGCAGTTCCAGGGAAGTTATTACTTTCCCATTTCCATAGTACCGTATAAGGCACTTCGGAAATTGCTTCAACTATTGTTTTTCTAATATGGACAGGCAAATTTGAACATCTTACGTTCGAACCCAAACTGAAGTATACGAAACCTTCTTCAGCGTTATCCAGGATTCTTTTGAGGTCCTGGAAGGAACAGAAACGAAATACAAAATAGTTTATTAGCCGAAAAGATGAGTTACTTACGCCTGGTAGTGGTTTCTTTGGTGTCAAATGCCCCAGACCGATATGTATCATCTTAGGAAGATTTGGTCTTGGCGGATGCAACATACCATTAGTATTTTCTAGTATCAAACTAACATTTTTCTCTAAATCTCCTAGATACGGGATATATTCTCCAAAATATTTTCTTGCCAATCTATCATGTTTCGGTAATAAATACCATTTATAAAGTAATCTATAGCAAATGCTAAAAATAAAACTTCTGAATCTATAGCCTAAATCGAATGCCCCCCTATAATAAACGTAAGCGTCAGGGTACAAGGTGGAATGTGTTGGATTACCAATGTAATCGTGCACGCTATCATGGGCACCCAATGATGTTACCCCTACAGATATTGCTTTGAACCTTTCTGCAAATGCCAGTGGTGTAGAAGCCAAACATTCGAACAAAACCAAGTCGAACTTGGTGGTGTTATCTTTGATTAATTTTTGCACTGGTGGATGCTTAAATATCTCTTCAATTACCATTTCTAACTTCTCGTGGTAATTCAGAAGAACTGACACTGCAGATGCGCTTCGGACGAATACATTTTGGTTGTCCGTCATGTATGGATAAGTGAAGCTGACATCTATTTCTGTCAGGTTTGTTAATGTTGGATCATTCAGAGGATTTGGTGTTACCACTGTTACTCGATGACCTCTTAACGATAGCTCCTTCCATATTGGTTGGAAGACTGCTTGGTGGCTTACTGATGGAAAATAAAATATACCTAGAATATTAGCGCTGGTGACAACGTGCACCCAGACAAATAACCACGTGTACAACTGCATTTTGCCACTGTCGATAACATAAAGGCTCGTTAATATACCCAAATATATTATATAGACTTTCTAAAGACTAATTAAAAATGCACCTAATGCATAAATTATATGTTACGTTTACGATATGTCACAATCAATATCTTACAAAAATGATACACATAATTTACACCGACAGCAGGTACTATTCTTTGAATATCACTACTATGTTTTTTACTAATTGTAATATAAATCTGTTTTTCGATTTGTGGTTCTTTTTTATAAATTAGTAATTTTGTGAATTGCTGACAAATACTATTACATTCTTTTAACTAATATTCTAATTTTAAGTGAAACTGTTTTGTTGGATCTTTACGAAGTTCTAGGTAGTCATTTTTTATAAACTCTTTCATTTTTGTTAAATAATCTTTCTTTTTGGTAGAATCACGCTGGCATTAGATTGTCTACTTTAGAAATAACTAGGTAGATTATCTTTAATAACCTTTTATCCTATAGAATTTAGTGTGTCTATCTATATTGTTCAAATTATGAATTACCTGTCTTTTGTATTCTGAAATTTTGTTAATTTTCTGTTAATTTTCTGATGCATTCATGTTGGTTCATTTTTATACTATTTTTATTACCTATATTAACCGAAAATTTAGGGCCTTCTGAAAATAATTATACTTACTTTTTTAAATATTGTATTGTTCCCTAGTGGATAATGATGATGAAAGAATGGCCTTGTTTATTACTTTTATAGAGTCAAACAATTATTACAGAGGATGACAATTTATTCATAAAAAATTTTTATTAACCAATTACGTCGTTTTAATTTTTTTACTACTAAACAATAATTTTTTGGTAAGAGAAATAACTTTAACTATACTATAAATAACAACAAATATGCCTAATAATAGCACACCAATAACATCTAACAAATAATACTGGTAAAATGGAGTGTCCAGCACCGGACTTCTCAGATGCCTGGCTCCCTTGTGCCTTAGTACGTACTCAATCCACCAGATGGCTCTCTCCAAGCCTGTCATTGGTTGGTCAAACAAAATGGACGCAACTTCTTCTATCTTCTCTTTGTACCTAAAATGATAATTTTCAATCAAATGAATGGAGATTATTACTGTTAAATTTACTTTTTATTTTGAGCAACTTCGATAATAGCATTTTTAAGATCGTCTTTTGTGAAATCGTTGTAGTCTATCTCAACCGCTATGCCCAATTGCTTCAGTTTCTGGACGTTCAAAAACTGGTCTCCTATAAAGGGTATTCCCACCATCGGCACCGTGTTTGCAATAGCTTCTTCGCTAGATTGAAGACCTCCTTGTGTTACGAAAACCTTCACGTTGGGATGACCTTTATAAATATCGTAATTCATTAAAAATTCCATATAAGCATGAAAATTAAAAGTATTTACCTAGTACATCTTGTTGAGGCAACCATTTCCTGGTGATAACATTATTCGCAGTTCCAGGGAAGTTGTCAGTTTCCCATTTCCACAAAACCGCGTAGGGTAATTCAGAGAGAGCATCAACTATTGTCTTTATAATGTGAGGAGGCAGATTTGAACTTTTCACATTGGAACCCAAACTGAAGTACACGACGCCCTCTTTAGCATCGTCCAGAATTGTTTGGAGGTCCTGTAACAAATAGAAATAAATAATTGGCGCAGTCGGTAGGATATAATGTATTTTTGGGTTTTAGGAATTCACAGCCAATTTATAGCTAATTTTTGGTGTGCGCATAACCACAGGGTTGTATTTGGCCCTCTATACGTTTATAAATTCAAATTTCTGGTCATTAATCCAAACATCTAAAAGAGCAGCTTACTTGAGGCAGCTGCTTCTTCCTCCTAAAATGCATTTGGCCCATTTGGACAATTTTTGGGACATTTGGTCTGGCCGAATGTATAACATTGTTGGTGTTCACTAGTACCAAACTAACATTTCTCTCTAAATCTCCAAGGTAAGACATGTCTTTCCCGAAATATTTGCGCGCAAATCTGTCTTCGTTCGGTACAAAATACAATTGGTAGAGCAGTATTTTGCAGATGTAGTAACAGATACTTCTTAGCCTATCGTACAAGTTCATTTCCTCTTTAAATTGAGGTAAAATATCTGGGTATAAAGTGGAGTGATGGAGTGGATTTCCTGAATAAATTTGTACGTGATCAGGCATACTCGTAGAAGACACACTGACAGCTGTTGCTTGGTATTTTTCGACATTCCAGAAGCAAAAGAGTTATAATGCATACAGTAACAGTTTATGTATTAGATGACAATAATAAAGTAACTGTGTAATTAGTATAGGCAACTGGCAAGTTTACAACAAAACAATTAAAATACCATATAATCTTGCCAATTATTATTATCATATAATTATGAGAAAAATAACAGCAACTAACAATTAAAAACAATAAAAAAAACCAATTACATTGTTCATAAAAATTACGCTAATGTTTCCCCGAAAGACTAACTTAGGTACTTGTGGTAGTGTTTTTTTCGGTCTCAAATGCATTTGGCCCATTTGAAACACTCCAGGAAGATTCGGCCTTATCAAATTTATTGCACTATTAGTGTTTTCTAGTAACAAACTAACGTTTCTTTCTAGATCTCCAAGGTAGGGGATTTCTTTACCAAAATATTTCCTTACAAGTTTATCGGTTTTTGGCAAAAGATAAAACTGTATAGTATATAAATATGTCCGGGTATACAGTAGGGAGGGTAGGATTGCCAAAATTATCCTGCACAAGGTTATATGCGGTCATAGAAGATACTGCTATGGATGCCGCGTTGAATTTTCCAGCAAACGCTAGTGGAATTGAAGACCAACATTCATACAAAACCAAATCGATTTTTCTCGCATCATCCTCTATGATTTCCTTCACTGGTGGATACTCAAACACTTGGGCCAATATTTTTTCACTATTTTCAAATGTACTCAAGAACATCGACAGCATAGACGAACTACCGCTGAATTGGTTATGAGCATTCTTCATGACGTCCTGTGTAAAACTGATGTCTATTTCTGTTAGATTTATTAAATTTGGATCGTTCAGTGGATTTGGAGTTAGCACTGTAACTTGATGTCCTTTCAGGGACAGTTCTTTCCATAATGGTTGGTACGAAGAAAACACCCAAAAGACTATAAATAGATAACAGGAAAACATTCTAATCTAATCAGCTTGGCTCGAAAACGAAAACTGCTCGAAATAGCCTCTCTCACATTTTATGTAGAATTTATCTTTAAAAGAATGTTTATTTTGTTGCTACCTTAACTAAATTTAGAGAACTTACTTTGGGGAGTGACTCTTTGGGTTTCAAATTAATTTGTCCAGTTCGTATGACCGCTGGAACGTTTGGCCTAACTGGGTGTATCAGCATATTAGTGTTTTCCAGTATCAAACTAATATTTTTCTCCAAATGTCCTAGATAAGGAACATCTTCTCCGAAATATCTTCTAATAAATCTGTCGGCTTTAGGTAATGTGTGCCATTTATACAGCAATCTACCCCAAATGCTAAAAAGAAAACTTCTGAGACGTTGGTAGAAACTGAATTTCTCTTTGTAAGAAACGAATACGTCCGGATACAAAACAGGGTGCGTAGGATTACCAACTTGGTCGTGTGTAAAGTCAAACACATTCATGGTTGATATTGCTATAGAAGGTGACCCATATTTAGCTGCAAAAGCCAGAGGTATTGTAGACAAGAATTCATACAAAACCACATCGAAAGTTTTAGTGTTATCCTTTATTAGTTTTTTGACCAATGGATCTTCGAATACTTGTTCAAATATAATTTCTTGCAAGACGAATGCACGAGAAAATATTTTATAAATAGGCACTTTGATGCTGAAGTCATTACATGCATTGCTGAAGAGAGGATATACGAAACTGATATCTATTTCAGTTAGGTTTGTTAACTTTGGGTCATTCGAAGGATTTGGTGTTAACACTGTTACACTATGGCCTCTCAAAGACAACTCCTTGCATATCGGGTGGAAAACAGCCTGGTGGCTTATCAGAGGCATATGAAACACTCCAAGAATATTAGCACTTTCAACAATACAGATACACGAAATACACACAAATACGCGAAAAATCATTTTGGATTATTTCACTTGACACTGAATCGTTTTTGCGTTTTAACTTGTTTTATACCCTATTCAAATTTGCGAATTTTTGGCCTTGATCTATTCGCCATTCATTATTTGCAAATAATTTTCAATTTATTCATAGCCATTGGATCGAATTCTGAAATATTCATATTGCGATAATTTTAATAACAAATAGAGCTTACTTGGTATAGACGCATTTTAGGCTTCAGATGCATTTGCCCCATTTGTATCACTTTTGGAACGTTTGGTCTGACCGGATGTATCATGCTGTTCGCATTCTCCAGTATCAAACTAATATTTTTTTCCAAGTTTCCAAGATACGGGATATATTTTCCAAAATATCTACGTACAAATCTGTCGGCCCTCGGTAGCAAGTACCATTTATAAATCAGCTTGCCCCAAATATTGAAAAGAAAACTTTTCAGTCGGTAGTACAAGTTAAATTCTCCTTTTATGAAAATGAATATATCCGGATACAAGACAGGGTGTGTGGGATTTCCTAATAGATCTTGCATAATCTCAGTTTGACACATCGATGATACAGATATACAGGGTGATTCGTATTTTGCAGCAAATGCAAGAGGTATCGCAGACCAAAATTCGTACAAAACTAAATCGAAATTCGAGGTGTTGTCATTTATTAATTGTTCCACTGGTGCGTACTGGAAAATTTGTTCCAGTATTACTTCTTGTAAGTCGTACCACTTTAAGAACATCGTTAAAATAGGTATTTTGTCACCGAGATCATTCTGCACACTTTTTGCTAGAGGATAAGTGAAGCTGACATCTATTTCTGTTAGGTTGATTAAAATTGGATCATTCAAGGGATTTGGCGTTATAACTGTTACTTGATGACCCCTCAAGGACAGCTCCTTCCATATCGGTTGAAACACAGTCTGGTGACTTATAGAAGGGATGTGAAACACGCCGAGAATTTTCGCACTTTCAGCACTGCATATACAAAAAAATAGAAATATTTTGAACAGCATTTTCGTACGGTACATGAGGTAGACTAATTTAAAAATCAAACGTTCTAACTTATATATAATTCGGGCCCTATTAGAAGCCGTAATTACAAAATTTGATGTATATATGTGTAAACTGACATGTTACCACGTTCAGCGCTTAGCTCAAGGTGTGTTTTACATGATAAATACCAATAAAAGAAAGCGCCGTCATCGTAATGTACCTGATTACTTGCCATTGTTGATGGAATTGTTAAATAAAATAAATTCAACTTACTTGAGGTAAGGTCTTTTTAGGTTTTAGATGCATTTGCCCCATTTGTATCACTTTTGGAACGATCGGTCTGATGGGATGTATCATGCTGTTCGTATTCTCCAGTATCAAACTAACATTTTTCTCCAAATCTCCAAGATACGGAATATCTTTTCCAAAGTATCTCCTAGCAAGTCTGTTCGTTTTAGGTAGTAAGTACCATTTATAAACCAACTTGCCCCAAATATTAAAAAGAAAACTTTTCAGGCGATAGTACCAATTAAATTCTCCTCTGATGAAAAGAAATATATCCGGATACAGAACAGGGTGTGTGGGATTTCCCATTAGATCGTGTGTAATATCACTTACACCGAGTGATGACATAGTTATACAGGACGATTTGTATTTCGCTGCAAAAGCTAGAGGTACTGGAGACCAAACTTCGTACAAAACCAAATCGAAATTCGTCGTGTTGTCCTTTATTAACTGATTTACTGGTGGATACTCGAAAATTTTTTCTATTATTGCGTCTTGCAATTCGAAAAAGTATATAAACATTGTTAAAAGGGGCACATTATCACTGAGGTCATTTTGAGCATTTTTTACTAGAGGGTAAGTAAAGCTGACATCTATTTCCGTGAGATTGATTAACGTCGGATCGTTCAATGGATTTGGCGTTATAATAGTCACTCGATGACCCCTTAAAGACAACTCTTTCCATAACGGTTGAAAAACAACTTGGTGACTTATAGATGGTATGTGGAACACCCCGAGAATATTCGCACTTTTAACACTGCATATGCAGAAGAACAAACATATTTTAAACATCATTTTGGTACCCATGATGTGTGAGGCAGACTAATTTGGAATTCAGATTTTTTAACTTATATGTATCTAATTCCGGACCTATCAAAAGAGATTATAAATTTAGATGATCACCATGACTTGCTATTTACTTTGCAGTCTTGTAGCCTAACACAATGATGTTGATATCTAGCAGCACGTGCGCACATTATCACGTTATATGATACTAAAAATGATGTTGATACGCCAAATACTGATGGCTGTTGTGTAATAGGAACAGTAAAGGCTCAAGGCTCTATGTACCATTGAGTTGCAAGCAGGATTTTTTTGAGAATAAGGATGAAATGAAATTGACGAAAGTGTGATGTTCGCGTACGTAGGTTTCTTAAAAATAAAAAATAAGAAGAAAAAATAAATTTCGAATGCCCCATTATGAGTATGAGTATAAAAGCCGAAAATTAAACATGAGTTTTGAGTTTACCAAAGAATATTGCCAGTCATTTGACTAGATATACGATTAATTAAATTGTCTGGCGAATTATAAGCGGTACGAGGAGTGTTCAGAGAGTTTTAGAAATAGTTGGGACTGTTAAAATTGTGCTTTAATATTCCTAATAACTAATAATTATTGTAAATGGTTCGTGTAAATATATAAGTAGTAACTATAAATAAAGTTGTATTTAAATTCAAATACATACCTAACATTATTAAGAGATCTAGGTTTTAAGCAAACTTACTTCTGGGAGTGGGTGCTTTGGTTTAAAATGCACTTGGCCCATTTGTATCACTGTTGGAACGTTTGGCACAACTTTGTGCATCAAATTATTAGTATTTATTAGTACCAGACTGACATTCTCTGCCAAATCTCCGAGGTATGGAATATCGTCTCCAAAATATTTTCGAGCAAATCGGTCCGCTTTCGGCAATACGTACCATTTGTAGAGCAATCTACTCCAAATACTGTACACTAAACTTCTTAGTCTATGGTACAAATTGAAATCGCCCCTGTATAAGATGAAATAGTCTGGATGCAGGGTCGGATAAGTTGGATTTCCAAGCTGATCGTGTACAATATTGAGCACAACCAATGACGATATTGCAATAAAAAGCGATCTATATTTAGCTGCAAATGCTGTTGGTATTGGTGAAAGACATTGGTACAAAACAAGATCGAAACTTTTGGTGTCATCCATTATTAATTCTTGCACCAGTGGGTGCTCCAGTACCTCTTCCATTAATACCTCTTGGAGTTCGTGGGCTTTGAGAACCATTGTCAAAAGAGACGTGTTTAAATTCAACTCACGCAGAAAATTCAGAATTGGATGACTAAATTTCACGTGTATTTCTGTTAGGTTAGTAAGTGTTGGATCATTCAGAGGATTTGGTGTTACTACTGTTACTTGATGGCCTCTTAACGATAGCTCTTTCCATATCGGTTGGAATACAATTTGGTGGCTATACGAAGGCAGGTGAAACACCCCAAGAATATTCGCACTCTCAACACTGCATATGTAGAAAATTAGTAACAAGGACATTTTTCTTGTATACCTACTCGCCAATAATGGTTTATATACCCGACTACAAGCATAACTTATATTCAAACAATTATAAGTAAAATATTTTAATTGCCCATATCAAACAATAATTGGAACGTGTAGTTTTTTCTGCAATTTATACACACCTTGTATAAATGGAAGTCATTATATATGAGAGTTAGACTAACTTACTTGTGGCAACGGATTCTTGGGTTTCTTGTATCAACAATCAACATATGCAACATATTTCTTATAAGCTCGTGATGCAGAAATACAAAAAAAGTATGGAACTTACTTGTGGAAGCCTATTTCTTGGTTTCAAATGCATTTGCCCCATTTGTATCACATTCGGAAGATTCGGCTTGATTAGGTGTATCACGCTGTTAGTATTTTCTAACAACAGACTGACGTTTTCTTCTAAATCTCCAAGATATGGAATATCATCTCCAAAATATCTCCTAGCACTTCTGTCGTATCTTGGTAGTAAGTACCATTTGTAAATCACCCTGCTCCAAATACTGTAAAGAAAACTCCTCAGCCTCTGATACAAGTTGAATTCGCCTCTGTATAAGATGAACATATCTGGGTACAAAGTAGGATGTGTTGGATTTCCAAAATGATCATATACAAGATCAACGCCATAAAATGATGTTATTGCTGTGGACGGTGCTTTATATTTCGCTGCGAGAGTCATAGGTATAACAGAATGACACTCATACAATACCAGATCCATAGTTATAGACTCATCGTCGATTAATTTCTTCACTGGTGGATGTTGAAATATCTTTTCCACTAACATGTCTTGCACAGAATATTCGCACCTTCCACAGCATATACTAAACAAAGAATTACGCACATGTGGAATTGCATTTTGGTCGGTGCTACTTGACAATGGGTAAATACACTGACATAAATTGCATATATGTTCTGTTTGATAGTCAACCTCGAGCATGTGATAAGAATTTATTATTGGTGCATTAGCGACTCTTTTCATGTAAAACAATTCACCTTTAAATTTAAATGAAGTAATAAAGTTCGAGAATGAGATATACTGTAGATAACCTGGACGCCTCTAATGGAATATCCCAAATTTACAAAAACGTAAAGCCTTTTCTTCAAAATGTGCTCCAAAAATGGCACTAGTAAATCCGTGCATTGTAAACTTCACCGCAAGCTGCTCTGTTAATTATTGGAAATCTGTGAATAACCGTATGAAACCAATCGTACTAATTTAAGAAATAATATGATGAATATAAAGTGTGTCCAAAAAAGTGTGCAACATAAGAGAAAACATTGATCAGATTAAATTATTGATTTAAAAGATATTGTTACAAGAGTAACCCCCATACCGGCGCCCATGTTTGTTACAAAGTGTGATTCAATGTTTTGTTTGTAAGCAAGTTATCGTTTATAAATAAACATATATAATTCTTTTGTATGTGCTTTTCTTACATAGAAAAACTATTTCAACATCAAAAAAGTAAAAAAAGTTGGAATTCCAGTTGAAAAATAAACTTACTTTTGGTAGTGCCTTTTTCGGTTTCAAATGCATTTGGCCCATTTGTACCACCGTTGGAAGATTTGGCCTAATATTGTGTATCACACTATTTGTCGATCCCAAAGGACTTGTACCTTGACGCAGTTCTAGTAATACTGGGACGGGTGGGATGGCTTGCGCGCTTCAATGATATAAAGAGCCGAACCATAGGTTTAACCATATTGGAGGGGTTTTTATTTGAGAAGCCAGACTAAATCAAGTCCCTGGAAGGGGGCAGCAGCTCTTTCAGTAATCATAGTGGCAGAGATCGTGAGGGTTGGTATGGCACTGTGATACACACTACTGCGATGTGGAAGGCAACGGGAAACCACCACATTATTTTATCCCTAGTACAGCGTACTTTAATTTATGATGATGGCACCTTCTGGAGTAAAATATTCCGGAGGTAAAATAGTCCCACATTCGGATCTCCGGGCGGGGACTGCTTCGGGGGGAGTCATCAGAAATGATAAGTGTAACATCTCACGAGTCGGAGCGTGGAATGTTAGAAGCATGAAACAAGTAGGGAAGTTAGAGAATTTGAAAATTGAGATGGATAGGTTAGCATTAGACGTAGTAGGTATCAGTGAAGTGCGATGGCCAGAAGCTGGAGACTTCTGGAGCGGAGATTTTAGAGTAATACACACAGGATCTGTAGGAGGAAATTCGGGAGTAGGAATTGTTATGCGGAAAAAAGTAGGACAGAGTGTAGAAAATTTCTTACAGCAAAGTGACAGGGTAGTTATGGTTAGGTTAGATTCGAAACCTGTAAAAACAGTAATAATACAGGTATATATGCCCACTTCTAACTACAGTGATGAGGCCGTAGAGGCAGTTTATAGTGATATTGAATATGTGCTAGATTTTGTGAGAGGGCACGAAAATTTAATAATTACAGGAGATTTCAATGCAGTCGTAGGCACAGGGCGAGAGGGCGGAATAGTTGGCCCCTTTGGATTAGGCAATAGGAACGATAGGGGAGTTAGACTGATAGAGTTCTGCGATAAACATAACTTAACGGTCGCGAACACTCTATTTCACCATCATGTTAGGAGATGCTATACGTGGAAGATGCCAGGAGACTTAGGGAGATATCAAATAGATTACATTCTCGTTAGGCAAAGATTTAGAAACCAAGTTAGGGATTGTAGAAGTTATCCAGGAGCAGATATAGATAGTGATCACAACATAGTCGTTATGAAAGCCAATCTTAAATTCAAGATTTTGAAAAAAAGAAGCGGAAGAAGGTATCTTGACCCAGAGAAACTAAAAGATGATGATATGCGCAATAAGTTCGAGAAAAAGACAAACGAAGCACTAAAGGGCACGGGTGGAAATATTGTTAGGGACGACATAGAGGCAGAATGGAATTGCATTAAAAATAGTTTAGTTTCCTCAGCTAGGGATATTTTGGGTCATAAACAGAATGAAAGTAGGAAACCCTGGATAACAAAACATATTGTGAGTCTAATAGAGGAAAGGCGAAAATATAAAAATAGGTTAGATGAAACAGGGAAACAAAGATATAAGGCGATCAAGTGGGAAATTATTCGGGAATGTAGGAAAGCGAAAGAGCAATGGATCGATAATAAATGCAAAGAAGTGGAAGATAAATTCGAAGTAGGAAAGACTGATGAAGCATATAAAATAATTAGGAGAAATTTTAGAGCAATTGGATCTAGTACCAAAAACATTAGAAATGAGGCAGGAGATATCCTAATCGGAAGTGGGGAGAAGGCAGATAGGTGGAAAGAATATTTAGGAAACTTATATGCGGGACAGGAAGTGCAAGACATATTAGAAAGCGAAAGCAGTGTAGAGGGGGATAACCTAGGGAGTCCTATAATGAGAGAAGAGTTTGAGATAGCACTAAAAAGTTTAAGGAATAATAAAGCACCAGGTATAGATGGCTTGCAGGCAGAAATCTTAAAGTGCGCAGGTCAAGAGGTAATAGATCGTTTATTTAAACTAGTTAGTCGCATATACCTGACAGGCGAGATTCCAGAAGATTACAAACGGAACATCATAGTAGCTTTGCCAAAAAGAAAAGGCGCGGATAGATGCGAAAATTTTAGAACTATCAGTTTAACTTCCCATGCGTCAAAAATTTTAACTAGAATTGTGCAAAGAAGGATGGAGAAAAAGGCGGAAGAAATATTAGGAGAAGATCAGTTCGGATTTAGACGAAATAGAGGAACGCGCGAGGCCATTCTAGCTTTACGAGTAATTATAGAAAAAACGATAGAAAAGAGAAAGAGCGTCTATATAGGATTTGTAGATTTAGAAAAAGCCTTCGACAACGTAATATGGGGGAAGATGTTCGAAGTGCTGAGAAAGGTAGGGATGAAATACAGGGACAGAAGAATAATACATAATCTCTACAAAGAGCAAAAGGCAGTTATAGAATGTGAGCAGGAACAAAGGGAAGTAGATATCCGGAAGGGAGTGAGACAGGGATGTGCATTGTCACCTCTAGTTTTCAACTTATATATCGAAGATGCGATTAATATTGTTAAGGAAAGAACAGCCTCAGGGATCAATGTACAGGGCCAAACTATTAACATGCTCAGATTTGCGGATGATATAGCAGTGTTAGCATCTAGCAAAGAAGAATTAGGAGCGGCTTTGAATGAAATGGAAGCAGTTTTGACACAGGGCTTCGGCATGAAAATCAATAAAAAGAAAACTAAAATTTTGGTATGTAGGGGATGTGAAAATAGAACTAAAATGGAAATACAAATTGGAAATGAGAAGATAGAGGAGGTCGCGGATTTCTGCTACTTAGGAAGTAAAATAACTCAAGACGGTAGGAGCACTAAAGATATAAAACAAAGAATGGCGCAGGGCCGAGTTGCGTTTAACAAAAAGAAACAACTGTTATGCTCGAGAACGGTTAATATAGAGACTAGGAAGAGACTCTTAACGTCGTATGTATGGAGTACGGCATTATACGGGTGCGAAACTTGGACAATAGGAGAAGCGGATAGAAAAAGAGTAGAAGCGTTTGAAATGTGGTGCTACAGACGCATGATGAAGATACCGTGGATAGATAAGGTTAGCAATAGGGAAGTATTAGAAAGAGTTGGGGAAAAGCGAAAGGTATGGAAAACAATAAAGAGTAGGAGAGATAGGATGGTAGGACACCTTCTAAGACACGAAGGAATAGTTCGTGACATACTAGAGTCAGAGATAGGAATAAAAAGAGGTAGGGGTAGGCCTAGATTAGACTACTGCTCTCAAATAGTTAGGGATGTAGGATGTTCTACTTTTAGGGAAATGCGTAGGTTAGCTCAGGATAGAAAAGAATGGAGGTACGCGTCCAACCAGTCTTCGGACTGAGAACCTTATGATGACACTATTTGTGTTTTCCAGCAACAAACTGCAAATCTCCAAGATACGGAATATCATCTCCAAGATATTTCCGAGCGATTCTGTCATATTTTGGCAGTAGATACCATTTGTAAAACACTCTACTCCATATACTGAATAGAAAACTTCTCAGCCTCTGGTACAAGTTGAATTCGCCTCTATATAAGATGAACATATCTGGGTACAGTGTAGGGTGTGTTGGATTTCCAAGTTGATCATACACAACATCAATTCCATAAAATGATGTTACTGCTATAGACGGTGCTTTGTATTTCGCTGCAAGAGCCGTAGGTATTACAGAATAGCATTCATACAGGACAAGATCGATAGTAGTGGAGTTGTCCTTTATTAGTTTTTGGACGGGTGGATGTTGAAAAATGGTTTCCAGTAATACTTCTTGCAAGTGGTGCATGTTGAAAAACATCGTATGAAGAGGCGTACTATCGTTTATGTCTCGTTGCAAATGTTGCAACATAGGATAGGTAAAGCTTACATCTATTTCTGTCAGGTTGATTAGATTTGGATCATTGAGAGGATTTGCTGTTACCACTGTGACCTGATGGCCTCTTAAGGACAGCTCCTTCCATATAGGTTGGAATACAATTTGGTGACTTAATGACGGCATATGAAACACCCCGAGAATATTCGCACTTTCCGCAGTACATAAACAGAATAATGCCAATATGTGGAATCTCATTTTGGTCTGTTTAACGCGGCGATGTAATAATGCACTGAATTAAATTTTCTTTTTCCTTTAGACTAATGAGACGTGATAATAATTTTTGGCGCACAGCATGACTTGCTGTTTCCTGTAAAATATTTCCTGCTATAAATATAATAATCAACAAAAGTTCGAGAATGAGGTATACTGTAGATATTCTAGGCATTTAGGCGATAGGGCTGCTGGTAGATAAGAAAAAATTGAGGACCTCTGCTAAGCTTTCTTGCACGGTTTACAAGTCTACATACAATTTTTGTTGTTCACAGTTTTGTTTTGATGTACACAGAGTGTTTGATAAAAAGTGAAATAATTCACAAATATTAATTTATGTATTATCTGGATAATTTTAAGGAATATTTTTAAAATTTCAGTAATATTTAATCGAAGCAACACTGCATTTTTATTTTTAGAAAATTTATCTTGTACCTACTGATAAGAAAAAGTATATGCTTTGGATAGACAAACGACAGACTAAACGTGAACGTAAAGATGCGTCATTCCTAAATTTCTATTTCATAATAAATAGGAAAATCGGCACAAAATTATGTCTCGTAGTTTACGAGAAATTGAATTTTCAATGCTCTCCATTTTCATAGGTACGTGTTTGTAGGGGAGCAAGTATTTATCAAGTACGTAATTAAGAAATTATATGATGAATATAAAGTGTGTCCAAAAAAGTGTGCAACATAAGGGAAAACATTGATCAGATAAAATATTTCGGCGCCCATCATTGTTAACAAAGTGGGATTCAATGATTTGTTTCAAAACAGAACACTATTTCAACATCAAAAATGTAAAATAAAAAGTTGGAATTCCAGTTGAAAAATAAATAACTTACTTTTGGTAGTGCCTTTTTTGGTTTCAAATGCATTTGGCCCATTTGTACCACCGTCGGAAGATTTGGCCTAATAGTGTGTATCACACTATTTGTGTTTTCTAGCAACAAACTAACATTGTTCTGTAAATCTCCAAGATACGGAATATCATCTCCAAGATATTTCCTAGAGATTCTGTCATATTTTGGCAGTAGATACCACTTGTAAAACACTCTACTCCATATACTGAAAAGAAAACTTCTCAGCCTCTGGTACAAGTTGAATTCCCCTCTGTATAATATGAACATATCTGGGTACGAAGTAGAGTGTGTTGGATTTCCAAGTTGATTGTACACTAGATCAACTTCATAAAATGAAGTTATTGCTATTACTGGTGCTCTGTATTTTGCTGCAAGAGCTGTAGGTATAACAGAATGACATTCATACAAGACAAGATCGTAAGTTGTGGAGTTATCGTCTATCAGTTTCTTCACTGGTGGATGTTGAAATATGTTTTCCAATAATGTTTCTTGCAAATAGTGCATATTGAAAAACATCGTGAGAATAGGCGTACTATCGCTAAAATCTCTCTCCAAATGTGTCATCTTAAGATACGTAAAGCTTACGTCTATTTCTGTCAGGTTAGTTAGATTTGGATCGTTCAGAGGATCTGGTGTTATGATTGTTACTTGATGGCCTCTTAGGGACAACTCCTTCCATATCGGTTGAAAAACAATTTGGTGGCTTATTGAAGGCAGATGAGACACACCCAGAATATTAGCACTTTCCACAGTCCACAATGAAAAGACCACAAGTATATATAATCGCATTTTGATCTGCTCTACGTAACGATGAAAATACAATGATTTGAATTTCCTCCTTTCCGATTTATATTAAGTTTTGGAGTAATGACGCAATAATAATTGATGATGCTCTAAATGACTTGCTATTTCACATAAAATGTAATAATCAAGGTTGGAGAATGAGATATACTGTAGACGATACGATATGATAAGAAAAAATATTCGTTTGAGTATAAACTTACTTTTGGTAGTGGCTTCTTGGGTTTCAGATGCATTTGCCCCATTTGTATCACAGTTGGAAGATGTGGCCTAGTTACGTGTAGCAAACTATTGGTGTTTTCCAGTAATAAACTAACGTTCTTCTCCAAATCTCCAAGATACGGAATGTCCCCTCCAAAGTATCTCTTAGCAAGTCTATCATACCTCGGCAGTAGATACCATTTGTAAAGTATTCTACTCCATATACTGAATAGAAAACTTCTCAACCTCTGGTACAAATTGAAGTGACCCCTGTATAAGATGAACATATCTGGATACAAAGTAGGGTGTGTTGGATCTCCAAATTGATCGTATACAAGGTCAACTCCAACCATTGAAGTTACCCCTACAGCAGATGCTTTGTATTTCGCTGCCAGTGCTATAGCTATAGGAGAATAACACTCGTACAAAACCAGATCAAACTTTGTAGTGTTATCATTTATAATTTTCTGCATTGGTGGATGCTTAAATATGGTTTCCATTAAAGTTTCCTGCATTTGGTACATGTTGAAAAACATCGTGTGAAGAGGCGTACTGTCGCTTATGTCTCGTTGCAAATGTTGCAACATAGGATATGTAAAGCTTACATCTATTTCTGTCAGATTGATTAGATTTGGATCATTGAGAGGATTTGCTGTTACCACTGTGACTTGATGACCTCTTAAGGACAGCTCCTTCCATATCGGTTGGAAAACAATTTGATGACTTAATGACGGTAGATGAAACACCCCCAGAATATTCGCACTTTCAACAGCACATAAGCAAAAAATTACAAAAACGTGGCACCGCATTTTTATCAACTCTATACTAGATGAGACTTAATCAGACTAAGTTGAATTTCTTCCTTTCTGCTTTATATTCAATATTATTCCACCTAATAGCGTGATAACAATATTTGTTACGTTAAAATGACTTGCGATTTCACAGAAAGCAATTCATCTTGAATAAAAGCAATAATCATTAGAGTTCGAGAATGAGATGTACTGTATTAAACAGTCTAGACGATGGGACCAAACTGATAAGGCTAATTTTCGGCGAAATAAATTAGTTAATATTTCATTTAGTTCTTGGTAAAAATAATTTTGAAGAACAAACTCAAAGAATATAATATATGAATTTATATTTTGAATCCATTATTAATAGTAATTTATTGTTCTTAAACTTACTTTTGGTAGCATTTTTTTTTTCCTTCAGATGCATTTGGCCCATTTGTATCACAGCTGGAATATTTGGCCTAATTACGTGTAACAAAACATTCGTATTCTCCAACAATAAGCTAACATTCTTCTCCAAATCTCCAAGATATGGAATGTCCCCTCCAAAATATCTTTTTGCAATTCTGTCATACCTCGGCAGTAGATACCATTTGTAAAATACTCTAATACAAATACTGATTAAGAAACTTCTAAACCTCTGGTACAAATTGAGCTCGCCTCTGTGTAGGATGAACACGTCTCTGTATAACGTGGAGTGCGTCGGATTTCCAAGTTGCTCGTAGATAAGGTCAAATCCATAAAATGATGATACTGCTACAGCCGGTGCTTTATATTTCGCTGCTAATGCTAAAGGTATCTGAAGAAAGCACTCGTACATAACCAGATCAAACGTTGTGTTGCTATCGTTTATAATTTCCTGCACTGGCGGATGCTGGAATATGATTTCCATTAAAGTTTCCTGCATTTGGAACATGTTGAAAAACATCATGAGGAAAGGGGTATCGTCGCTAAAGTCTCGCTGCAGATGCTGCAAGATGGGAACCGTGAAATCCACATCTATTTCTGTCAGGTTTGTTAAAGATGAATCATTCAGAGGATTTGCTGTTATCACTGTTACTTGATGGCCTCTCAGAGACAACTCCTTCCATATCGGTTGGTAAACAATTTGATGACTTAGTGACGGTATATGAAACACGCCCAGAATATTTGCACTCTCAGATACAGTATAATATAAGCAAAAGATTACCAAAACGTGGGACCGCATTTTTATCTAATAGACTAAATTGAATTTCTTCCTTTCTGCTTTGTATTCAAATTTGTAATGTCACGTGAAAACAATACTTGTTGCGCTAAACGCCGTTGCATGCTTTAATTGTGATAATTTTAATTATTGTAAATGCGCATTTAAAAATATCTATATAGATATAAAAATACTATTGCTTTTAATCTTCTAATTTTAATTGAAACTGTCTTTTTTACAGTTGTCTGGTCCTCTTGAAATAAATTCTGTTATTTACTTTCAATAAAAGAAACAAACATCTTCTGAAGATGGGGAGTAATTCCCGAAATAGTGACTAAAGATGATAAACTTACCGGTGGCAGTGGATTTTTTGGTTTGAAATGCACTTGGCCAATTTGTATCACACAAGGCAAATTTGGCCTTACTGAACGTATCAAACTATTACTATTTTCCAACAACAAACTAACATTCCTCTCCAAGTCTCCAAGATAGGGGAAGTCTTCTCCAAGGTATTTACGAGCAAGTTTATCGAATTTCGGCAACATGTACCATTTATAAACTGATCTTGTCCAAATACTGTAAAGAAAACTCCTGATTCTATGATACAAATTAAAGTCTTCGCCGTAATTAAAGAACAAATCTAGGTACAGAGTGGGGTGTGTTGGATTTCCCAGTTGGGCGTGCATAACTTCTGTTGCACTCATTGATGTTATTGCTATGTAGGGTGATCCATATTTGGCTGCAAGGGCTGCTGGAATTGATGAATAAGATTCGTATAAAACTAGATCGAACGTGGTAGTGTTCTTTTTTATTAGTGCTTGAACAGGAGGATGCTCAAGTATTCCTTCGAATATTTTTTCTTGTATTGTAAATAGATTCGAATAAATCGTAGGAAGGGATAACTGCTGCCCATCAAATTTCTTCTGGCTTGTCGCCCATATGGAAGCAATAAAACTAACGTCGATTTCTGTGAGGTTCGTCAAATTTTGATTGTTTATTGGATATGGTGTTATTACACTAACTTTGTGGCCCCTCAGGGATAGTTCCCTCCATATTGCTTGGAAGAAAATCGAATGGCTAATTGATGGTATATGAAACACCCCAAGAATATTAGCACTTTCAGCAACACATAAACAAAAAATTGCAAATACGTAAAATTTCATTTTTGTCTATTCTACTGTATCCAGTCCTCAATTCTTATTTTATACACTTACCTAAATTTTTTTGGCTTATTAAAAGTGTTGATTGCGCCTATCCAAACGATAGGTACTGTACAATTGGTAATTTGTGACAGTCAACAGCTCATTATAAACAGATAGAATACTTTGTAACATTTTTCACTGCATATTTACGTCTTATGGAAAAGTCATATAATCATGATCTTATTAACCGAGACATTAAAATTTTTGATACCGGCAATCATATGCTATTTTATTTATTGCAAGTCATTTTGTTTATAATTTAACAGTCATCATTGCAGAGGTCCAGACGACGAAAGTTTTTCCAACACTCATGTTCAAGGCTCATGACCTGAGCACATGTACCAAACTATAAATAAGATATCTCCTGATAACAAAGCGTCTCCTGAAAACCTCAAAGTCTCATTAAAAGAAAATTATCCGCATTGTGATTGCGCAATATTTGGTCACATCTTTTTTTCTATATCTGGATTTTTTAGCTTTTGTACCTCATCATCATAAGGTTCTCAGTCTGAAGACTGGTTGGATGCGTACCTCCACTCTTTTCTATCCTGAGCTAACCTACGCATTTCCCTAAAAGTAGAACATCCTACATCCCTAACTATTTGAGAGCAGTAGTCTAATCTAGGCCTACCCCTACCTCTTTTTATTCCTATCTCTGACTCTAGTATGTCCCGAACTATTCCGTCGTGTCCATGTTTCGCACCCGTATAATGCCGTACTCCATACATACGACTTTAAGAGTCTCTTCCTAGTCCAATATTAACCTTTCTCAAACATAACAGTTGTTTCTTTCTGTTAAACGCAACTCGGCCCTGCGCTATTCTTTGTTTTATGTCTTTAGTGCTCCTACCGTCTTGAGTTATTTTACTTCCTAAATAGCAGAAATCCGTGACCTCCTCTATCTTCTCATTTCCTATTTGTATGTCAACTTTAGTTCTATTTTCACATCCCCTACATACCAAAATTTTGGTTTTCTTTTTATTGACTTTCATGTCATAGCTCTGTGTCAAAACTGCTTCCATTTCATTCAAAGCCGCTCCTAATTCTTCTTTGCTAGATGCTAACACTGCTATATCATCCGCAAATCTGAGCATGTTAATAGTTTGACCCTGTACGTTAATCCCTGAGGCTGTTCTGTCCTTAACAATATTAATAGCATCTTCGATATATAAGTTGAAAACTAGAGGTGACAATGCACATCCCCGTTTCACTCCCTTCCGGATATCTACTTCCCTTCGTTCCTGCTCACAGTCTATAACTGCCTTTTGCTCTTCGTAGAGATTATGTATTATTCTTCTGTCCCTATATTTCATCCCTACCTTTCTCAGCACTTCGAACATCTTCCCCCATTTTACGTTGTCGAAGGCCTTTTCTAAATCTACAAATCCTATATAGACGCTCTTTCTCTTTTCTATCGTTTTTTCTATAATTACTCGTAAAGCTAGGATGGCCTCGCGCGTTCCTCTATTTCGTCTAAATCCGAACTGATCTTCTCCTAATATTTGTTCCGCCTTTTTCTCCATCCTTCTTTGCACAATTCTAGTTAAAATTTTTGACGCATGGGAAGTTAAACTGATGGTTCTGAAATTTTCGCACCTATCCGCGCCTTTCCTTTTTGGCAAAGCTACCATGATGTTCCGTTTGTAATCCTCTGGAATCTCGCCTGTCAGGTATATACGACTAACTAATTTAAATAAACGACCTATTACCTCTTGACCTGCGCACTTTAAGATTTCTGCCTGCAAGCCATCTATACCTGGCGTTTTATTATTCCTTAAACTTTTTAGTGCTAGCTCAAACTCTTCTCTCATTATAGGATTCCCTAGGTTATCCCCCTCTACACTGCTTTCGCTTTCTAATATATCTTGCACTTCCTGTCCCGCATATAAGTTTCCTAAATATTCTTTCCACCTATCTGCCTTCTCCCCGCTTTCGATTAGGATATCTTCTGCCTCATTCCTAATGCTTTTGGTACTAGATCCAATTTCTCTAAAATTTCTCCTAATTATTTTATATGCTTCATCAGTCTTTCCTACTTCGAACTTATTTTCCACTTCTTTGCACTTATTATCGATCCATTGCTCTTTTGCTTTCCTATACATTTCCGAATAATTTCCCACTTGATCGCCTTATATCTTTGTTTCCCTATTTCATCTAACCTATTTTTATATTTTCGCCTTTCCTCTATTAGACTTACAATATGTTTTGTTATCCAGGGTTTCCTACTTTCATTCTGTTTATGACCCAAAATATCCCTAGCTGAGGAAATCTTAAATTTAAGATTGGCCTTCATAACGACTATATTGTGATCACTATCTATATCTGCTCCTGGATAACTTCTACAATCCCTAACTTGATTTCTAAATCTTTGCCTAACAAGAATGTAATCTATTTGATATCTCCCTAGGTCTCCTGGCATCTTCCACGTGTAGCGTCTCCTAACATGATGGTGAAATAGAGTGTTCGCGACCGTTAAGTTATGTTTATCGCAGAACTCTATCAGTCTAACTCCCCTATCGTTCCTATTGCCTAATCCAAAGGGACCAACTATTCCGCCCTCTCGCCCTGTGCCTACCACTGCATTGAAATCTCCTATAATTATTAAATTTTCGTGTCCTCTCACAAAATCTAGCACATGTTCAATATCACTATAAACTGCCTCTACGACCTCATCACTGTAGTTAGAAGTGGGCACATATACCTGTATTATTACTGTTTTTACAGGTTTCGAATCTAACCCAACCATAACTACCCTGTCACTTTGCTGTAAGAAATTTTCTACACTCTGCCCTACTTTTTTCCGCATAACAATTCCTACTCCCGAATTTCCTCCTACAGATCCTGTGTGTATTACTCTAAAATCTCCGCTCCATAAGTCTCCGGCTTCTGGCCATCGCACTTCACTAATACCTACTACGTCTAATGCTAACCTATCCATCTCAATTTTCAAATTCTCTAACTTTCCTACTTGTTTCATGCTTCTAACATTCCACGCTCCGACTCGTGAGATGTTACACTTATCATTTCTGATGACTCCCCCCGAAGCAGTCCCCGCCCGGAGATCCGAATGTGGGACTATTTTACCTCCGGAATATTTTACTCCAGAAGGTGCCATCGTCATAAATTCGAAGTACGCTGTACTAGGGATAGAATAATGTGGTGGTTTCCCGTTGCCTTCCACATCGCAGTAGTGTGTATCACAGTGCCATACCGACCCTCACGATCTCTGCCACTATGATTACTGAAAGAGCTGCTGCCCCCTTTCAGGGACTTGGTTTAGTCTGGCTTCTCAAATAAAAACCCCTCCAATATGGTTAAACCTATGGTTCGGCTCTTTAGATCATTGAAGCGCGCAAGCCATCCCACCCGTCCCAGTATCACTAGAACTGCGTCAAGGTACAAGTCCTTTGGGACTATAGTACACTTTAAAATCCCACCACAGCTGAAGAGCTCCGAGGTGGGGATTGCTTCTACTTTCTTGTAGATAATTCCTTTAGTTATGATCCGATTTTAAAAATTTAAAAACCAGTCACAGAATGTGATAATTCCCGGTTTCGATTATAGCGAATCTTATCTCTTATCATCAATTTTAATACCTACATGAATAAATGAACTTACTTGGGGTAATTGTGCTTTAGGTTTCAGATGCATTTGCCCCATGGATATCACCGCTGGGAGATTTGGTCTGATCGGATGGATCAACCTATTACTATTTTCCAGTAACAAACTAATATTTTTCTCTAAATCAGGAAACTCTTAATTCTATGTTTTAAAGTGAATTCGCCCCTATAATAAATAAACATGGCTGGGTACAGTGTGGAGTGTGTTGGATTTCCAAATTGTTTGTGCACAAATTCCATTGCCGCCATTGATGTTATTCCTATATATGGTGCTCTAAATTTCCAAGCAAATGCTAGAGGAACAGAAGTTAGACATTCATACAAAACCAGGTCAAAATGTACGGTGTTATCCTTTATCAATTTTTGTACTGGAGGGTGTCCAAGTAACCCCCTCGTTAATTTTTCCAACACTTCTGAGCCTTTTGCATACATTTCTAAAAGGGTGATGTTATCATTGAAATCATGCTGCATGTCTTTTAATAATGGGTATGTAAAGCCTATGTCTATTTCTGTCAGGTTGGTTAACTTTGGATCGTTCAGTGGATTTGGTGTTATCACGGTTAATGTGTGCCCTCTCAGGGACAGTTCTTTACATATTGATTGAAAAACTACTTGATGACTTATCGAGGGCACAAAGAACACACCAAGAATATTTGCACTTTCTACAGTACATAAACACAAAACTACTAATATTTTAATTATCATTTTGAGAAATTAACCATGTTAATATTTTATATCGCATTTTCAACTGATTGAATAAAATTGATGATAAGTTTTAGTTTGCAATGTGACTGACTCCTTAATAAACTGATGCGGATCATCTGTTGTCGAAAAAGATAGGCGCGGAGTTTTGTTACGTTCATGGCCATTGCCAGTGGCGTAACAAAACAAAAGTGTATTCGTAATCGAGTTTATCACTACTATGCATTCTACCAATTAAGTACAATATAACATATAGTCGCTGTCTTAAATGCAAATTTAGATTTTCCTTGATCAGAGTATAATATGATAAACGATAATTATACAATTAAACTTACTTTAGGCAGTGGCTTTTTATTTTTCAAATGCATCTGGCCCATTTGTATCACGCTTGGAAGGTTTGGTCTCGGCGTGTGCATCGCAGTGTTAGTATTTGCTAGGATCAAACTAATATTTTTCTCCAGATCTCCAAGATATGGTATATCATCTCCAAAGTACTTCCGGATAAGTCTATCGTCGCCTGGCAACAGATACCATTTGTAAACCAACCGGCTCCAAATGCTGAAGAGGGAACTTATAACTCTCTCGTATAAATTTGGTTTTCTTCTGAAGAATAGATACAAATCCGGGTACAAAGTTGGATGAGTTGGGTTTCCAACTAAATCGTACACAGTTTCGAATATACCCATGGACGAAACTGCTATAGAAGGTGTCTTGTATTTTCCCGCAAAACCCAGACCCATTGTTGAGAAACATTCAAATAAAACTAGGTCGAATTGCGTCGTGTTATCCTTTATTATTTCTTGCACTGGTGGATGATCAAACATCTGGGTCATCATTTCTCTCAATTGTTCGTGGAAGCCCAAAAGGAGTGTTAGTAGAGGAACGTTATCACTCAATTCCTGCTGAACATTTTGCAAAATGGGATACGTAAAACTCACGTCTATTTCCGTTAGATTCGTTAACATTGGATCGTTCAGTGGATTCGGAGTTATAACTGTAACTTGATGGCCCCTCAGAGATAATTCCTTCCATATTGGCTGGAATACTATTTGATGACTCAAAGATGGCATGTGAAACACACCGAGGATTTTTGCACTTTGCGCACTGCATACACAAAGAACTACATAGTAAATGAACATCATTTTCATTCAATAATTCACTACCTAAAATTAACTCATATTCAATTGCAGATATGTAATACAAATTTTATCAACTTAGACACGTAGACTTATCTCCGTAAGTGCATAAGGTCAGATTAGCGAAGTCTATTTTCGGTTTCCGAAACTCGTTAACACCAGCTTCATTCTAAAATAGCACAGGTCCAAGCATGGACCTTTAAGGAACTCCATTATTATCGTAAAATACTCTGAAAATTTTTGTGAAAACAGCTATTTAGTGGAGGAAGCATGTTAAAGAAAGAGATTTGCAGATTTTTTCTGAATAGAAGCGTGTAAAATAATCAGATAACTAGCAAATTATCACTTTTAGTTCAAAACTATCGTAGCTTGAACGACTGCCTGACGTAGTTCAATGTTCCCGCTTAATATAAAACATGGCGCCTGTTGAGTTTGACAGTTCTTGCTGATCTGATTGTATTTTCTAATTTAAGGTAATTTTTATCTTTAAATTTAGAGATATGTCGCATGTAAGTATTATAGAATTGACGGACAGTAATACGTGTAAAATGTGAGTACTAATTTTGAACTGAATTACAGGATGTTGATTAAATTTTTAATTTCATTTGTAGATGTATGAACGCTTTGTCGAAATATTCTTGTCCCCGTTGTAATATACCGTATTGTTCTTTAAAATGTTACCAATCGGAAGGACACGTACAATGTTCGGAAAATTTCTACCAAGATTGCGTTTTAGAAGAAATGAACGTAGGAAAAAACGACAAAAACGCGAAACAAAAAATGTTCGAAATACTCAAGCGGGCCAACCAAAATCAAGCCAACGAAGATGAGAATTTAGATTCTGATGATGACCATGAATATCTCGATTTAGGGGATAGGTTAGCCGGTATTAATTTAGACGATACGGAAAAAGTTTGGGAGAAATTAAACGATGACGAAAAACAAGAGTTCGCTGCTTTTTTAAAGTGAGTACAAATATTTTATTTAAACATTGCGATGTCTGATCTTTTGTAGGTCTGATGATGTGTCGAAAATAATACCGAAATGGGAGCCCTGGTGGAATTACAAGTGCGGGAAAATACAGGAAGTCGAACAACAGAATTATAGACAAAAATGCCCGCAAGTTAAAGAAAATATACCAAAATTTGCTGAAATTACGGTAAGAAGATCTTTATTTATGTGTTTTTGTTGAGTTTATGCTTTTTATCGTAGAGAAATGCTGCTTCCGATTGCGTAAAATACAATGTAATAAACGTTTTAGCAGCTTACGCTTTTAGTGCGCGGTATTTTAACGGAGAATGTTTTGATTTCGTACAAGAAGCGGTAGCTACGATTTCATCACTGTCTTTAAATTTAAAGAATAATCAGAATTTTATAGATTTCGAAACAGCCGTTAAATCTGTTGAACAGCAGTGTTACAACGTACGTTGTTTTCGTCAGCCGTTTATCAATAAATTATTTTAAAGATAATTGTTCTTAGGTAACTTGGGTGGTTATTGATGAAGAGAATATTAAAACTATGCGGGACGATTTGTTTAAAATATTACAAGGGCCGGAGGATTCTAATAGAAAGTTTTATATGTTGTCTGCCTTGTCGGATATTTTTAATTTGTTCGAGGCAGCCAAACGAAGAACTAATTTTAGTAAAAGTGATGGCGCATTCTCGAAAAGTTTTCTTGAACCCCATTTTCCCAGCGTGCAGATGGAGAGTAGCAGTAAGATTAAGATTTATATTAAGAAGATCGGGTATTTTTTGTCTTTTGTAAATGATTGTTTTTGTTTCGAATAAAAATGTTTTATCTACAAAGTTATTTCTTCTTTATTAGTTGCGGCTTGTAGTCCAATTCTGCTGCTTTTACCAGGGAATCTTTATACAAATCCAATCGTTGAGTCATCTGAAAGAGATTAAATGGATCAAAGTTGCAAGTGTTTGACTGTAGCTACCTGAAATCCCCAAAAATCCTTGACTTGCCGACACAAATTCAGATCTAGTTCGGCTATTAAAAGTCCGTCTTTTATTCGAGACAATCCCTGAAACAATCAAAAATTTATTAATAAAAACAGAGTTGATTGTAATTTGCTGACCGGTGTTCTGGAACCATTCGGAGCAGCAACGTAACTAGATCCATAGAAGTGACCGAAATCCTTATGGGCAATTTTACCGTCACCGGACGTGAATTCGTTCGCAAATATCTCAGTGCCAACTCTGTTGATGGCACAAGTGTAATAGCCATTTGCTACAGCTGCATTACGAGCTTCTATTCCCCACAATGGTTCACTCAATTCACCAACCTGCAAAATAAACCCTTCTATTATTGTGTTACTACTAATATTGACTTACAGTTGCAGATGGGTTGAAGACTATTTCAGCCCCATTTAATCCAAACATGAGCCAGTTTAAAGGGTGGTGTCTTCCATAACAAATATTAATAGCTATTTTGCCGAACTCAGTCTAAAATGTATGATTTAAAAAAAACGCAAAGACTTAAATTGTTGAAACCTCAAAAACTGGATGACCAGTGTTCCCTTCCATATAGTAAGTGGACTCATTGAAATCCCCAACTCGTGGTATATGATTTTTCCTGTGTTTTCCCAAAACATCCCCGTGATTGTCTATCACAACAGCTGTGTTCCAAAGGATGTCGTTGTGACCCTCATCTCTTTCTAATATTGGGGATATGATTACTATATTATATTGTTTAGCTAACTAAATATAAAAATCATTTAGTTTCGAAGTTTTTTTGGTAATTACATATTTACTTCTTGCAAAAATTTGGTTGTTGGCCCACTCTCTGCAGATTCAGCAAATTCACACCAGGGGTACTTTTCCCTAGTACAAAAAGCAAAAGGCATGTCTACAAAAACGATCAAAACTAATATAAATCCGAGAAACTCACTCCAAGCTTCTTGGAAGCAGAAAATGTTAACATTCTGCGATGCTGCAGAGTCAATAACTTCTTTGGCAAGGCGAAACAGGGCTGCTTTTTGTTCGTCTATTGCTGCCCATGTGGGCAAAGGAGTGTGGTGTTGAAAAATACCCACTCTAACAACTCTTGGCTTTCTCAGTTGTTCTGTTGAGCAGTCGAATTTGTAGCCTTTAACTTCGAAAGAAGGGGAGAGTGTTGTAAGTTTTTTAAGTATAGGGCTAGATGTGAAAAGGGCAAATAAATTATTATTTATATACCTACTTAAATTAATGTATCATGGTATGCAACTTTTAATACATCCAAGACTACTTTGCCAATTACTCGGGCGTTTGTGGCCTTCATGCTACTTACACAGTCTTTTTTCCGTACAAGATAGCCCTGATTTTTTCGTACTCTTCAGTGGGCAGTTTTTCTAAAATTTCTTCGATACCATCAAATTCTTTAATTTCTGCCATATTTTACAACAAAATGCTCCTAAAACTTGAAAGAACGGAGAGAACACTACAATGCGCGTTAACAGAACCGTAGAAAACTGTACACTAAAGTTTGTTATAAATAGAATTTACAATATTATCGCGAGGAGCATGTTTTCGGCTTGATTTTAATTTATCTACTCCTATTTACTTACTCACTTTATCAGTAGTCATTATTTTAGGTTGTTTTGTACTTGTGGACTGTATTTTTGAATGGACTGAAAATTAACTAGGAACTGAAAGATTGAAAGAATGAAAAATACGTGGCGCTTTTAAAGGTGGACGAATACGCTGTTTCACACTGGAAAAAATGAAAGGAAATGAAATGGTATGGACTTACTATAAATTTATGGTGAACTGCTACCCAAAGGACTTGTACCTTGACGCAGTTCTAGTAATACTGGGACGGGTGGGATGGCTTGCGCGCTTCAATGATCTAAAGAGCCGAACCATAGGTTTAACCATATTGGAGGGGTTTTTATTTGAGAAGCCAGACTAAATCAAGTCCCTGAAAGGGGGCAGCAGCTCTTTCAGTAATCATAGTGGCAGAGATCGTGAAGGTCGGTATGGCACTGTGATACACACTACTGCGATGTGGAAGGCAACGGGAAACCACCACATTATTATATCCCTGGTACAGCGTACTTCGAATTTATGATGATGGCACTTTCTGGAGTAAAATATTCCGGAGGTAAAATAGTCCCACATTCGGATCTCCGGGCGGGGACTGCTTCGGGGGGAGTCATCAGAAATGATAAGTGTAACATCTCACGAGTCGGAGCGTGGAATGTTAGAAGCATGAAACAAGTAGGAAAGTTAGAGAATTTGAAAATTGAGATGGATAGGTTAGCATTAGACGTAGTAGGTATTAGTGAAGTGCGATGGCCAGAAGCCGGAGACTTCTGGAGCGGAGATTTTAGAGTAATACACACAGGATCTGTAGAAGGAAATTCGGGAGTAGGAATTGTTATGCGGAAAAAAGTAGGACAGAGTGTAGAAAATTTCTTACAGCAAAGTGACAGGGTAGTTATGGTTAGGTTAGATTCGAAACCTGTAAAAACAGTAATAATACAGGTTTGGGAATTCCCACTTCTAACTACAGTGATGAGGTCGTAGAGGGAGTTTATAGTGATATTGAACATGTGCTAGATTTTGTGAGAGGACACGAAAATTTAATAATTATAGGAGATTTCAATGCAGTCGTAGGCACAGGGCGAGAGGGCGGAATAGTTGGTCCCTTTGGATTAGGCAATAGGAACGATAGGGGAGTGAGACTGATAGAGTTCTGCGATAAACATAACTTAACGGTCGCGAACACTCTATTTCACCATCATGTTAGGAGACGCTACACGTGGAAGATGCCAGGAGACCTAGGGAGATATCAAATAGATTACATTCTTGTTAGGCAAAGATTTAGAAATCAAGTTAGGGATTGTAGAAGTTATCCAGGAGCAGATATAGATAGTGATCACAATATAGTCGTTATGAAGGCCAATCTTAAATTTAAGATTTTGAAAAAACGAAGCGGAAGAAGGTATCTTGACCCAGAGAAACTAAAAGATGATGATACGCGCGATAAGTTCGAGAAAAAGACAAACGAAGTACTAAAGGGCGCGGGCGAAAATATTGTTAGGGATATAGAGGAAGAATGGAATTGCATTAAAAATAGTTTAGTTTCCTCAGCTAGGGATATTTTGGGTCATAAACAGAATGAAAGTAGGAAACCCTGGATAACAAAACATATTGTGAGTCTAATAGAGGAAAGGCGCAAATATAAAAATAGGTTAGATGAAATAGGGAAACAAAGATATAAGGCGATCAAGTGGGAAATTATTCGGAAATGTAGGAAAGCGAAAGAGCAATGGATCGATGATAAGTGCAAAGAAGTGGAAAATAAGTTCGAAATAGGAAAGACTGATGAAGCATATAAAATAATTAGGAGAAATTTTAGAGAAATTGGATCTAGTACCAAAAGCATTAGGAATGAGGCAGGAGATATCCTAATCGAAAGCGGGGAGAAGGCAGATAGGTGGAAAGAATATTTAGGAAACTTATATGCGGGACAGGAAGTGCAAGATATATTAGAAAGTGAAAGCAGTGTAGAAGGGGATAACTTAGGGAGTCCTATAATGAGAGAAGAGTTTGAGCTAGCACTAAAAAGTTTAAGGAATAATAAAGCACCAGGTATAGATGGCTTGCAGGCAGAAATCTTAAAGTGCGCAGGTCAAGAGGTAATAGATCGTTTATTTAAATTGGTTAGTCGCATATACCTGACAGGCGAGATTCCAGAGGATTACAAACTGAACATCATGGTAGCTTTGCCAAAAAGGAAAGGCGCGGATAGATGCGAAAATTTTAGAACTATCAGTTTAACTTCCCATGCGTCAAAAATTTTAACTAGAATTGTGCAAAGAAGGATGGAGAAAAAGGCGGAAGAGATATTAGGAGAAGATCAGTTCGGATTTAAACGAAATAGAGGAACGCGCGAGGCCATTCTAGCTTTACGAGTAATTATAGAAAAAACGATAGAAAAGAGAAAGAGCGTATATATAGGATTTGTAGATTTAGAAAAAGCCTTCGACAACGTAAAATGGGGGAAGATGTTCGAAGTGCTGAGAAAGGTAGGGATGAAATACAGGGACAGAAGAATAATACATAATCTCTACAAAGAGCAAAAGGCAGTTATAGAATGTGAGCAGGAACGAAGGGAAGTAGATATCCGGAAGGGAGTGAGACAGGGATGTGCATTGTCACCTCTAGTTTTCAACTTATATATCGAAGATGCGATTAATATTGTTAAGGAAAGAACAGCCTCAGGGATCAATGTACAGGGCCAAACTATTAACATGCTCAGATTTGCGGATGATATAGTAGTGTTAGCATCTAGCAAAGAAGAATTAGGAGCGGCTTGGAATGAAATGGAAGCAGTTTTGACACAGGGCTACGGCATGAAAATCAATAAAAAGAAAACTAAAATTTTGGTATGTAGATGGAGTGAAAATAGAACTAAAATTGAAATACGAATAGGAAATGAGAAGATAGAGGAGGTCGCGGATTTCTGCTACTTAGGAAGTAAAATAACCCAAGACGGTAGGAGCACTAAAGATATAAAACAAAGAATGGCGCAGGGACGAGTTGCGTTTAACAAAAAGAAACAACTGTTATGTTCGAGAACGGTTAATATAGAGACTAGGAAGAGACTCTTAAAGTCGTATGTATGGAGTACGGCATTATACGGGTGCGAAACTTGGACAATAGGAGAAGCGGATAGAAAAAGAGTAGAAGCGTTTGAACTGTGGTGTTACAGACGCATGATGAAGATACCGTGGATAGATAAGGTTAGCAATAGGGAAGTATTAGAAAGAGTTGGGGAAAGGCGAAAGGTATGGAAAACAATAAAGAGTAGGAGAGATAGGATGGTAGGACACCTTCTAAGACACGAAGGAATAGTTCGCGACATACTAGAGTCAGAGATAGGAATAAAAAGAGGTAGGGGTAGGCCTAGATTAGACTACTGCTCTCAAATAGTTAGGGATGTAGGATGTTCTACTTTTAGGGAAATGCGTAGGTTAGCTCAGGATAGAAAAGAATGGAGGTACGCGTCCAACCAGTCTTCGGACTGAGAACCTTATGATGATGCTCTCGTCGAAACCAGAGCGAACGAAATGTCTTGAATATAATCACTATCACTGTATCTATTTCACTAATGGAAAAAACCACCCTGTTTACACCACGTTCGAAATAACAAAACTGTCCTTGCTCGGAATGTTTAAACTATATGGTCCATGGCGCCACAAAGACGGGAGCTTGAGGGTAGGTAAAGAAAGAGAGGGAAACAGGATGCAGGATGGACAAATGTGGACGCAACATAGGTAATTACACAAAACTGAATATTAATTTGTCAATACCTACTACATAGGTACCTACATGATAAATTAAATCATTTTTATTCGCAAATACAGGGTGCGTATTTGCGAAAAATTGTCGAAAAAATTACATGATCATACAATGTCACATGCACCTTATCGGACCCATTGTTTGAATGTTGGAAGGTTTTCTTGATGACGAGAAGGCCGTCTTGAACAAATTTGGGAGTTCCCTCCTAAAAACGGCAGGAAATTTGGGCAATAACCTGCGTTATGTGGACTCATTTATATTGGAAGAGCGTCCCAGCCTTCAAACTGGATCTGCTGTTTGAATTTCACATCGGTTTATTTCGTCAACGTTTCATCGCGCGCTTGTATTTTTTAACTTGGAAAAATCCGAACCTGTGCGGTTAAATATTATTTAATTTAGTTAATTATTATAATGATGCCACGATTTTGATGCCAGGTTATAAGTTCTAAGTGCGTTTTGTAGGTATAGTGATAGTGAAGCAACGAAACTGGCATTGACCTCCTAAACACGTTACAAAAGTTTACGCAAGGAACGCCGATCACAAATTTTTTTATCATAAATCGATAATGTTGGGAAACACCCGTCAGACCAGCTTCGAAAAAGATGAGGGAAATATTTTATTTCTCCAACACATCCGTTTTTTGACTTTTAAAGACGCGAGTCTTAATAAAAAAAAATGGATCTATGTGCTGGACAAGAATTAAGAGATATGTTAGAAGAGGAAGTCAGTGTAAAAGATGATAACCTAGGCTGTCCTATAATGAGGGAAGAGTTTGAGCTAGCATTAGAAAGTTTAAAAAACAGGACAAACAAAATTTCGATCAGTTTGGATTTAGACGACATAGTGTAGTTGATTTTCACCTAATTGATCGCTCATGGGACGTGAATGGTAGTCCATATTTGAAGGACGACAGAGTCGGGACTGTGACTCGCTAATATTTTCTCTAGTACCACTCTTGAAACATTTCCAATCCGACGAAGTTCGCAGACCGACGACGCATCGCGTAAAAAATACTTTGGCGTTTTTTCGGCGGCCTGTTTAAAAGTTTTCGCGCTCAACCCGCGCGAATAGTTTCTTTTTTTGAGTACAATAAGTATGTTGTTATAAATAAAGTGATATTTTGTTTTTTGTTCTGGATTTTTTAAAATTTATTCGTAAGTAAATTTATTTTATTTTTTTTTATTTGCTATGTTTGAAATTGGGACGCGGTTTTGATAATGTATCGGCTAGTAAACGCAACTTTAATTATGATAATGTGGTCATACATTAACCTTAATGGCTTGGTAGTTCAACGTTAGAAATGATGTACTGTTGAATGAACACAAGCCAACTATTTGTCTGAACGGATTTTTTTAAAATTGTATAAGTGAATATTCTTTTAATATCAAATGTTTCGTGATGTTTTGAAACATGTTTTTTTATAAATGAAAGGTATTTCGAAATAATTGACTGACCTCAGACCACTTTAGAAAGATTGCAGAATCAGAAATGCATTTCACAGGAAAAATCTTACGACTCCTGAAGTACGTTTGGAATCATTCCAACATTCAGACGCCCAGATCAATGTTTTGGGAGCATTACAGACTGCTTCTACTGATTAAAATCAAACGTCATGAATTTTTTCCACACTGTCTCTGTTAACCTCTTTCAAATTGAAGAATGGTTGCGAATAATCTTTAATTGCTTATGTTGACACTAATGATATAATAGAGTCCTAATATATTACAATAATTATACGAGTAAGGAATTTATATTGTCTATTATATTGATAGTTTAAATTATCTAAAATCGTAGTGGCCTCTTAAATTAAAACCATGTAGATCTAGGGCACAGAGTAATAAGGTAGGTATATATAAAACAGAATCAATCGTTAATGAAGACCAATTTGGCTCATTTTCTCGGCCTCTGCGTCTGGATAAATAATTTCTTTTTACTAAATTACTGTACATACATATTAGAAAAAGATTATCAATTAGATATTTTGGAATCTATAAACATAAACATGGACGAAATTTATAAAAGTGCTTTTTTTCTCAGGCATATACAGTCGAGGTCATCTAACACTTGAGCATAATTTGATTTAGTTGCAACAATTTTGTCTCGGTCAGATTACCCCAAATTAATTAATTTATGTACTCTCAGTATTGTTTTTGCTTACTTTCTGCGCCTTGAAAATTGCGTAAATTTTGTCAAAATGCATAAAGATTGTAGCGTAATTTAAATAAATTTTGCAAACTCAGTGTAATTATTATTATGAGTTAAAATTAAAATGGGTAATTAAAAATCAGATTATGCGAAATTCAATGCCCAAGAAAGTGCGTCGTTTTGTTGAATACGGTCAGTAACAAACACATACACGGTATGTTTCACGCAACGATCCATGGAGGCACAAATCTTGAATACCTACTCGAATAAACAAACCTGGTATATTTAATTTGAAAGAGGTCAAGTCTCTCATTTAATACCAATTAAAGTAAGACAAATTTTTAGTGTTTAAATTTCGTTTTAATTTGGTTGCACAAGAGTAACACACACTCATATATTTCATAATTGTGATCCCAATTTAATACGATTCTTGATGTATGTCACGAAATTCAATATTTGAAATCACTCGGCTACTATAGTGAACGTATTATTTTTTTAATGTTTTATTTGGTGCATTAGTTTGTTAGTTGCTAAAACTTCTTGTTTCTTAATAGCTTCAAGATATTTCGCAATAACCACTTTTGAATATTTCGTACAATATACCAGTTAACCAGATGATTTATATAAATGCAAAGGCAGTGTGCAGATACTCAAAGACAACAGATGAATCACTCTCTTATTAGTGCCTGTGTAGGTATACTAAACTTAATATGGGATTGGATTTGAAACGAAGGGTAACTAACCATTTTTCGAACTGCATATTTCCTGAAACATATTCATGGCCAATCCTTGAAAGTCCTTTTTTTCGGTTGTGTATAAAAAGATGACAGTACTTTATAATTATTTCCGAGGTTGGCTAATGAACGTCAGCAAAAAACAAATTTATTATTAACAATTAATTTTCAGGGAAAAAAATGTTTTGTTGTACAGGGAACATTGTTTGATAACGGGCTGAAAGTATTTTATGGATATGTCGTAATTATTTCTTGTGGTGGCAGCCTTGAAATACTAACATGGTACAATTATGCCCAAGAAATCCCACCTACGATACTGCAATAAGTGGTATGAAATACACAAGTTTTGTTAAAAAACGTTTGTAATAAATTCAAAACCTTGCATATATGAATTTTGCTTTCGATATTTTCAGATTTTTCCCCTACATTTCAGGTCAATTTTGCAATACTCAACTTACTCAACTTACCTACTATGAAAACCACAATAATAGTTTGCATATTCGCTCAGGTGCACTACCATTTTTCATCTTCATTTTTTCTTTTGGCAATTTGGAGAAAGTCCCCGAATTTAATACCTTTCGTGTTTCCAATTCCTCTGGTCTCATAATATGCGTCACCACCGTAGGCAGTAGAAGTTATAATTTGCACAAAGGAGGTTTAGAAAAAACTTATTTCCATAGTAATTATCTACAAAGTAATATACCCAAAAAAATTGTTTACTCCCACCAAGTCAACTGGTTTGATATGTTTACAAGCACTTTGCAAAATCCTTTATTCTCAATTTTACACAAAACTAAATTGGCTTTTACCTTTCAGATGACATTCATGATGTAACAAATCATTCACAAAATAGAAGAAAGAAGACTAGTCCCCGTCTAATGAACATGAGTGACAAAAACTGCTTCTGGTCAATATAAATAAATGACACCATCGGACATTTCAGGGTTTCGTGGAAAATGGACGAGACAACGAGCATCAGTCCTTATCCGACTCTGGGAGAAGATGAAATAAGTAATGCGAATACAGAAGATAGTCTTTTAGGTTCTAGAAAGAGTAGTGAGACGATCAGCACTGTTATTCAGAGAGACACAGAGTGTTGCATTTTGGACAAGAAAAATAGAAAATGTGGTAAGTCCATTCAAGTTAGCTCTAATTTAAGGGTATCGTGAGGTTTTTGGTCGACGTTGCAACAATTCTTTGTTGCTTTAAGTATATCATATCGTTTTAATAACAATATTGACTTTCAGCAATTCCTTTTATAGAACTTAATAAGTCTAATAACCTGTTTATTAATTAATTTTTTCGGATATTTATACTTATACAGGTAATAAATTTTAGAACAAAAAATGTTATGGATATTTCACAAGAGTATATTAAAATTATTAGTAGAAAGGTCCTCTGATAATTATTGGTATTCTTTTACTGTTCAAATGTTTGAATTGCACTTTTGTCGCAATTTTATGTAAATGTTGTTTAAAGTTATTGTTGACGTGCTCGTACTGTAAAAAGTTAAATTTCTTAAATTTCTTCCGTATATAAATTGATTATCCACAGTCTCTGCGTTTCCACCAAGGTCAGGTTTCGATGGAAATTCCTCTAAGGACGCGTTAAATAACTAGGTATGTTGTACATTGAAATAAGTATTACCTGTAATAATATACATGGTGATTCTTTTAAGGCGGCCATTAGAAAATTTCTTATTTGCAAATAAGATAGAAACTTGAAACCTGGGTTCCTGTCATAATCGATTATGGCGAATCCAAAAATACAATTTTCAAAATGGCGGCACTTTCGGAAATACCGGAAGTTGACGCCATCTTTGTTATTTTAAATGGATACCCCCCATTTTTATTTTATTTTTGAATTCGGCATTAAATTCTGCGTATAATGCCCCCGGGCTGTCAGCACTTATCTGTCATAGTTTTTGACATATGCCACTTTTTGTTTTAAATTTAGCATTTGCAGGGGTTCATTTAAAAATTCATATCTCTTAAACCATTTAAAGTGAGTAAATGAGCTTTTTTAGGTTGATTCCCTAAAGTTCAAGGAATCATTTCCCTGTAGGGTTAATGTTCAACGACGTTTCCAATGGTTGCTGCGATTTTTTGAAGATGACAATCAAAAAATGCCAAAAAGTCATTTTTTTTAAATGGCAATGGGCAAATTTTATTATGGCAACCGACGTAGGATTAAATTTGAAAGGGACTTATATCAAGGTTTCCTATACCTATCTCAAATAGTTTTTTAATTATTCGTAGTTTTTTGTAAAAAAATATAATTTATTAAGATTAACTTGTTACCGAGCTTGTTACCAAGCAACAAACATAGTAACAGTGTCAAAAAATATTAATTTAAATTACCTAAATCAATACAAAAATTAATGAGCTAGGTCGGTATTACAAAATATGCTCGATATGTGCACCGTTTTGATTCAAACACTCAATAATCCGACGTTGGACGGCTCTGGTAGTGTTTCTGATTTCATTCCCATCAATGCCATTCATGGCTTGGGTTATTTTTAGTAATAAGTCTTCCCTCGACGTGGGTGCAGTTTCATAAACGATATCTTTAATCCGCCCCCATAAATAAAAATCTAATGGTGTCAGATCCGGGGATCTTGGGGGCCACAACCATGGACCTCTATTTCCCCACCATCTGTCTTGAAACAATTGTCTTAGTCTTAAATCTACGGCATTTGTTGAATGCGCTGGTGCCCCATCCATTTGATACCATAAGTTGACGGCATGCTGCAATGGTAGATTATCACCAAAATCTTGGACTACATTGTTAAGAATGTCTAAATATCTGTCTCCATTCAAATTTTCATCATACATGTACCAATGCAACCGATTATCCATTAATAAACAGAAAACGTTTACGGAAAATTGAATTTGATTTTCACTTATAATAGCCCAAGGATCTTGATAATTCGAAATAACTTGATACATTTTCGAAAGCGGGTTGCTCGGCAACATCCCGACGCCGAAGGCGGAGGTATGTTGCCACAGAGAAACCCGCTTGAGAAAATGTATCAATTATGAGGATTTGTCAAGACTCGAGGGCTATTCGGTAAGAAAATTTTTTGCCCAAAAAGAACAATTTGTTAAAAAGAAATTAAAATTGAAAAGAACAATCTTGGAAGTTGGAAATGACATTTTGTGCAAAAAAATTCGACAGCAGTGCCAAATAGACATTTCTCCGTTGCTACAGTAATCCAGATGACATAAGTGAAAATAGCCCATAAGCACTCTTCAGTTAAATGTTCTCCTGATTGGGTGTCTTTGAACACGTGACTGTAGATACACAAATTCTATTGGATTATTGTATAGGTAAAAAATTTTCAACTTCATAGATCAGGTGTGGATTTTCTGCGGCCCAAAAATGTCGATTTCTCCTATTAAATACTCCAGCCTGTGCAAATTTTGCTTCATCAGTCAAAATAATCCGACTCAAAAAATTTGGGTCTTCCTGTTTTTTTATCAAAAGCTCTTCACAAAAAGATATTCGTCTTGGAAAATCGGTTGGACGAAGTTTTTTGTAGTCGTATAAAAGAATAGGGATGTCGTTTGTGGTCATGTAAAATTCTTTGTATCGATGAGAACGTCAATCCCAACTCAAATTTTGCTGCTCTTATCGATGATCGTGGAAATGCGCCAAAATACCCCAGAACATTTATTTGATCATCTTCAGATTCCCTAACAAATTTAGTCCTTCTTCTTGCAGGATGAATATTTCCTCCCTGAAGAAACTTGTTTTTAAGTCTAGAAAACTTATGTTTATTCATCGGCGGCAAATTTTGATATTTTGCATTAAACTCGCGACATGTTCTTGGAACGATTTTTTGGCAGTTGCCATGTATGAGAAATAAATCAAAAACAACTTCATTCGAATAAAAAGCCATTTATGCTTACAAAACAAAATCAAGAACGTGCTTAACTTAACTTAACTTTTAATTAATGGAGAACTAAAAGATGACAGTTCTAAAACTAATTTTATTCTTTGGTTCCATAGGCTTCTATGTTTTTTGGGAATAACGTTTAATCTTTTACAAAAAACTACGAATAATTAAAAAACTATTTGAGATAGGTATAGGAAACCTTGATATAAGTCCCTTTCAAATTTAATCCTACGTCGGTTGCCATAATAAAATTTGCCCATTGCCATTTAAAAAAAATGGCTTTTTGGCATTTTTTGATTGTCATCTTCAAAAAATCGCAGAAACCATTTGAAACGTCGTTGAACATTAACCCTACAGGGAAATGATTCCTTGAACTTTAGGGAATCAACCTAAAAAAACTCATTTACCCACTTTAAAAGGTTTAAGAGATATGAATTTTTAAATGAACCCCTGCAAATGCTAAATTTAAAACAAAAAGTGGCATATGTCAAAAACTATGACAGATAAGTGCTGACAGCCTGGGTGCATTATACGCAGAATTTAATGCCGAATTCAAAAATAAAATAAAAATGGGGGGTATCCATTTAAAATAACAAAGATGGCGTCAACTTCCGGTATTTCCGAAAGTGCCGCCATTTTGAAAATTGTATTTTTGGATTCGCCGTGATCGATTATGACAGGAACCCAGGTTTCAAGTTTCTATCTTAATTGCAAATAAGAAATTTTCTAATGGCCGCCTTAAAAGAATCACCATGTATATGAAAAAGTTCAGAACAATAGGAATAGCGTCAAGAGATACGTTCATTGTGTGTTCATTAGTCAATGGGCCTTAACCAATCAAAAATCTTCTAAATTGCAAGTGTTCGGAAGAGTTCCCAAAAAATCTAAACTATTATTGACAATTCAATAAAAGTGTTTCAAAGTGCAAACTTTCACTTTCGCATAATGCGTAGAGCATTGAGTAAAAACTACCAACTTGACTTTTAAATACCGAATCCAAGTTCACGGTTTTCATTAAATTAAGGTAAATAGGCAGCTGGCGTATCAATTAGCTCCATCTTGTCATTATCCTGTCAAGTTACTCGTGTTTGGTCAATCGCTATGTCTCGATTGTGTACCACCGCATCTTTGTACAGAAAATTACGCACAGAGTGGGAAGGCTCTTCTCCAAATTTATCGAGATGCTCTCAGTTGCTTTTCGAATTGAAGTTAAAGTTGACCCAGTTTTCGTTTTTGCCCACTGATTCGAGCGCTTCTAAACAAGAGTTGATTCTGGCGAGAGATATTTTGGAAATTGGGGTACAGTGTTCCATTGCCTCCAATGATATACCAGCTTTTGAAAGGTAAAACCACTATAGGGAGTGTTCTTCTGAAACAGGTGGAATTTTATAGGTACATGGCTCAGCTGAAAGCGTACTACTTTGACTACAAAAAACTTATGTCAGAATCCCCCTTAAAGTATCAACTACTTGGTTTAAATCTGCTGTATCTCTTGTCTCAATATCGTCTTGCCGATTTTCATACTGAATTGGAACTGCTTCCTCCAGATGTGATTCAATCCAACGTCTACATCAAACACCCAGTATGCATTGAACAGTACCTCATGGAAGGTTGCTACAACAAAATATTCTCTTCTAAATGTAGCGTTCCTTCCAAGAACTACAACACGTTCATGAATGTCTTGTTGACCACGATAAGAGGAGAGATCGCAACTTGTTTGGAGAAGGCTTACAAGAAGATTTCTCTGAAGGATGCCACCAGGAAGTTGTATCTGCCAGACGAAGAAGCTACGAAACGCTTCGGTGTAATCGGCAGGAAATGGAAGTTAGATAGGTTCCATTTCTTTAGGTTCGTCGAGGATGGGAAAATTGAAAGTGTTCCTATTACGACGAAGAGGATGGCTGAAAACGCTATTTGTTATGCTAAAGAATTGGAAACTATTGTGTAACTTTCAAATAATAAACCTATCCCAAACCTATGGATATCTCGAGCCAACCAAACATTTCAATGTTGTTTACCTTGCTTCTTACAAATATCACTTCCTCATCACCATCATCAAATATTTTTTAAATAATTACACACATATTAAATAAAAAAAATATTAGGAAATATTGTCGACTTGTCTTTAACGTTTGCTTTAAAATCAAAGGCCGTGTAATGGACGTTTTCAGAACAAACACTTTAAATAATGCACAAAATAATTGCATTGTGTTCATGTGGTAAAGTCATTAGACAAAGTTGCTTCAAATTAACTACGGCTTGTTTGTTATTGCATTGTGTATTGCAACACGGTAGGACTACGCACAATATATAAATTTAAATAATAATGAGTTTCGACGGATTTAAATACTTTGTTATCTGCGTAAACAGCCACAATTATGTTCAAAATGAAAGATTCTTTTATCGAAGAATGTTCTGTGAATCGTATCTTCAAGCTGAAACTGTTGGAGTTGTGGCTTATACAGGTCAAATCATGGATGGCGGAGTACCACAGGGTTCCATCCTTGGCCCCTTTCTATTCTCTATTTCTCTAGTTATACATACCTCGAATCTGTACTTTTTTGTATTAAATAGTCATACGTTGTTTACCTTCATAATTAAACATTATAACACTACTTTGTAACGAATAAGCGGATGTTTGCCGACGCAAATGAAAATTCAATTACGAGTTTCAGGGAAAATATATAAAAAAAATCGTAAACGCACAATTATATTTACCAGTGTCAATAATTACATACGAGGTTCTTTTGTTCGTTAACTAACCCACTTGTTATGCTGGATGCGTCACTGACCATTAACACCGTGGGTTAATTTGCTGCATGACAATTTGCGGATGTTTGATTTTAGTCTTTGATCAAATAAGTATCGGTATATGAGGACATACGTAATTCAGGCTGTTAATTATTTCCAACAAATTGGTATCTTTGATTATCTTTCCAGGTCCTTCTTGTACACTAGTCACTGGTATTATTTTAGTTTCATTCGGTATTTCATCCCTCATTTGCACTCCTTTTCAAATACTTATGAACGAGAGGTTGCGGATGACTCCATGTAAGTTTTATAATTTATGCTTTTGTGGTTTATATTCATCATCCTATTGTATATCAGTATTTCCCCCTTACCAATGGTGGAAGAACCCACCAGATGAGGTCTTACTGCGGGTCTACATATTTAACATAACCAATCATGAAAAGTTCCTGAATGGTAGCGATGCCAAACTCAATCTACAAGAAATTGGGCCTATTATATTTAGGGAAAAATTAGAACACTTCAACGTAACATTCAACGATAATGGAACTTTATCTTACACAGCTAAAAGAACGGCTATTTTCCTGCCCGAAATGAACACCATAGATCTGAATTCAACGCTGATTTTGCCCAATTTGGCCGTCTTGGGCATGGCTTCTTATTTGTGGGACGCAAGTTTTTTTACTAAATTTGGTTTTGGACTTCTGTTGCGTCGGTTAAAATCAGAACCGATTGTTCAGATTACTGTAAACGACTATTTATGGAATTTTTCTGATCCTATACTCGATGTCGCTCAAAGTTTGATGCCTATTCTAGTTCCTGTTAAAAATTTAGGCATTCTATCTAGGGTAATTAATTTATAATGAATAATTCAATATACATAATAATAAACGTATCTTTGCAGATATATAGTGACTTCGAAAATGAAGTAACAGTCTATATAGGACTTGAAAATGGTCACGAAAAATATTTTCTTATAGACAGGTACGACGGTACCGAATTTTTGCCTGGTTTTGGCGCTTCTTGCCAGGACAGAGTTTTGAATTCAACGGAAGGCGTTGCATATGCTCAATTTTTAACCAAAAAATCCATTTTACGTTACTGGAGAAAGACGATTTGTAAAGTAACTCCTTTAATTTATGAGAGTAAGTTGATTTGGCAAGAAAATATCTCTCATAATTCGTGACTTTTTAGGTGATGTAATAAAGTACAGTATAGATGCTTATAAATTTATTCTCCCAAATGAAACATTCAACAGGACGGATAATGATTGCTATGTAAGCAGGCCTCCGTTAGCTGATGGACTTTCTGATGTGTCAAAATGTTATCACAGTAAGTACGCTCGACGTTTCGACCGCGTACGCCTGACAACTGCACCAATGATATAAATAAACATTTATTTCCCAGATTTTCCCATGGCTGCCAGTTTTCCTCATTTTCTCTATGGAGACGAAGTTTTAAAAACTTACGTGGATGGTTTGTTGCCAAGCTGCGAGAAGCATGGATCATTTGTAGTTGTAGAGCCAGTAAATTTACAAAAATTCATGTTTTTATGTAATTACTTGTTGTTTTTAGCTTACAGGTATTCCGATGGAGTCAAGAGCACGTTCCCAAAGCAATCTAGTCATAAGAAAACTTACCGGGTTGAACGAGAAGTTCTTGAAGTTTAGTGATATAATTTTGCCTATGTTTTGGGCAGAATATGTAAGTAACTTATTATTACAATTCGACCGCTTTATTGTTGTTTTCCAGAATCAAGTAGGTTTGCCATGGTACATCCAAGCATTGATTTACGCGACAGTGAATATAGTGCTTCCTCTACAATTCTATTTTAGTTTGTTTCTGATTATAACTGGTCTAGTAGTTGCGTATATTTCATCCACTAAATTTAAGAAGATTGGAAAACGCCTGGCTTTGAACAAGGCCTTACATTTTGTGCCACAGTTGGATTTCAGAAAAAAATGATGAATCAGAAACTTCAGAAGCTTTACTGCGAGACTCAGAACTCAAAAAAAGTGGGGAAAAATAGTCCGAAAATGTGCCTTACTTGAGAGCTGGACAGTGAAAAATTTGAGTTGATCAGGATATCAGAAGTGGGAACAGTACCAATTTCTCTAATCAGACAGGCTTGCTCAAAAAGAAATGGAAGTAGCGAAAATTAGTTTGCAATTATTTTGTTTTTAATTTCTTATTATTATGGTATGCCAAATTTATTTAAATAAATTTCTACGGTTAGATTTATAAAATAAACGATATTCTAAAAAATGGTTTATTTCTAAAATACGTACCTACAGCATAAACTATATAAAATAACAATAAACAAAAGGTATATTTACACAATATAATTTCTTACCAAATTTAACAAAGTCCGAAACAAGTTTTCGAGAACTTAAATTTTTCAACAGCTACTTTAAGCATTTAAATTCATGGACGGACCTTAAAAACTGATGAGCAGAGCAGGCTACTGTACCATCAAAATATTCCTAAACATATTTTTTAATGTTTAAAATGCAAATATTTTAGAACAAATATTTGACTTCCTCATTTACCACACCAATTTATTCTTCACAAGCAAACACGACCCGCACATTTTTTCATAGAAAAATATCACAAAAAGTTAATTTCATTATTACCTAAAGGTACCTCCTCACTTGTGTTGTTTTACCGCTAATGGCCACGATTGGTATTGAGTAGTTTATGATTGAAAGTAAACTGTGCTACTGTCACTGTTAATCCTGCTTCTACTGCGCCATCTGCCGCAAAGTATGGTCGAAAGACAAATAAATGTAATCAGACTTAAAAGTAGGGTGCCATATTGCAATCCTAATTCGATCTTCCTCAAAGTGAATGTACTGAGGTATACCAAGTTTAAAGCTTTTTCCGGTAGATCATTTTCATCTACACTCTATAAATAACACAATTTTAATAATCCCCATTATTTGTTAAGTGTTTTTTAATTACCAATTCAGCATATGCAACTGGTAAAATCAAATCATCATCAAAAACATCCAGTTGTTGCATACCAAAAGATTTACGAACTTGTATGTTCATTTGTAATCGAGTTTTGCCCCCCATTGGAAAACCTAAGGTAGGATGTAGATAAACGTAACTTTCTGGGTGAACTGAAGAGGGATTTAACCCGCTTACACCTTCGATTACGTCGACATCGGCTCTGAAGAAGTGGGGGAAGGACAAAAATATTGGAGCGCCTGAAATTATTCTCAACATTTTATACGGCTCGAAGGACCAATAAAAATATTTACCAAAAGTGCACGGGGTTGTATTGAACAGTCCCTGCGGAGGACATTCAAACGAATTCATGTCGCAGTAACACTGGTTTTCTGCCGTACTCTCTGGACTGTCAAAGACGCTCATAGGCACTACATACTTGTAAGCGGGCACTTCCCCATTAATAATCTTTACTTCTTTTTCGAATATTAGTGGTATTCGCCGGCATATATCTTTTTGATATATGTATAGAGGGCGTTTTTCTCTTACTAATTCTGGGGGGAAGATGCTTCCATCACTTCCAGATACTCTAGAAAAATTAAAGTATAAATTTCAATAAGTTTTAGACAATTTCTTTTATAATGTACCTGTTGCACTCGTCTGTTGACCAATGTCCTATGTTATCCTCTCCGTTGACGTTCACCACGTAACCTAATGATTTCATGCTGTATTCTCCAGTGTTGACTGTTATTCTGTCTATGGAAATACCACTTTTCTGGAAGTAAATTATAGAAATGACTTCTAAGTATCAGATAGAGTACGTATATACTTACGCTAGCCATAATTCCAAATTTATCGTAAGGCACTTCCTTCTTGAACGACAATATTCCTTTTGCCAAATCAAACAAACTGTCTTCGTAACCAAAAATAAATCTGTGGGCTGGCAGCTTCAAGAATGGTTTTTCGTTTAGGTTTTTGAGTAGCGTAGACATGGCAACTCTCGTTAAGTAGTATGAATCTCTGCTGATGGATGCCGCTCCCTGGAAAAGCAAAATGTAAATAAACCTATAAGGAGTTGTCGTTTTGTGCACGTAGGTACCATTAAAGGCAAATTCGGAACGACTAATTTGTCGACTTGCTTTCTTCCAATTGATAAATGAGGTAGGAATTTGTGGCTGCGTTTTTCTTGATACGTCACTGTACCATTATCGTTGAACACCACATTTACCTTTTCCAAAGTTTCTCTGATAATAGAATAGGTTTTAAAAAAAAGAAACTCAATTTTTATTCGAAAGTGCTTACTCGTAAGTATAAGGACCAAGATCTTCTACGTGCAGTCTCTCAGCTTCGCCAGTTTCATACTCTAGAACGTTTGTGTAATTGAATATATGAATTTGAACGATTATCTTGACTGGTGGTTTTCTCCAATTTTCGAACGCTAAAGAACCCTCTCTAAGTACTATTTTCTATAATAAATAATAACTTTTTTTAATGATTGTTATCAAAATATAACTAGTACTCACGGATAATACAATATTGTCGAAGGTATTCGAAAACCAAAAAAGTATACATCCAGTGAAAGAAGCGAAGAATAGTAGAATGAGGCAAGCTAGCACTGAAAATTAAAAGAAAAACATAAATGTACAAATTAATCTGCACAAGTACATAATACTTTCATAGAGTCAGTATACGTCAGGTTCATAATTAGTACACAAATTCTTTTCATGAACAGCATTAAAATTAGTTAAATATTTACCTGTAGAACACCTAATAAAAATAAACTCCTCGAATATATGTATGTTATAAACATACCTATGTCTACAATCATACAAGTGTACTATTAAAGAAATTTTATTAGAAAGCATGGTTAAGTATAATATGTACTTCGCAAAAGCAATACAATCCATTTTTAGTGAACAAAACAAGAAAATCAGAATTACTGGCAATTCTAACTACAGTGATGAGGTCGTAGAGGCAGTTTATAGTGATATTGAACATGTGCTAGATTTTGTGAGAGGACACGAAAATTTAATAATTATAGGAGATTTCAATGCAGTCGTAGGCACAGGGCGAGAGGGCGGAATAGTTGGTCCCTTTGGATTAGGCAATAGGAACGATAGGGGAGTGAGACTGATAGAGTTCTGCGATAAACATAACTTAACGGTCGCGAACACTCTATTTCACCATCATGTTAGGAGACGCTACACGTGGAAGATGCCAGGAGACCTAGGGAGATATCAAATAGATTACATTCTTGTTAGGCAAAGATTTAGAAATCAAGTTAGGGATTGTAGAAGTTATCCAGGAGCAGATATAGATAGTGATCACAATATAGTCGTTATGAAGGCCAATCTTAAATTTAAGATTTTGAAAAAACGAAGCGGAAGAAGGTATCTTGACCCAGAGAAACTAAAAGATGATGATACGCGCGATAAGTTCGAGAAAAAGACAAACGAAGTACTAAAGGGCGCGGGCGAAAATATTGTTAGGGACATAGAGGAAGAATGGAATTGCATTAAAAATAGTTTAGTTTCCTCAGCTAGGGATATTTTGGGTCATAAACAGAATGAAAGTAGGAAACCCTGGATAACAAAACATATTGTGAGTCTAATAGAGGAAAGGCGCAAATATAAAAATAGGTTAGATGAAATAGGGAAACAAAAATATAAGGCGATCAAGTGGGAAATTATTCGGAAATGTAGGAAAGCGAAAGAGCAATGGATCGATGATAAGTGCAAAGAAGTGGAAAATAAGTTCGAAATAGGAAAGACTGATGAAGCATATAAAATAATTAGGAGAAATTTTAGAGAAATTGGATCTAGTACCAAAAGCATTAGGAATGAGGCAGGAGATATCCTAATCGAAAGCGGGGAGAAGGCAGATAGGTGGAAAGAATATTTAGGAAACTTATATGCGGGACAGGAAGTGCAAGATATATTAGAAAGTGAAAGCAGTGTAGAAGGGGATAACCTAGGGAGTCCTATAATGAGAGAAGAGTTTGAGCTAGCACTAAAAAGTTTAAGGAATAATAAAGCACCAGGTATAGATGGCTTGCAGGCAGAAATCTTAAAGTGCGCAGGTCAAGAGGTAATAGATCGTTTATTGAAATTAGTTAGTCGCATATACCTGACAGGCGAGATTCCAGAGGATTACAAACTGAACACCATGGTAGCTTTGCCAAAAAGGAAAGGCGCGGATAGATGCGAAAATTTTAGAACTATCAGTTTAACTTCCCATGCGTCAACAATTTTAACTAGAATTGTGCAAAGAAGGATGGAGAAAAAGGCGGAAGAAATATTAGGAGAAGATCAGTTCGGATTTAGACGAAATAGAGGAACGCGCGAGGCCATTCTAGCTTTACGAGTAATTATAGAAAAATCGATAGAAAAGAGAAAGAGCGTATATATAGGATTTGTAGATTTAGAAAAAGCCTTCGACAACGTAAAATGGGGGAAGATGTTCGAAGTGCTGAGAAAGGTAGGGATGAAATACAGGGACAGAAGAATAATACATAATCTCTACAAAGAGCAAAAGGCAGTTATAGAATGTGAGCAGGAACGAAGGGAAGTAGATATCCGGAAGGGAGTGAGACAGGGATGTGCATTGTCACCTCTAGTTTTCAACTTATATATCGAAGATGCGATTAATATTGTTAAGGAAAGAACAGCCTCAGGGATCAATGTACAGGGCCAAACTATTAACATGCTCAGATTTGCGGATGATATAGCAGTGTTAGCATCTAGCAAAGAAGAATTAGGAGCGGCTTTGAATGAAATGGAAGCAGTTTTGACACAGGGCTACGGCATGAAAATCAATAAAAAGAAAACTAAAATTTTGGTATGTAGATGGAGTGAAAATAGAACTAAAATTGAAATACAAATAGGAAATGAGAAGATAGAGGAGGTCGCGGATTTCTGCTACTTAGGAAGTAAAATAACCCAAGACGGTAGGAGCACTAAAGATATAAAACAAAGAATGGCGCAGGGACGAGTTGCGTTTAACAAAAAGAAACAACTGTTATGTTCGAGAACGGTTAATATAGAGACTAGGAAGTCGTATGTATGGAGTACGGCATTATACGGGTGCGAAACTTGGACAATAGGAGAAGCGGATAGAAAAAGAGTAGAAGCGTTTGAACTGCGGTGTTACAGACGCATGATGAAGATACCGTGGATAGATAAGGTTAGCAATAGGGAAGTATTAGAAAGAGTTGGGGAAAGGCGAAAGGTATGGAAAACAATAAAGAGTAGGAGAGATAGGATGGTAGGACACCTTCTAAGACACGAAGGAATAGTTCGCGACATACTAGAGTCAGAGATAGGAATAAAAAGAGGTAGGGGTAGGCCTAGATTAGACTACTGCTCTCAAATAGTTAGGGATGTAGGATGTTCTACTTTTAGGGAAATGCGTAGGTTAGCTCAGGATAGAAAAGAATGGAGGTACGCGTCCAACCAGTCTTCGGACTGAGAACCTTATGATGATGAAACATACCTATGTCTACAATCATACATGTGTACTATTAAAGAAATTTTATTAGAAAACATGGTTAAGTATATGTACTTCGCAAAAGCAATACAATCCATTGTTAGTGAACGAAACAAGAAAATCAGAATTACTGGCAATTCATTAAATTAAATTAAATTTGATATGTTGGGGGTCAAATCGGGCGAACGTATTGATCCGTTTGTGCCTATCCAATTGTTCCCCAAATAAGTTGTTAATAGTTCTGAAATAATTCTGGTTTTGTGAGGTGGTGCACCATCATGTTGGAAAAATATATTTTTTCTTTCATTTAATGGCACGTCGTCTACGAGTTCCCCAATTACGCGTTGATTTATCATTTGAAAGTAATGTTTGCCACTCAAATTGCTTTCATAAATGTGATCAGTCAAAATGTGATTATCGATTAAGGCACACCAAACATTAAAGCCAAAAGTCCCAGATGTTGGACAACCACGGGACTGTGAAGGTTGACATTGGACCACCAGTGCTCGTTGTGTCGATTAAAAATTTCGTCACTGCTAATGTAGACTTCATCCGTCCAAATGATCTTCCAGAATAAGGGATCTACGATCTAGTTAAATTTATTGAATGTATCAGTGGCAAAATTCTAATCGTCGAGGAGGATCAGTTAGTTGTAGTTTTGCACTTTTTCGAAGAAATAATATGGAAATGACGATTAAAACTTGATGAAATAAATTTAATGTATTTAGGTATAGCTATACCTACATTCAATGGATTCGGCACTTGCTTGATGAAAGTTGTTATTTATATATTTATATAGTCTATAGTGTATAATAATTACAGTGTCTTCTATAGAATTTTTTCTCATTAAATGCAAATTACAATTTGATCAGCACGAGCGCCAATGATTGGGGGTTAAATTTCATGATAACCTCTGCGTTGTCTAGACACTAGGATTACGTTAGTTTCATTCTAGACGGATTTAATGATATGCTTTTTTCATGAATTGCAACGTATCATTTCCCATTTCTCTTTAAATGTGCCCATTAACATCAATAATCAACAAGTTTCGACGTCGTTTTGTTGTGATTTTTATTGCTTGTTTGTCACTATTCATTTATGTACTTAAAACAATTTCGTTGTTAATTTATAAAATTTTAATTACAATGTTAGACGTTTACTTCAATCTGAGAGGCAAGGTCAGGATGGCTACGATATTTTTTAAAAGATAAAAACGACCAAAAAGTACATGGAGTACATTTCCAAATTATAATAGCCGTAAAGTTATATAAATAAAAAACAATAAAGACAAAACAAGATAAAAAAATCGTTAAATTATAACACTGTTATCGAATTATTAAGTAATACAATCTACCTTCATAATTGAATGTTTGTTTTGACTTTTTATTTTTTTTAAATTGGGTTGGGTAATTTGTTTTTAGACTTTTTTAAAAAAAATCACCTAGACTGTATAATTAATGATTCTAAGCGCCTTCGCATAAATAAGTTGAGGTTATCGATGATATTAATTTATATATTTTTTCATTATGCGGATCTTCGATAATTTTTTTGTTCACCAAGTGGCCTTGTGGGATTTCTAATTTTTGCATCCTGTTTTAAGCCAAATCAAAGTGGAAAATAATACAAGATAGTATAGGTACTATCATTTTAGGCGTTTCCAAGAAATCAATGTACGATTATTGAAATCGGTATAAATAAATTACGAAATAATTAAGAAAAACAGATACATTTTTTTTTCAATTTCGTAAATTTCAGATAATTTTTCGGGGTACCGTTCACTTTCCAACTGCAGTTTTCTATTAACCATAAAATGCTACGCGGGGGTTGCAAGGCGCCCTTAAAAAGTAAGTGTTTTCACGAGATCCCCCATTTTGTTAAGGCTGTCTTCCTTTCCAGTTGGAGGCTCCACATGTTTCATGGGAAAAATAAGGTTCTCCGAAACCTAGTATTTCAATAACACCCGAAAGAATTGAAATCGGTACAAGTTTGAGAAAGTTATATGCGAGAAACGAAAGGGGTGCATTTTCGTGCAAAATGTTAAAAAGTGCAACTTTTCAGTTTCTCTCCTTTAAAATCTGGATAAATTACACCATGGTCCCAAACTGGATGTCGCTTGATAGAAAAAAACGGAGACATCCATGCGATTCATTTGTATCCCTCCAAAATGATCAGAGGGGTCGCAAAAAATTCATTATTCAAGGGCCATTGAAAAATGAACTACAAATACTATAAATCAATTTTTACTAACATCTATCATTTTCACGTAATATCTCTGTTTTTTCTGAACTATCGACCTCTTTCCAAATAATCAATTATGTATTACCAAAAACAAGATCGTCTGGTACCTCATAGAGGACAACAAAACCAAAAAAAAAACAATGATAACCCCATAAAGACAGACGATTTATATCAACTGAGCAGTTCTTTACGTCAGCCGAGTATTCTTCCAAAACTCGAAAAATAAGACGCATTAATATAATTTTTGGTAAAATTTTTGTGAAACAGCCATGTTTATACCATTTACAAACTATATGAGCAAATTGGTGTTTATATTTATTCAAGATAATAAAAACTACCGATATCTTTGAGGATCACAAATTTAACTCGTGCATTGACGCAAAGAGAAGCATACGTCAAATTCTAATAAAATACAGTAAAAGTATCAAAAATAAACTCACCCCAAAACTGCTTCGTTTTTAAATCTTGTCCGCAAATGTAGGACTTCCTAGTTTTCTGCACGCGTTCCAAAAATCCTCTGGTGCCCTTACACCAAATTTTGGAGCAGTTGATTGGTGGATTTTTCGGATATTCAAATTTTTCGGTAATCTCAACGCTAGCCCTGTGAACCTCCTCTAAATTCGGATACATCTTGTCGGTTTGCACTTGTTGTCAGTGATGGCACAGATCAAATGAATGGAGTTATCTCAATGCTGATATAAATGGGTTGAACAAATCTCTTATCTGCTTCTTGTAAAGTAAATAAGTATGTTGTTATCAGAAGCTGAAGACATGAGCCGATTTTCGCTTTTTATCTTTGGAAATTTAGATTTGTTTTCGTCTATAATTAACATAAACAATGATACTCGATTTATTTTCAGGGATCATCCGTTATACTAACGGTAAGTAAGATATCTTCATAAATTCGCCATAAATTTCACTTACTTATTAACAAATATATACCAGATGCACATGGTAACTTGCGCAACCGGTAGCTAAAATTCGCCTGGCGAAATAACCTATAAATAAATGTCATAATTTTTGACAAGCACCTAAACTATTTATTATTTTAACAATTAATGGATCGTTGACCAAAAATAAAGTCATAATGACTGGAAAGAAGATATGTAGGACTTGTTTTAATATAATAGAAGAAAATGAGTTCGTTTATTTGTGTAAAGAAGACGGTGTAGATATAGAAAAGTCTGATATTTTAATTAATATACTTAAGCTTCTAATCTCAGAATTAGTAAGTAATTTTTATTGGTGCTGAGTAAATAATAGTTTTCTTATGCTATTTTAGGATGTAGAAATAGTAAAGCATCCCGTTATATGTGGTGCTTGTAAGATAGAATTGGAGAGAACTTGTGAATTTCGGGATATGTGTTTACAGAACAATAAAAAGATAATTAGATACGTTCAGAATTTAGAGAAGCCTAGACTTTTGTGTCACGACGATTTACTGGAGGCAATGCAGTTAAATACCACGGATATTAAGTTGTCAAATGTCATATCGCTTCACAACGGGGCTATAGAAAATAACGTAGATTTTTGTGGTGATGAAACGGAACAGGAAGAAAAGAAGGTAAGTAAGGGTTTATTAGACTAATTAGAGGGTGTTTTTGTTTGTTTTTCTCGTTAAGGATATTCCCATAAAAGAAGAAATGGAAATTACTTTCGATGAAGAAGAAGATAACGTTATAAATCCTGTAGGTGCTTTCGAACAAATTTTTCCTAAACAGGAGTTCGTCGAAGGCACCGAAACTATTTACGGTGATAAATTCCTGAGTAAAAGCTTCCGTAAGAGACGCTACGACGAATACAAGCCATTTAAATGTAAAATATGCAAGAAACACTTTAAATATCAGTGTTATTTAACGTACCATCTTCGGGTACACACTGGAGTCAAACCGTTTAAGTGCGACGTGTGTGATAAAAGGTTTTTGCTGAAAGGAACTTTGCAAATGCATACGAGGACTCATACGGGCGATAAACCGTTCACTTGTAAAGTTTGCGGCAAAAGTTTCATACAGAAAGGCTATTTGAAGATCCACATGCGTACTCACACAGGAGATAAGCCGTACAAGTGCGGGATATGCGAGAAGAGGTTTAGTCAAAAGGGAACGTTGCAGACGCATTTACAGTATCATTCCGGACACAAGCCATTTAAGTGCGACGATTGCGGGAAAGGGTTCATCCAGAAAGGAAATCTGGACGCCCACATGAAGATACATTCGGGGGTGAAACCCTTCGAATGTGAGGTAAGCATTTGCCTTTATGTATTTAAAAAACACTGATTCGAAACTTCTCGCGCAGGTTTGTAAGAAAAGCTTCGTTTTAAAAAGCAACCTCCACATCCACATGTACACCCATTCTGGCGAGAAACCGTTTAAGTGTGCCACTTGCGGCAAGGGTTTCGTCCAAAAGAGTAACTTAGAAATTCACGTGCGCACCCACACGGGCTACAAACCTTACAAATGCGAACTTTGCCCGAAGAGTTTCGTGCAAAAGGGCAACTTGGAGACGCACATGCTGACCCATTCTGGCGTCAAACCTTTCGGTTGCGATACTTGCGGTAAATGCTTTGCGTTGAAGAGCTATTTGGCGATGCACATGCAGATTCATTCGGGGGAGAAACCGTTTAAGTGCGATATGTGCGAGAAGAGTTTTAGGCAGAAGAGCGCTTTGGATATTCATATTAGGACGCACACGGGGATGAGGCCTTACGTTTGCGAGGTTTGCGATAGGAGTTTTATACAGAAGGGTAAGAGTTGTTCAGGTGTTTGTGAGAAACTCATTATATTGTATTTATCGTCTTCCTCTTTTCATTTTCTGGGAGCCTGATACCTGTAGCGGTTTAACAGAACAAATTGAATGCCAATATAGGCATTCTAATTTTTGCGTTTTGTTACAATTTTTAATAGTGTTGGGCACTATCGAATTATTCGATGGTCACAGACTGTTCGAATTAGCCGGCTTCCAGGTTAAATAAAAAAAATACATTCTTACTCTATACATGAAAAAATAATATGTTATTTGGACTTTCTAGTATTCATCAATAATAAAATGTAAAATATCGAATAAAATGAAAACTAATGATTTTTCTAAATAATAAATAATTTAGAAATATTTGTATTGATTTATAGTACCTGTTGGGTATAGAATTTGCACTACTAGTACACTAATCAAAACGAAAAAGGAGCCGTTTCTTTCTCTTGTTAAATTTTATTTGTGCCGCAAAATACAAAGATACATTTTTTCCTCCGCTTAGTAAACGTACTCCAGTTGAAAGGTTTATAGCGAAACATTTTTTCTTTTCAACAGTTTTTTTATTGAAGCAATAAAACCTAAATCACCAAGAGATAAATGTTTTTATCGACTTGCTTCTTTAGTTTCGGTTCAAATGTGAAAGAATAAACATGAATGTTGATGTGCTTGGTAGACCACGAAGGCGTAGAGTGTACCTAACAGAAATTCAGATTGCTAGGGTCATAACTCTCATTCAAGAGGGCCACTCAAGGCGGCGAGTAGCCCGAATTTTAAATGTCAGTAGAGCTGCCATAAATAGGGCCTGGACAAGGTCTCAAATGTATGGTATTGTTAGAAGGCAACCTTATCCGCGTTGTGCAAGGGCAACTTTCTGTCTAATATGGATTTAGGCCACCAGAATGCGCAGAAGTACCACTACAAAATCAGCTCATAGAGGCCACAGGAATCAGAATTAGTACCCTAACGATACGTAATAGGCTTCACGAACGTCAGTTTCATGCAAGAAGACCAGCTAAGGTACCTCCTTTAAGCCGTGATCATCGCAGAGCAAGAAGATTCTTTGCTGAAGAACATGTTAATTGGAACTTAAGGAAGTGGAGCAACGTGCTGTTCACTGACGAATCCAGGTCCTGTTTAAATCACATTGATGGACGAGTTCGAGTATGGAGATGCCCAGGTGAACGTTTTTTGGACTGCAATGTGGAAGAAAGGGTTCCATTTGGAGGAGGGTCCATCATGGTTTGGGGTGGGATAAATTTGAATGGGCGCACGGAGATGGTGGTAATTCGTGAGGGGTCTATGACTGCAGGATAGTGCACAATGTCCACAATATTGAGGTTATGGATTAGCCCGCCCGCAGTCCAGACCTCAATCCAATCGAGCACATCTGGGACACACTTGGGCAACAATTGAAGGAACGTCAGCCAATCCGGAACCTTCAACACATTGAAGATATCCTCCTGGAAGAGTGGGAACAGCTGAATCCTCAAGTTATTCGAAATTTAGTTGAAAGTATGCTCCGTCGGTGCGCTGAAGTTTTACGAGTTAGATAGATAGATAGATAGATAGATAGATAGATATTTTATTTACCTCATAGCTATACAAACAAATATAGAAAATAACACAAGAACCCAATCTGAATCAATCATCAACAAACAGACAATAAAAAATAAAAAATATTACCATAGGTATAGTTTCACAACTTATAATACATAATAACACACACCTACCTAAGAATTCAACAAGAACAACTTGAGATGCCTTCTAAAAGAAGTTAAATTTAAATTCCTTAATTCCATGTTCAACTTATTATATGGAAGACTGAGTAGACGAGTAGAGGAGGCCACACACATGATTAATTTTGAAATTTTGCTTACTTTTCATTATAACAATATAGAGCTTAATCGCACATTTCTGCAGTTCTATTTTTTTCTGTACGAATCACAAGCAGATTATAGCAAATGTACTAAGTATATTTAGATAAAAAAGAATTGTAACAATACGTCATTCCAGTGAAACAATATCAACATTTTTAAAAGTGGCTCCTTTTTCGTTTTGATTAGTGTAAAACTAAGACTTGACATAAAAATTAACAAACTCACTGACTGACAAAGAACAACTAAGACGGATTGATTTTTTTTTGTAAGGATCCTAAGAATAATTTTTATTCAAAAGTATAGAATATTTGTGATTTATTAGTTATTACACAAACCCTCACAAGTCGTAGGCCAAACAGGACTAGAGGCTTTGTGCTGCAGATGGATAGACTGCATGCTGAGGGATAGAGTGGTGTTTACCACATTGCTTGAAGAGACCTTGGCAGCCAGGGTGGTAGGTGGTTGTCCGCAGGGTGGAGTTCTATCTCCTCTTGTGTGGAACCTAGTTATGGACGGGCTGCTTAGGAAACTCAGCGATGAAGGATATTCTCCCCTAGGATATGCAGATGATTTAGTCATCACAGTCGAGGGTAGATTTAGTAGTACTATTAGGGAACGTATGCAAATGGCCCTGAGTATTGTAGCAGCGTGGACTGAGAAGGAAGGCTTGACCATTAGTCCAGAAAAAACAACAATAGTTCCATTTACACGAAAGAGAAATATAGAGGCTCTTGGACCTCTATATCTCCGTGGTAGGAAGATCCCATTGTCAAGGGAGGTTAAGTACCTTGGGGTTATACTGGACTCAACACTTACCTGGAATCAACAAATCGATAGAATAGTCAGAAAATCGGAAACTACTCTTGCAGCAGTTAGACGAACATATAACAAAAAATGGGGTCTAAGGCCAGGGATGGTGCACTGGCTGTACACCAGAGTGGTCAGACCAGGAATAATGTATGCAGCTGTGGCATGGTGGCCCAAAGTCAAACAGGTAACTACTAGGCTAAGGCTAAGCAAAATTCAGAGGCTTGCCTGCCTAGGGATAACAGGGGCGATGCGGACTTCGCCAACTGCAGCCATACAGACTCTTCTGGACCTTCCCCCTCTCCACTTCGTGATACAGGGGGAGGCGAGACTAGCACTATACAGATTGCAAAATTCTCTTTATCGTGTCCGTCTGGGTACAGAGCACACTAGCATTATTGAGGACATAAAGGATCCCATGCTTGACATGAGGACAGATTACATGGTCCCCAAGAACACCACACAACCATTTTTTCAGGTCACAATCGATGACTCTGGAGTGGAGAACCAAATTCTGAACAGCATTCCTTCCGGCAGTCTAACCTGGTACACCGACGGCTCTAAGACCGACATTGGTGCTGGGTCAGGACTGTTTGGAGATAAACTAAGAGTGGAACTTAGCTTCTCTCTGGACAAATATGCCTCTTTCTTTCAAGCAGAGGTTTACGCCATACTACAATGTGTGTGGGAAAACATTAAGAGGGGCTACAAAAATCAGCGGATCTTTATTTTATCAGACAGCCAGGCAGCTTTGGAGGCCCTTCTGAGCTCAAAGATGTCTTCCAGACTGGTGTGGGAGTGCTTCGAGCAACTTAATATCCTAGCCATGCGGAACACAGTAAAACTGCTTTGGATTCGAGGTCACTGTGGGCTGATGGGGAACGAGAAAGCTGACAAACTAGCAAAGCGGGGCTCCAACGAACCTTTTGTTGGACCGGAACCTGCCCTAGGCATAACTAAGAGCGCCGTCAGACACCAAGTAAACGGATGGATTCGCGCTCAACATCACAATTACTGGAACAGGATTCCAGGACACAGGCACAGCAAGTCATATATAAATGGACCTTGCAGGAAAAGATGCTCAGAACTACTTTGCCTTAGTAGGATGCAAATTAGTATCGTAACAGGCCTCCTGACGGGACACACGACCGTTAAAGAACACCTGTGGAAGATTGGCAAATATTACGGAGACCTTAACTGCCGTTTGTGCAATAAGGAACGGGAGACAGCTAGGCACATTTTGTGCAGATGTGAAGCTCTAGACCAAAAGAGGCAACGAATTTTCGGGCGATGTCTGATGGAACCGGAAGATTTTTCCACGCATTCTATGTTTGACTTGTACCGTTTGGTCCAAGGCACCAAGATCATGGAATGGGTGACTTAGAATTAGGGTGAGCACAATAAGCCCATTTTGTGGCTGCAGTGCATCTGAGCCTACGGGCAGGCAGGCCTTAAGGGAGGAAAAAAAAAAAAACCCTCACATACCCAACCCCCAAAGGTGCAGTTTGCAGTAACCGACAATAGATAGCTACCCACTTGCTGCGTTACTTTTTTGAGAAAATGAACATGAATTCGCTCGAATAAATTTATTCGATAGTTCAAATCATTCATTTAGTAACTATTTGATGGTTGGTCAGTTTCATTCGATAGTGCCCATAACGAATTTTTATGGGTTGTGCCATGCGGCTGCGTATCTTGAGGACTTATAATAAAAATAATGTTTATTTGAAATAGGAATCCTTACACTTTACATTTATCATGACAAATTCGAATTACAACAGAAAAAAAATCAATCACAAAAAAAAAACATACTCAAGCAAAATACAACAAGTAAGCCTCTACAATATAGTTACATCCACACAAGCCCTTTTTCTTCCAACATAGTTCTGAGTTTACTCTTAAATGCCCTCAGAGTGCAAGTTTGTTTGATAGGTTCTGGAAGTTCATTAAAGTCCCTAAATCCCTTATATACCAACGAGTTCATGCTTCCTCTATAATTCATTCCAGACAAGTAAATGTTTGAGCTACCATGGGTATCGTGACTATGGACTTCATTTCTGTACACAACAAATTTTGATAAATAACTTCTTCTCAATCAACGGTTTCACGTTATTAACAAAATTCTTCTTTACAATAAAGGTACTTTGGAGACGCATATGCGTACCCACACTGGCAATAAACCGTACAAGTGTCTGGAGTGCGACAAGAGCTTCATACAAAAAGGAAATCTAGACATACACATGCGTAAACATACAGGCGAAAAACCATTTAAGTGTGAAACTTGCGAGAAGAGTTTCATTCAGAAAAGCAATCTCGAGACGCACCTTCAAATACACGCAGGTAAGAGACCGGCCGACACACCCGTTACTAAATTATTAAAGCTGTGTTCGTACTAGGTATTAAACCCTTTAAATGCGAGACTTGCGGAAAATGTTTCGCTCTAAAAAGCTACCTCCAGATGCACAATCAGATCCATACAGGTTTGTTTCTTGCGTGTAATTTCGTTGTTGTTTATCTGCTGTTTTGAAGGCGAGAAGAGGTTCATCTGCGACGTTTGCGACCGGTGTTTTCGACAAAAAGGGGCTCTGCAGATACACACGAGAACTCACACCGGTCACAAGCCTTATAAGTGCGATGTTTGCGGCAAAGATTTTGTTCAAAAAGGATCTCTAAAAGCTCACACGCGGATACATACGGGGGACAGACCGTTTGAGTGTGAGACTTGCCTTAAGGTGATTATTACCGCTAGCCAACGAAACCAAGTTTTAAAACGCCTTTCTTTTGAAGACTTTCTGCCAGAAGAGTACGCTGGAAGCTCACCTGCGCACCCACACGGGCGACAGACCTTTCAAATGCGACGTTTGCGAGAAGACGTTCGTCCAAAGAAGCAACTTGGAAACGCACATGTACTCGCACGCCGGCGTCAAACCGTTCAAGTGTGATCTCTGCGAGAAATGTTTCGCGCTAAAAAGCTACCTCCAGATACACCGGAGGATACACACGGGTTAGCATACACTACTTTCATATTTTTTCTTGGTTTTTTAATCGATATATTGCAGGCGATAAACCGTACTCCTGTAACATGTGCGAGAAGAGTTTCAACCAAAAAGGTGCGTTGCAGATTCACCAGAGAACGCACACGGGCGATAAACCGTATAAGTGCGATCTCTGCGGGAAGAATTTCATTCAAAAAGCCACGTTGGACGCCCACGTCAGGACGCATACCGGAGACAAGCCCTTCAAGTGCTCGGTTTGCCTGAAAGGCTTCGGTCAGAGAGGCGGGTTGCAGGTACACATGCGGATTCATACGGGACAGAAACCGTACGCTTGTGAAATCTGCAATCGGCATTTTAACCAGAAGGTAACTGAATATTCAGATAAAATATTTTCCTGTCAAATGCGTTTAAATTCTTATGAAATCTGATGGAATCTATTTGAAATTCAAATGAAATTCAGATGAGGCCACATGATCATATAAAATCCTGTTAAATTTGATGGAATCCACATAAACTTGGATTAGATTCACATGAAATTCGCGTGCAATTTGATTAAATTATTATTCGGTCCTGTTAAGTCCAATTAAATTTACATGATATCCATTTGAATGAAATAACAAGTCCGTTGACATTTTTGATGAAATTCACGAATAATCCGAAGAAATTCAGTTAAATACACTTGCAATTCGATACAATCATGTTGAATCCAATGGACTTTATTAGAAATCTGATGTACTCAAATTCAAATGAGATCTTCATGCAATTTGATTAAATTCACACATAATCCAGTGCAATACACGTGAAATTCAGTTAAATTTGTATTAAATCCACGTGCAATTCGATGCAATTCTGTTAAATCCAATGGAATTTGTATGAAATTCAGTTGCAATTCGATTAAATCTATTTGAAATCAACGGTGATTTTGTAATCGTTTAAAATAACAAATCTGAAATGTTTAATGAAATTTACGCATAATCCAATGGAATTCACGCAAAATTCAGTTAAATTCGCAATTCTCGAGGAATCCTTTGAAATCCGACAAAATTCATATGAAATCCACTTAAAATTTAAATAAAATCCGGATGGGATTTTTAATGGACCTATGTGACCATGTAAATTATTATTAAACCCTTCAAGTGTTCGATTTACCTGAAAGGCTTCGGGCAGGGAGGTGGGTTGCAGGTACAGGGGCAAGAGCCGTACGCTTCTGAAGTCTGCAATCAGCATTTTAACCAGAAGGCAACTTTTTTGCATTAGAAATCATTTAAATATTCAGCTAAATTTATGATACAAAATATTATCAATTTAAATTTATAGAAAATCTGATGGAATCTATTTGAAATTCGAATGAAATTTAGATGAGACCACATGATCAAATAAAATTTCTTTAAATTTGATGGAATCCACATAGACTTCAATTAGATTCGCATGAAATTCACACACAATTTGATTAATATGCGGTTGATATCCGAATTGTGTTAAATAAAAAGTCCAGTTATACTTTTGATGAAATTCACGCATAATCTGATGGAATCCATGTAAAATTCAGTTAAGGTTGCGTTAAATCCACTTTCAATTCATGTTAAATCCAATGGAATTTATTAGAAATTTGGAGAGAAGTAGTTGAAATCCACTTGAAATCTAATGGCATCTATGTGACCATGTAAATTCCTCTTAAATTTAATGGAATCAACATAAACTTCCAATAGATCAAAACCATGTGCAATCTAAATAAATCGTAACAAATCCAGTACAATCCAATTAAGTCTATCTGAAATCAATGATGTTTTTCTAATTGTTTAAAATTACAAATCTGAAGAAATGTTTAATGGAATTCACTTGAAATTCAGTTAAATTCGCAATAAATTCACGTGGAATCCTTTGAAATCCGTATGAAGTCTAATGAAATCCACTTAAAATTCAAATAGAATCCAGATGAGATTTTTATGGAATCTATGTGACCGCATAAATCTTTATTAAAATTTGATGGATTCCATGTAAACTTCGATTAGATCCATATGAAATCTAAGTGTAATCCGATTGATTCATTAGACATCCAGTGTGATCCAGTTAAATTCATATTAAACTAATTTGAAATTTGTATTATTTCCGAATTGTAAAAAAATAAAATAATAATCTATGGCATTTTTGATACAATTCATATGAAATTCAGTTAAGTTTGAGTTAAATCTACGTGCAATTCCATTAAATCCAATGGAATTCATACGATATTCAGTTGTTCGGGTGAGATTTTTATGAAATTTGAATTGTTGAAAATATGAAATTGGGTGAAATTCGATCAAATTTATGTGAAATCCTGTCAAACCCACATAAATTTACAATAGATCTACATGAAAGCCATATGCAATCTGATTAAATCTATTTAAAATCGATTTGAAATCTATGATTATTTTCTAATTGTTTAAAATAACAAAACTGAAGAAATGTTTAATGAAATTCGCATGATCCTGTGAAATCCGATAAAATTTGTACAAAATCTAATGAAATCCACTTAAAATTCAAATAAAATCCAAGTGAGATTTTTATGGAATCTATGTGACCACGTAAATCATTGTTAAATTTGATGGATTCCATGTAAATTTTGATTAGTTTCATATGAAGTCTAAGCGCAATCCGACTGATTCATTAGATACCCAGTGTGATCCACTTAAATCTAAATAAATTTATTTGAAATTAATTTGAAATGTGTACAATATCCAAATTGTATAAAGTAAAAAATTTCTGACATAATCACACATGCTGTCGGAATCCACGTGAAATCCAGTCAAATTTGCATTAGGTCCTTAGGCAAATGGATGCTAATTCTAACTAATTCGATATACGTAATCCTGTTAAATCCAATGAAATTCGTTCTATGAATCATCATAAGGTTCTCAGTCTGAAGACTGGTTGGATGCGTACCTCCACTCTTTTCTATCCTGAGCTAACCTACGTATTTCCCTAAAAGTAGAACATCCTACATCCCTAACTATTTGAGAGCAGTAGTCTAATCTAGGCCTACCCCTACCTCTTTTTATTCCTATCTCTGCCTCTAGTATGTCGCGAACTATTCCTTTGTGTCTTAGAAGGTGTCCTACCATCCTATCTCTCCTACTCTTTATTGTCTTCCATACCTTTCGCTTTTCCCCAACTCTTTCTAATACTTCCCTATTGCTAACCTTATCTATCCACGGTATCTTCATCATGCGCCTGTAGCACCACATTTCAAACGCTTCTACTCTTTTTCGATCCACTTCCCCTATTGTCCATGTTTCGCACCCGTATAATGCCGTACTCCATACATACGACTTTAAGAGTCTCTTCCTAGTCTCAATATTAACCGTTCTCGAACATAACAGTTGTTTCTTTCTGTTAAAAGCAACTCGGCCCTGCACTATTCTTTGTTTTATATCTTTAGTGCTCCTACCGTCTTGAGTTATTTTACTTCCTAAATAGCAGAAATCCGTGACCTCCTCTATCTTCTCAATTCCTATTTGTATGTCAACTTTAGTTCTATTTTCACATCCCGTACATACCAAAATTTTAGTTTTCTTTTTATTGACTTTCATGCCATAGCTCTGTGTCAAAACTGCTTCCATTTCATTCAAAGCCGCTCCTAATTCTTCTTTGCTAGATGCTAACACTGCTATATCATCCGCAAATCTGAGCATGTTAATAGTTTGACCCTGTACATTAATCCCTGAGGCTGTTCTGTCCTTAACAATATTAATAGCATCTTCGATATATAAGTTGAAAACTAGAGGTGACAATGCACATCCCTGTCTCACTCCCTTCCGGATATCTACTTCCCTTCGTTCCTGCTCACATTCTATAACTGCCTTTTGCTCTTCGTAGAGATTATGTATTATTCTTCTGTCCCTATATTTCATCCCTACCTTTCTCAGCACTTCGAACATCTTCCCCCATTTTACGTTGTCGAAGGCCTTTTCTAAATCTACAAATCCTATATAGACGCTCTTTCTTTTTTCTATCGTTTTTTCTATAATTACTCGTAAAGCTAGGATGGCCTCGCGAGTTCCTCTATTTCGTCTAAATCCGAACTGATCTTCTCCTAATATTTCTTCCGCCTTTTTCTCCATTCTTCTTTACACAATTCTAGTTAAAATTTTTGACGCATGGGAAGTTAAACTGATGGTTCTGAAATTTTCGCACCTATCCGCGCCTTTCCTTTTTGGCAAAGCTACCATGATGTTCCGTTTGTAATCCTCTGGACTCTCGCCTGTCAAGTATATACGACTAACTAATTTAAATAAACGATCTATTACCTCTTGACCTGCGCACTTTAAGATTTCTGCCTGCAAGCCATCTATACCTGGCGCTTTATTATTCCTTAAACTTTTTAGTGCTAGCTCAAACTCTTCTCTCATTATAGGATTCCCTAGGTTATCCCCCTCTACACTGCTTTCGCTTTCTAATATATCTTGCACTTCCTGTCCCGCATATAAGTTTCCTAAATATTCTTTCCACCTATCTGCCTTCTCCCCGCTTTCGATTAGGATATCTCTTGCCTCATTCCTAATGCTTTTGGTACTAGATCCAATTTCTCTAAAATTTCTCCCAATTATTTTATATGCTTCATCAGTCTTTCCTACTTCGAACTTATTTTCCACTTCTTTGCACTTATTATCGATCCATTGCTCTTTCGCTTTCCTACATTTCCGAATAATTTCCCACTTGATCGCCTTATATCTTTGTTTCCCTATTTCATCTAACCTATTTTTATATTTTCGCCTTTCCTCTATTAGACTTACAATATGTTTTGTTATTCAGGGTTTCCTACTTTCATTCTGTTTATGACCCAAAATATCCCTAGCTGAGGAAACTAAACTATTTTTAATGCAATTCCATTCTTCCTCTATGTCCCTAACAATATTTTCGCCCGCGCCCTTTAGTACTTCGTTTGTCTTTTTCTCAAACTTATCGCGCGTATCATCATCTTTTAGTTTCTCTGGGTCAAGATACCTTCTTCCGCTTCGTTTTTTCAAAATCTTAAATTTAAGATTGGCGTTCATAACGACTATATTGTGATCACTATCTATATCTGCTCCTGGATAACTTCTACAATCCCTAACTTGATTTCTAAATCTTTGCCTAACCAGAATGTAATCTATTTGATATCTCCCTAGGTCTCCTGGCATCTTTCACGTGTAGCGTCTCCTAACATGATGGTGAAATAAAGTGTTCGCGACCGTTAAGTTATGTTTATCGCAGAACTCTATCAGTCTAACTCCCCTATCGTTCCTATTGCCTAATCCAAAGGGACCAACTATTCCGCCCTCTCGCCCTGTGCCTACGACTGCATTGAAATCTCCTATAATTATTAAATTTTCGTGTCCTCTCACAAAATCTAGCACATATTCAATATCACTATAAACTGCCTCTACGACCTCATCACTGTAGTTAGAAGTGGGCATATATACCTGTATTATTACTGTTTTTACAGGTTTCGAATCTAACCTAACCATAACTAGCCTGTCACTTTGCTGTAAGAAATTTTCTACGGTCTACCCTACTTTTTTCCGCATAACAATTCCTACTCCCGAATTTCCTCCTACAGATCCTGTGTGTATTACTCTAAAATCTCCGCTCCAGAAGTCTCCGGCTTCTGGCCATCTCACTTCACTAATACCTACTACGTCTAATGCTAACCTATCCATCTCAGTTTTCAAATTCTCTAACTTTCCTACTTGTTTCATGCTTCTAACATTCCACGCTCCGACTCGTGAGATGTTACACTTATCATTTCTGATGACTCCCCCCGAAGCAGTCCCCGCCCGGAGATCCGAATGTGGGACTATTTTACCTCCGGAATATTTTACTCCAGAAGGTGCCATCGTCATAAATTCGAAGTACGCTGTACTAGGGATAGAATAATGTGGTGGTTTCCCGTTGCCTTCCACATCGCAGTAGTGTGTATCACAGTGCCATACCGACCCTCACGATCTCTGCCACTATGATTACTGAAAGAGCTGCTGCCCCCTTTCAGGCACTTGGTTTAGTCTGGCTTCTCAAATAAAAACCCCTCCAATATGGTTAAACCTATGGTTCGGCTCTTTATATCATTGAAGCGCGCAAGCCATCCCACCCGTCCCAGTATTACTAGAACTGCGTCAAGGTACAAGTCCTTTGGGATAGGTTCTTATGAAATCCACTTAAAATTCAAATGAAATCAGGATGAAATTTCTATGAAATTCAATGGAATCTATGTGACCTTTTTAAATTCTATTAGATTTTATCAGAATCCAATCCGATTTAATCATTAGTCCACATGAAAATTATGAAATTCGCCTGACAGTGGGTGGAATCCGTGTGGAATGAAATTTATTTGAATTTACGTGGAATAATCAGCTGATTTTTTGGAAATTTCTATATATTTGAACATTTAGTTCATAGGGCTTGATTAGATAACACCATATTCCGTGAATCATATTTAAAACTTCTTGTTTTCACATAGGCAACCCTAGACACTCACATGCGTACCCACACCGGCTACCGCCCCTTCATATGTTTCCTCTGCAACAAGGGCTTCTCCCAAAAATCCAACCTCGAATCTCACCTCAGAACGCACGTCGAAGCTAGCTTCATGCCAAAAATCGAAGAAGAAGACACTAGCTACGGCGATTTGACTGACACCAACGTAATGGAACCGCAAATTGAGCTGCACTCCGAGGAGACCGAGGACGAGAAAAAACCGGTGGTGATCTTAGATTAAGCTGCATGTGTAGGGTATAAGTTAGTGTTTAGGGTGTATAATTGTGTGTTAGCGGTTGTGTTTTGTGTATCGGCAGCTGGTGTTTTGAGGTTTTTGTGGTAGACTCGAAGATGGTAAGGTAAAAGTTGGGGTATCGTCGTAGCTGGGTATAAGAATTGTTTAAGTATATTCCAGGGGTTTGCTTGCAACCTGAAGCCGCGCCCAGAGCGTGTATGAATTTACCTTACTGGAAAATGCCATTTTACCGCAATTGACTGACTGATTGTCGGCGTCTGTGATTGTTTACACGTGGGCATTTTTATCGTAAAAAAAATTGTTTTTGGTTTCGAAAACCTTACCTTTGTCTGTGGTGGGAGTAATTCCTGGTAGCTTGCGAACTGGTTTTCAGTAACTTCAACGACAGGACATTATTTTAATTGTGCTGTTGATGGCATTACTCAGTTAACTATTACTTGCCATTTTTTTTTATTTTATTTATATACCTATTTGTGGAAGTTGTCTCTTTTGTCGTGTGTAAATAAATAGAAGGAGCATTGTGTGTCCGTTTGCAGTTGAATATTTATATCTCATCACTTTATAAAATTGGTCTTTTCGGTGTTGAGTGATTCATTTTTGATTCTCGTTTTGTAATTGTTATTACTCTTTGATATGATTTGACAGTGCAATTATCCGTACCCTGTATAATATTTTCGGTAATTTATTACAGTAACGGTTACTTCTAGGCATTGCTTTCGTCCCACCAAAATTTCACTGCTTCAACTTTATTCCATCCGAAGATATTCAATTTTCAAAATTCCCCTGCATCTGTCAAAATCTTCAAAAAACTGCCGGCAACACTAAAAATATTAGTTCTAACCAAAAAATATCTTATACAACCTCATCATAAAATCAAATAAGGAATCCAAAAATGCGGTCAAATATAGGATGTCCCATATAAAAAGACGAAGTTGGGTGCTGTGCAGAAGAAATGGGACATGTCGTATAAGAGAAAATAATTTTAGCGCAATTGAGAATCAAAAATAAAGGGGAGGCTCTCATATATATGCTATACGGCTTGTCCCATATTTGCTGTATGCGGGTCAACTTCGTTATTTTAAATGGGACACCCTGTATTTTCCATTTCCGAAATCCTCAAAGAATAACAAAAATATCCATTTTATACAAAAAATATCTTGTATAAACTTATAATAAAATGAAAGTGGAAATCCAAAAATGCAATAATTAAAACTTGGACCAACCTGTATATTTTGAATTATTTCTTTGACGAGAATCGGAACTGCGTCACACATTCTGGTGAACAGAACGTACATATTTTGCTCCAGTGATAAGACTTATATTATTTTTTAGGTATTAAATAGTACACAGTAGGTAATTGTTGAAAAAGGAACATATAGTCTGTCCACATGGTATGGTACTCTTAATTTATGTCTTTATTACGCATTTTCCAGGTTTAAATTATTTTCAACTATACAGGGCGTACCATTTTTCATCAACTTCCTCATTTTAAATGGAACGACCTGTATATGATCGTATTTTTTGGTTCTATGGCTTTTTTTAGATGAAATTTGTTAAATACTTCATGTCCTAAAAACTAATAGTTTTCGAGATATTCACGCTTTATGAATTTTGACATAAGGGGTACTAACCTGAATAACTCGAAAACTACTAATTTTTAGGACATGAAGTATTTGATAAATTTCGTCTAAAAAAAGCTGTAGAATCCAAAAATACAATCATATACGTCAAGTTCCATTTAAAGTAAGGAAGTTCAATACAACGTGTCCAAGATAAGGAGGGCCAGTATGGGGATATTGGAAATGACAAGAGATCGGATTTGGTTAAAGGGGAAAAAAGTTGCGTAACTAAAGGATCAATAAAATGGCGCCTAGAAATCCTTGATATAATTTTCCGTTTTTGAGTTATTTTGAAAAAACTGAATTTATGGATTTTTAACTATATTTTTTTCTGACTTTAATATTAAAATTAGAGCGAAACTGACAAAACTTCTTCGTAGCAACTTTTGATGAAATTAAAGATTTCATTGCCAATTTTTTTACTCTACGTTTCATCTTCGGGCAACCATCATCAACTTCATTTTTTTAAATACGGCCCTGATTTTCTGATGTCAAACTTTATGAGCCCTTCTTATTCTGAATTCAACAATAATAATAATAATAATAATAATAATACTTCTTTATTTCAAATAATTCCATATACATGTGACAAAAAATAATACACACATACAGTCACTAATGACGTCAACAACACTACATCTACATAATCTACCACTTTGCCTCAAGATATTCCTTGAGACTGTAAGGCTCCAGATTTATGAGAATTTTTCTGGTTTGGGATCCAAACATTTTTCGATTCTCTATCATCTTAATATTTTTTGGCAATTTATTAAAAAATTTTATACATGCATATGATGGACTCCTCTCAGTCAATGACAGCCTGTGAATAGGAAAACTCAGATCCATAGTTCGAGTATCATAGGAACAATTTGTGTTGTTAATGGTGAATCTCTCTTTGTGTTTATGTTGAAACATTAAACATTCATACACATACAAAGCATAAATTGTGAAGATGCTATTTCTTCTGAAAACGTTCCTGCAACTTTCTCCATGCTTCATACTGTGCATGATTCTGATAGTTCTTTTTTGAACGACGAAAGCCTTCTCCAAGTTCTGGCCTACACCCCAGAAAATGATTCCATACCTTACAATAGACTCAAAATTTGCATAATATACAATCTTCAACGTCTTCCTGTCCATATACTTTGAGATTGTTCTTATTGCGAAACAGGCCTTACCTAATTTTCCCACCACATACTCAGTGTGTTTACGCCATGACAAAAACTCATCAATAAACACCCCCAAGAATTTTGTGTACTCTACAATCTCAAATGATTCCGAGCCTACATCAATGCTCTCAGGTTTCTCTTTCCTGTACTTGTTTGTAGTAAAAACTACCATCTTAGTTTTGTCTTTGTTTAATATCAGTTTGTTCCCATCAAACCATCTCTTCGTACAGCCGAATGCATCACTCACCCTTTCAGTTAGTTCATTTACATCTTTGGCTCCCACTACCAAATTTGTATCGTCTGCAAAATCTACAATTTTGTATTCACTGGCTGATGTTATTTTGGTTAGATCATTCAAGAATACTATAAACAAAATCGGTCCGATCACACTACCTTGCGCGATCCCCATAGAACTTTCCAGGATATCAGATTTTATGATTTCTTTGTTTTTAATTATTTCCACTCTTTGCTTTCTATTAGAGAGATATGATAGCAACCAATCATTCGCATGTCCTCGCACTCCATAATGCTCCAGTTTCTCCAGAAGATATTCTCTGTCAATTGTGTCATATGCTTTAGAGAGGTCTAAAAATATACCTAACGCTATTTTGTTATCTTCTATAATTTCTAATATTTGTTGGGTGAAACTGAAAATTGCTGTTTGGGTTGATCTCCCTTTTAGATATCCATGCTGATTCTCTGAGAACGTTTCATCATCATGGAAAAAAATTAACAGCCTTGCGCACACGGCCAACTCAAAGATTCTAGAGAAACTGGGAAGCAAACTAATTGGTTTATAGTTCTCAAACTGATTTTGGTCGTCTTTTTTAAATAATGGTTTGATACGAGCCAGCTTTAACTGATCAGGGAATATCGCTTGTTTAAAGGAATTATTTAGTAAGTAGGATAAAATAGAACTAGTTTCACCTATCGACATTTTTACAATGCTTATGGGTATTTCATCGTCACCACTACTAAATTTATTTTTTAGAGAAGTCGCCAATGTTAGAATTTCTTCAGGTGTTGTAGGTCGCAACCACATGGATCTGTTATTTCTATTAATATTCGAGCAAGTAAAAGGCACATGTGGTAGTTTTGTTAATAAATCAATTACATTTTCATTAAAATATTTGTTAAACTTATTTGCTATGTCTTTGGGGTTACCCTTTGTACAGCATTCATTCATTTTCGTTGGTTTACCACTAAGGTTATTACAGATTGACCATACGGTTTTATTTTTATTATCAGACTTCCTAATTTTATTCTGAAAATAAACCTTTTTTAGATCAACAAGAGATCGATCATATTCTCTTTTGGTTTCTATATAGGGGGGAGTTCCCCTAGTACCGGACGCTGAAGACGTTTTGTCACTCAATAAAAAAATATTTCATTATTCAATTCTTTTTCAACAATAATCATAAGTTAACAATATTAAGCTTAAAACTATTACAGTAAAGTGATCGAAATCAACGTGCTAATTGTTGTAAGTTCGCTATAAACATTGAGAAGCAATTTTATGTAAACAAGAACTGGCACCTAATACCGGACACACCTTTAGATACGGAATTACGTTCAAAATAGCTTACATCTATCACAAACGTAAGTGTCCCAACATTCCGCAACATCAGCACAAGCTTCGTGGGCCCATTCGCGACAATTACAACATTGGATCCAGTCTTCATCGCTGTTTTCCAAACAAACGACACAAACAAATTCTTGAGCAGGGGCGTCAGCTCCACAGGATCTCTTTCTTGTTGTTTTCCCTTGATTTTTAATTTTTTTGGTCTTCGATTTGAAACCTCTTTTTTCTTCTTTAACATTTTTAACATTTTCCTTTTCTTCAAGTAGTACTTTGTATGGAGAAGAAGTCAGAATTTCACTTCGTTGAGTTTTTCTTTTCCTTGATTCAGCCCGTTTCTTTGCAGCATCAGGTAGCGGAGATATTTCAAGAATAGAGCTATAAATGTCTGTTGTGGTGCTAGTAGACGGCTTTGCTTCTAAACTTTTATAATTAACAGATGCACGATTGGAGGTGCAAATTTGGGAAACCTCGTTCATGGAAACATTTGGCAAAATTTGCTCTCCATTTGGTTTTATATCTGTAGTTTTTTCTAGAGGAATGTTGGTGACATCACAGGGCAAGAATTCGCGATCCAAAAATATATTCTTATTAAGTGGATAGATGCCCGTGCACTTGAAACCAGACACTGCAATGTCCAGACGAGCTACTTTTGTAAAGGCTTCAGCAACAAGACCAGCAATATCATAGTCCGTTATTCGAGCGCCTGCATTTACTCTCATCCACATGTTACATTGCTCATAATAAGAGTTCTTAAAAGGTTTCATGAATGTTCTATCAAGAGGCTGAAGTTTGTGAGTTGTGTGCGGTGGTGAACTAATAAGGTGAATGTTATAATCTCTGCAAAAATTTATGACATCTAAAGTTTTGTGGCTACTGTGCCCATCTAGGAGGACCAAGATGGGAGTTTCTCTCGACGGGTGAGCAAATTTAACGAAATGTTGGAGCCATTTATAAAAAAAGTCACCGTTCATCGAACCTTTCGGTTGAGCAACGCCCTCACTTTCTGGAGGTGCGTTTATCATGAGACGTTCATTCATCCTCTGTCGGGGAAATACAAAAAATGGAGGTATAAAGTACCCTCTAGCACTCATGCAGAATAAAATTGTGATATTTTTGCCCCTCTCAGCTGATGTCAGTCTTCCTACCTGGCGAACGCTCTTCATAGCCAAGACTTTTTGATGTTTTGGTACGCAGGTAACTCCCGTTTTGTCGCAGTTGTAGATATTACACGGAGAAAACTCAAACTTCTTCATTAGCATTTCTAGGTTCTGGTAAAATATGTCGACTTGTGGTTTATTGAATCCTACAGCTCTCATCAGGCTTGTAGATTGTGGTTTCCTTAGACTCAGATCAGGGTATCTAGTCATAAAATCGTAATAAAAATGTTTTCCGGCTGTCCGTTTCTCGGTGTTAAAGCGGTGGGGCAAATTTAGATGCACTGCCAAGTCATAAGCAAGCTTTAAAAATTCTTTTTTGGTAAGCGGCATGCATCGATTAGCCAAGTCTTTAATATGATAAGCTAAGTGCTCTTCATATTCCGAAGAGAATGTAAATCTACCTAATTTTGATTGTAAAGTTATTTCTTTGCCTCCTTTAAGCAATTTTATCCTATCGAACAATGTACTTTTGGGAATTTCATATCTTAAAGATGCTTCTCTTATGCTCATTTCCTCGCAAAGAATTTTGTCAAGGGCAATTTTCAAATTTTCGTGGTTCCAGGAAGTTTTTTTGAGTTTATTCATCGTTCTGCACCAATCTTCGAAACCTACCACAAAAATAAGAAAAAATCCATTGTCCGGATATAGGGGAATTGTCTCTGTCCGGTAACAGGGGACAAGACATGTCAAAGGAAGAAACTAATTTTTTTAAAGTACGTAATTGAAATACAGTTTAAGTAAAAGAGTTTTATAAACTTACTTGCCAGTAACTAATAAAATATATAAACTTGTCAATCAGCTTCAAAACTGTCAAAATAATTCTTCTCGAAACTTATTCGATACAAGTTTTCTAAATGATATCTGCAAAATGTGCTCGTTTTGTCGTTGTGCGACTTTTAGACACAATTTGACACAAGCATATTTATCATTTTGTTTTCTAACGTTTCCTCGCGCACTTAGCCGCCTGCTCTGTTTATGTTTTTATAGCAATAATAATAATGTCCGGTATTAGGTGCCGTCCGGCATTAAGGGAACTCCCCCCTACAAATCGCGATAATTACCGTTAACTTTACTTAAAACTAATAAAGTGTCTAATCTTTTCTTAATTTCTAAGACGTTTGGATCATTGTATACATTTTCGGTCTTACATTTGACAATAGTTCGTTTCGAAGGGAAACATTCATTAAAGAGCGCAAGGAAAACAGATAAAAACATTTTCCATTGTTCGTTCACATCTTGCTGGTTAACATTTAACACAATTTCCCAGTTTTGTTCCCTTAATCTAAATAAAAAAGTCTGCTTAGCCTCCTCACTAAAGAATCTTCGAATTTTTACCTCCTGTTTACCTTGACAACATTCCTGAATCACTAATTTTTGTGCTTTGTGGTCTGATATATGCATGTCGAATACCGAGCTTTCCCACAGTTTCATATTAGTAAAAATATTATCAATGCAGCTTTTGGTATTAATCGTCACTCTTGTAAAGTCATTTATTGTCTGTTTTAGGTCAAAGGAATCCATCAGATTCCTAAACTCTGATTTATGTTGGTTTTCAGTCTTGAATTCAATGTTATAGTCCCCACACAAGACTATCCACTTTTTTTCAACAAAAATTTCTGTTAGTATATTTTCTAGCTTATATAAATACTGATCACTATACACACTCTCCCTCCCAATGTACACTCAACTGCTGCGCGTTCGATTTCACCGGGCTCTGATGATTTTTCAATTTTCTTTATTGGTTTACCGCTAATTGAACAATGCAGATATATTGCCGATCCCCCATGACCGCTCTCATGCCTGCTATAGCTTGATATCAACCTGAAACCCCTTATTGGCAGACATTCAAGTTGACTTATGGTTTTCCAATGTTCCGAAATACAGAGAATTTTGCATGATGGATGATGTTCAGAAAGTTCGTACTCCATTCGATCCACGTTTCCCAGAGATTGTACGTTTTGGTGTATGATACTAACCTTCTTTTTCCGGTCCCGTTTTGATTTAGATTGTTCGAAATAAATTTCTTCGTTACTCCAACTATCTATATTCTTGTTATTTAAGAGCTCGTCTGTATTACGCTTGCGAGGGGTTTCTCCATCTCTAAAAAATGTAATTCTGGATTTTCTTTCCTATATTTGTTGAAACTAAATCTGCATATTGCGATTCCAGAAGGCCAGAATGAAGCATCGTACATAATGTCTTTTTTTGCGAACGGTGCACTTACCACAAAACGTTTTAGTCGATTTGGGTCCCACACACTATGGTTTAATTACGTTTCGACCCATTTTTAACCATCATCAAGAAATTTTTAGGATACGGACCTGCATTTCTCTTAATTTTCTAAAAATTATGAGAAATACAGTTATAGTTCATTTCAGCTATCTTGGCGTGTGTATGCACTAAGCAACGCCTCATGTTTATGATGTTTTCGTTCAAATCACAATGGTTTTTGTATTGAACGTATGTTGATGCAATAAACGCCATACGTATCAATCAAAATATGTATAAATTTTATTACTTTGGCAGCTAACGCACGTGCAATCTTAATTCCTTGGAAACAGAACGCACAAAAATGTTTTTTGGCATTTCATAAGTTGTAACGTCAAGTTTATTTCATTAACTGTCAAATTAGTAATTTCCAATATTTATTTCTAACAATTTTGGTATTGAAATACTAAACTAAAATGCCTGGGTGTACTATAACAAAACAGTGCAGGCAATTTGTACTAGATCTTATGGAGTATTTTAAGGCAGAAGCAGAAAATAAAGGACCTTTGATTCCATTTTCTTCTGTGAACGAGAGAGTTTCTGCCGCGTTGAAAATAAGTTTAAGAAACATAGGTCGTATCAAAGCAGAATCTACATCTGGTGATCCTCTTACTACCCCCGGAAAATCGCATAACAGGCGAAAGTTTAAGAGTGACGATGTAAGTGAAGAAATAAAATGCGAAATTCGCAACACGTTTTATATGATGAGAGAAGACAAGAAACACATTACAATTCAAACGCTGAATGAATTAGCAAAGCAAAGGGGTGTCATAGATGTATCTAATACGAGTATGTAGCGTATTTTAAAGAACTTGGGGTTTTGTTTCAAAACGGAGAATAATCGCCGTTTTCTTTGTGAGCAACCTCACATTGCAAGCAAGCGCATTGCGTTTTTACGAGAATACATACAAAATATGAAAAGCGAACATTCCAGACAATTTGTGTTTCTCGACGAAACATGGATTTTTGCTAAAGGAGGAAGTAAGCGCACATGGCAAGATGAAAGCGTTAAAAGCTGTAAGAAAGGCCATGCTTCAAATGGGAAGCGATTTGTTGTACTTCATTCAGGAACTAGGCATGGTTTTGTACCGAATGCATCGCTGCTGTTCTCTACAAAATCAAAATCGGCGGACTACCATGATTCAATGGATCAGAATTGGTTCAAAAAGTGGGTTTTAGAAAAACTAATACCAAACCTTGAGGAACCGTCGCTAGTGGTAATGGATAATGCATCATACCATAGCTTCTTAGTAGAGCCAGTTCCCCATGCATCCTGGAATAAATCAAAATTAAAAGATTGGCTTGTAACTAAAAATGTGCCATTTTCGAAAACGGCTTTGAAAATTGAACTTCTAAATTTATGTAAAGAGAATAAACAACAGCCAAGGTACGCTATAGACGAAATGCTCCAAGAGCATGGTCATCGTCCTAAGACTGCCACCCTACCACTGTCAGTATAATCCAATAGAGTTGGTGTGGGGTATTTGCAAACAATATTATGACCTGCATATTGGAGAAGTTGGTTTTGGAGACAAACAAGTTTTAGATATGTGGCAAAAAGCTTTAGACCAAGTCACTCCAGATGTTTGGAAAAATTGTATAAATCACACGGAAAAAATTGTGGAGGAAGACTGGGAACGTGAAGTGCGCTTTGATGAAGTTGAACCGCTTATAATAAACTTGAATGATTCATCTGAAGATTCTGAAGATGAAGACGATACATTTTTTGAACTTTTTTAAGATCCTAATATGTAGTTATTACGACAATTAATTAGAATTCTTTTTTATAAATTTTTTCTTTCGTAAATGTTTCAAATTAATTTTCTTTTCAACTTTCTTCAGTTCATTATTTCAGTTAGGTAACATGTATTATTGTATTTTATTTATATTATACTTGTTTACGTATTACCGACCACTTATTTAGCATCACTTTAGTTATTGTCTGCATTAAGTTTTGTTCATTTAGCTAAAATTGAACTTCTGAAATTTATCTGCGTCGCTATATTCCAATGAAACTCCCGAAAATATAGTAATTATTATACTGATTGAATCGTTAAACTACTTTGGGAATTACATACATAGATAAGTGCATGCATTTTCCAGCAATTTATTAATCTATGGTGCCTTCTTTCAAATAATCATAAATTCTACTTGTTGAGAATTGCTGGAATGCAATACATATTTGACCCATACTGTCATATTGACGTACGAGCCAAAATAACTGAAAACAACTATAGTTGGGCTTTCTTCTGATATCAGAAACGAACAAGATTTTCCAAAACTGCAAGATGCGCTATGCTTAGAGTAGGGTAGGTGCTTATCGCTAATATCATCTAACAGATTCGTAAAACTCTTGTGGTGCACTTAAAAATTGCCCAACTTATACTGTATGTACATATTTTTTACAAAACTGTATCTTAAAAATTCTTTGATGATGGCCAAAAAGGGTCGAAACGTAATTAAACCATAATGTGCGGTACATTGTTGAATTCAGAATAAGAAGGGCTCATAAAATTTGACATCAGAAAATCAGGACCGTATTTAAAAAAATGAAGTTGATGATGGTTGCTCGAAGACGAAACGTAGAATAAAAAAATTGGCAATGAAATCTTTAATTTCATCAAAAGTTGCTACGAAGAAGTTTAAGTCAGTTTCGCTCTAACTTTAATATTAAAGCCAGAAAAAAATATAGTTAAAAATCCATTATTCAGTTTTTTCAAAACACAACTTTTTTTCCCATTTAACCAAATCCGCATCTCTTGTCATTTCCAATATCCCCATACTGGCCCTCCTTATCTTGGACACGTATGTATAGTACAGCTGAAAATAATTTGAAAGTGTGCCGAAAAGTTTTGGGCAGACTGTATAATACATTCTTCTTCTAAACTGTAATCTTTTTCCTTAATGTAGTCATCGAAGTGTATTATATTATTGTCTCCATTTAATCCGTACTATATTAGTGAATCAATCGTAATTAAAACAAAATATAGTAGATAAAATAGATTTTATTTCAGCGACAAACAATTTCTAGAAAATTTTTCATAAAAAAATAATAAGATCAAAAAACACACATCTGCTGTACAATATGTACAAAATTATCGTCGTTAAGCTGCTAATACCTGCTCAAATTTGTGTTCCGCAGGGATCAATTTCTGGGCCACTATTCTTTATTCTACCCAGTAAAGCTGCGGAATCTAACAAAGAAGTAACAAGCTGCTGAATTTCATCATACATATTAGAGGAATTATGAACCCAACGACAATTACTTTAGAAAAAAAAAACCCTCGTTCAAACGAATCTTGTCCAAGAAACATCGCATCACCTAACGCCGAAGCTTCACGCCGCAACTCGGTCGCGTTCAAGTCTAGCGTACCGGCTTCTCCTGGAATCGTCATCAAAACTATTAGCGGAGCGTTTCAATCGTTTAAGCCTGCATACGTTGGTGTCCACACTGCTCAAGATCCTGGTCAAGCTGGAATGGGGACTCGTAGACACCGACGAGCAATTCGAGGAAGTCTCTTGGAGAGACAGGGGCGTGTGGGGACGCGACGCCGGGCGCAACTTTATTTGTTTCAGCATTTCCGGTTGAGAGGATCTGCGGAGCGGCGAACAGCGTTCCTGCCACGCAATACAAAAGTAAATTACCCACGTTACCTGCGTGTAAAACTTACCCTCGACGTCTTCTTCAATTTGACTTTTAAAATATCGTCCAGCGAAATTATGGGGCGTGAATTCTCGTTTCTCTTCTTTTCAGATTTTTTCGACACCGGCAATCTTGAAACCATCGGCGCGAGTATGGGAAGTGGGGGTGGTAAGGGAGGAGGTGGGGGCGGTCTCGCAACGCAAGCATCCCCACGATTATTCACTTGCTTGCGTATTTCGTCTATTTCTTTCCGGAACTCTTCCATACTAGATAATTTCGCTTTCACCTCGCTCAATTCTCGATTTAATTGTTCGATTTTCTCTTCATCTCGAACAGAGTCTTCTAATCGAGCCTTTACGTGTTTAATTTCTGCGTCTAAACCATCGATTTTCACAGTTAAAGTCGTGATTTCCGATTGGTATTGCTCGCATTTGCAGTTACTCGACGTTATCGATTTTAAACCGCTTTGGAAAATAGATCTTTCACCTGTATAATACTTGTACAAAGACGTCAGTCCCTGTAATAAATTTCTGTTGTGGAATTTATCATGGACAGTCTTACAAGGTGTGTTAATTACCTGACCTAACCTGTTAATTACCCACTACCAGTGATCACGAATACATCAGTAGTCAACAAATCTAAGGTATCACATAAAATCGCACGGGTAATTATCGCGCAACGGGTAATTATTGCGCAACGGGTAATTATCACACAACTGGTAATTATCGCGCAAAGGGTAATTATTGCGCAACAGGTAATTATCAGGTGACAGGTAATTCGAGGGGTAATTACCGGGTACATTAAAAAATACCTTTTTTATCGTGATACCGAGCCACGAACACAGTTCCACCAGTTTCATTGACCATTTAGCCGACGCTCTCCCGTACCTCTTGATTTTCATGAATAACCTGGCCCCTAAATTCGAACCACCCCCAAAAGAAACATCGCCGTCAAAAGAGAACCGTCTGTAAGACAAGTTGCAGCTGCAGCTTCGTATTGGAACGCCGTAAGAAGGCATTGACAAATTCCTGTTTCTGTTGTAGTTATTCACTTTTACTTTACTGAAGGGCACATTTAGAGATTTGTAGTTTCTGTACGAAGGTCGTTTACAAATCTCGTTGTTGAAGGAGCGCGCTAAAGACTTTGGTCTAGGCGTTGAAGACGGACAAGCGAAACTTGCGTTATTAAGTTTCGCCGGTAAAGCGACGTTTTGTCTCTGTAAGCAAAACGACAAAAAGTAAAACGATAATCGAACAAAACTGAAGAAAATACCTCCTGCTCTAATTTTTCTATGGGCGTAGAAGCTGACTTTAAATCATACAAATGAGAATTGAAAAATGACATCTCCCCGGCACTTTTATTTTTCAAACGGAAATAGGGATTCTTTTGCAGCAAGTTGGCTTCGACGAAAACGCGCGTTTTATAATAATCTACGTTTAAATTCTTGGCGTAACTTTCTGTTTCATTAAAATTACACAAAGTCCCTACTTTGTTCAAATTAACTGATCCTAAAATCATTCTTTTAAACGTAACGAAGAAACCGTGTTAGTCTAATTGCACTCACCATAATTATCGATGAAAATTGGCTTCGGCTTCTCAGAAACTTCGTAAATATTCTTCGGCGTCAATTCTGCTTCATCCAACAAGTCCGCCTGGCTTATTTTCGGAGTGTCAACGATCAAATCGTTTGTCGAACAAACGTTATCGATCTGAACACTAATATCGCATTTTTCTACATCTCTCGTAAATTTATTTTTAAAACAGACAGTTTGAGTGCTTACGTCCACTGTAATAGGTACTTTCTCAAGCCCAGGAGAATGCAATTTGGCGATACTTGAACAGGATCTTACAGGTCGTCTGGTTTTCTCCGGAACTGACAGATTAACATCAGAATTGCTTTGTTTCCCAGAATTTTCTAGATTAAACAAGAAACTTATGTTTGTTACGTTAGGACTATCGTAGTAACTGATTCTGTTACGTTTAAAACTTTTCGTAAGGTTTACCGGTGTCAACTCGGTCTTTAAATCTAAAATCGGCGTACGTTTCTGATTCCTATGCTTCGCAGCAGAATTATTGTCTATCTTAGGGCTAGGAGTCGCTAGTAAAGGTGCGATTATATTATTTAAATTTATATTAGTCGAAGAATTACTGTTTTTATGTTCCAGAGAATCGAATTGTTCGCAGCTACGAACACAGTCAATTTTCAAGTTCTCTTCAAAACCTTTCTTCCTCTGACGTTTATTTCTTCTTTTCCTCGGCATTTTTGCTAAAATATACTTCAGAACAACCGTTAGTCGTTTAAATTTCAAATAAAAAACGTAAAATAAAAAAAAAACTTTAAGGTTAAGTGCTCGAGCAAATTTCATAATTTATAGGCGAAATATTTACGAGAAACTTACTTTATTTAGTTACTGCACTGCCTTTTATTAAATCTGAACACTATTCACTCATAAATTAATCTATAATGTTGTAAAAAAAGTATAAATTAAGTTTGGAAACCGGTAAAATTCGTTTTTCACAAACGTCAAAGTTTGACACAAGCCATCTATTATCACTAAAAGCACAGGCTAGAAATAAACAGACGTCGCAATTCCCAGAATAAAGTTGTCTGTTTACAAACATTAAAAACGCTGCGCAGATTTCAAACGCAATGGACACGTTTTCAAGTCCGTAGAGCCGCGAGCCATTGGCGTGGACGTGGAAATTTATTGCTAACCTAACCTAAGTGGCTGCGTGTTTGAAAGCATTTTTCATGGTTTGTGTTGGAAGATCAAATAAATATTTTGTTTATTATTTTTCTTTGTGTATTTTGGGATATCTTATAATGGCGTCCGGATCTCGTACTTGTTGTGTACGTGAGTGCAAAAGCAACAATAAGTTATCTCCTAAAACGATAAGTTTTCACAGTTTCCCAAAAGATGACGAAAGGTAACGAAATCTAAAATATGTGCTATTATTAATTATATTCATCGAATTTAGGGCTTTATTATGGCTGACAAATTGCGGCCGTGAAGACCTTGCGGGCAAGGTGAAAAACTATAAAGTTTGCAGCTTGCACTTTGAAAAAGAAATGTTTGCTGGCCCATTCCAGAGCAACAAATTAAAGAAAGCTGCAGTTCCAACAGTATTCCCCCAAAGTAAGTACAATAATTATTATATTTAGTGTGGTGTACTTATTAGGTACCTACATTTAAGTTCGAATTATAGTTTAATATAGTGGAAGCATAAATTGAAAGGAAACTGTAAGCAGTATAGGTAATTTTATAGATGCAGTGCAATTCTCAGTTGTTTTTATGTTCTATCCAAGCAAATAGTATTATAACAAATTAACCCAAAAAGTGTTTTCGTTGGTCGAACGTAAGAATTAAGAAATATAGTGTAAAAGCTAAAAGACATTCCTTTCAGTTTTCCTTTCCGCTACGTTCTGTCCATAAATTAATGAATGTTAGAAATATACCTAAGTAAAGTACATTGCCTTTTTATGGTGCATCAAGCTATAAGTTGATAAACCTTAAATACATATGTGTAGTAATTTAGAGTAAGGGACTTTTTTCATAAAATTTAAATAAAAAGGTACCCTGCCAAATGAGTAACCCGAGAAAACACGTCTATGCATTTTCAAAGTTAAAAATTTTTGTGTTGGGTATGTTAAATCGACTAGAGTGCAAATATTTCATTTTATTTGTAAAAAGGTACAGTTTCAAGTATCTGTAGCTACCTGCCTGCACTGAATTTTCCTTTTTTTATTGCACTCCTCAATATGCTTTGAAGATGATTCATAAAAAATTGAAAATGATGCCTACATAATATTATATACTTATTTAGCAGGTTGCAGAAGGTGCGTGCTTGATTTTATCATTTTAATATGTATTACTGCACTGTTTCTTTACAAATCAGTGTTTCAATTTTTTAGGTATTTCCATCGAACACCCAACTTTTGCAATTGAAGACATTCAAGCTGAAATAAAAGAAAATTCTGGAAGTTCAACTATCTCAGCGTCACCACCTGAAGTTTTATTCTCAGGTAATGGGTTATTTTCTCTGAATTTTAAATGTAGTTTGTGGATTACTTATTTTTCAAAAAATTTAATGCCTAAAATATTTTGTGGGTTTATTCTTTTCATGTTTCAGAAAGTCAGCTGCAGCAACCATCATGTTCTAAATGGACTGATACAATCCCAACTAAACGTAGAGTTTCTAGTGATACTACAAATACTACAAGCGAGTTTGCTGCTCAAACTGAAGCTGTATTAAGTAGTGATACACCTAGAAAGCACGCACTGCAATTGAAATTGAGAAGCATAAGGCGAAGAAGAACTGTAATAGAGTCTGCTTTTTCTAGTAAACGACAGATTAAAGAATGTGATGTGTTACAATTCCTCAGAGAACGTTTGTCTGCTGGAGCATATGAATTCATCAAAACTAATTTAAAATTAAATAAAATACGACCAAAAGCAGCCCGGTACTCAACTGCATATAAACAATTTGCGTTAACCATCCATTTTTTGGGACCAAAAGTATATAGGTTTTTAAGAAAAACTTTCATGTTACCATCAAAGAGCACACTATGTAGAATTACTGCAAAATGGAGTATTAAGACTGGCTTAAATGAATTTATATTTGCTGTTATAAAATCAAAACTCCAATCACTACCAAAAATGGCTCGAGAATGCGTTTTGTGTATGGATGAAATGTCTGTAAAAAAGTTTCTTTATTATGATACAGCATCTGATAAAATAGTTGGATTTCATGGCACATTGAACAAAACAAGTTACGCTATAGCGAGAAACATGCTTGTACTGATGGCTAGAGGAATAACATGCAAATGGAAGCAGCCCATTGCTTTCTTTTTCATTGATAACTGCACAACTGCTGATCTGCAGGACATAATTTTCAATACAATTAGAAAACTTAAAAACATTAACTTAACCGTGAATGCTCTTATTTCAGATCAAGGGTCGAACTTTGCAAAATTAGCAAGAACTTTAAATGTTTCCCCTAACAACCCTTACTTTGTAGTAGACAATTCGAAAATATTTTATCTTTTTGATGTACCCCATTTATTAAAGTCGACCAGGAATAATTTTTTCAAGTATAACTTTGTTCTTCCAACTGGAACAATTAAAAAACAGTACCTTACAGATTTTTATGCAAGGGATAGCAAACAAAACTTGAGGTTGTGCCCGAAATTAACCGATGACCACATCAATCCAAACTCGTTTAAAAAGATGAAATTAAAATTAGCTTCACAAGTATTTAGCTATACAGTAAGCGCAGCACTAAATACTTACATTTCTTTCGGAGCTTTACCTTCAGAAGCTTCCCACACTTCGCAATTTATTAATAATATGGACCAACTATTTGACATTTTCAATTCATCAACATTTTCCCCGAAAAAGCGTTTTGCTCTCCCTTTTATTGGATCCAACATTCAGATGAATTTTTTAGATGAAATGTACCATATGTTCGATTCTTTAAATGTTGTGGATAGTGGAGGGAAGAATGTAACCCAATCATTAAAATTTATTAGAGGTTGGAAATTAACAATAAAGTCTTTTCTAAGTTTGTCTCGGTATTTGAGAGCACGAAGTATTGTGTCAATATTTACTCGCCGACTTCATCAAGACTGTCTAGAAAATTTTTTCGGCAACATTAGGCAGCAGTCGGGAAATGCCAGAAATCCGACACCTATACAAGCCATGCGAACATTTAAAAAGTTATTTGCTTTAAATTATTTTCAGCATGCAGATGGTGCAAATTGTGTGGATGACTTAGATGAAGTGCTTGTGTCGATAACGCCAGAACACATTAATAATTATAAAACTGTCCTCCCTGAAAAATCAATTTTTTCAACTTTGAGTGTGGATACTACAGATTATGCAAATTTAAATTTTGAAACAAAAAACATCCTTAACTACATAAGCGGCTATCTAATTAAGAAGTGCGCCGAGAAACACACATGTGATGTATGTGAAAATTATTCAAAAGCTAATGGCACCTTGAACGAGGAAAACATATTTTTGCACTTTAAAGCATACGAAAATGAAAATAAAGACGTTTTCGGAAATTTGAAATCTCCCCCACATAATTTTGTTCTCTACGTTCATTGTTTGGAAAACAAATTTTGTGAATTATTTCCCAAACTAGCCACCGAAGATAATGTTGGGGTGCAAATTAAAAATGAATTTAACAAATTTTTGTTACCACACCCTTGTGAATATTTCCCTGCAGACTATTTAATTTCATTGTATGTGAGAGTACGCATTTTTTATTCTTTAAAATTTTTAAATAGGCATATTTTAGAGTCAAAGAGGGAAAAAAATTATAAACTTATTAATGTAAAACATATGTAGTCAGTAGTATATATGTTTCAGTAAAAGTGTGCAGCTGTATAATGTGTAGGTAAATTTACCAGTGAATGTGAGAAAAACAATTTCGGCATGTCACGAGTCTATTAAAAAGACATAAGATATTACAGGGTTCGTAGCAGCCGGGAAAAGTTAGTGAATTTTAAATTAGCACAAAAAGTTGAGGAAAAGTCAGGGAATTTGAAAAAAATGTTAAAAGGTCAGGGATTTTGTAACTCTTGACTGGAATTTATTAAACTATTCCACTTTAAGACAAAAAGTATAAATAATAAATAATCAAATAATGATCATTAAAAGGAACTAGCTTTACAAAAACAGGTACTTAAGTGCCCTTTTCCAATTTTTATACACAAATAAAACAAAGATGGTCGGTTTCGGCTTGTCGACAGACATTAAATGGTATTCAAAATTTTTTTATGTCTTTTTGTTTTATTTGTGTATAAATAAATGGTAAGAAGCATATGTATCTAGTTTCAAACACATACAGTTCCTTTTAATAATCACTAATTGAATTGTATGTTGAGTTAATAAGTATTTTTTTTATTTAAATAGTGGTATTTTTGTGTTCGAGGATGCAGTTTGTGAAACCAAGGATTAGCCGACGCACTTATCCCAAAAGCATTCAAGACCACAAAAATGCCAACTTACATTCTGTGGTGTGTACTCTATTTTTTGCAATACCTGTGTAAATTAGAGAGAAATAGTGTCTAAACAGAGTTTCAAAATCAAAATTTTCTGATTTATTTTATTTTGCCATCGTCAGTTGTCAATTATAGAGATGGGCAACACACTATCGCGTATGCGGAAATATCCCAAACGCACAAGGGTTACAGTCTGCTTCGTCATTTTCAATGCCTCCCCCGGTTGCATTTTTGCGAAGGCTGTGAATTTTTTTGGAAAAAAAAACTAATACCTACTCGATAGAAAAGGTATAGTGTACAACTCTTATGGAATGCCCACTCATATAAATTATTGCAGTACTCACCAAGGTTCGTCCTGTAACTTTCATATTCGTGGAAAATGAGTGTCATTCCATGCTCGTACAATATACTATTTCCACATTCACCAATATGCACTTATTCTTCAACTGCGCACTTTTACAGAAACATATTTATTAATGGTTTTATTAGGTATTATACTTCTTATTTTTTCGATAATTTTTGTATGTAAGTAATAAGTATTAAACTTTAAGTTCTGTTTATGTTACAATTCTTTTACTGACCTGCACATTGTTTTTACATGTTTAAATAAATGGCAAATTGTTAAAACAAAATGTCTTTAAGTTGAAATTTATTGTTTAGCTAACTTTTCCAAATCCAATAAACTTTTCTTAACATCCTTTGTTGCTTTTTCAAAAAACCGGAATAACTAGCTTTGCTTAAATCTTCCCATAATCTACTGTGCTTTTACAGCATTGGCAAAATTCTTGATGCAACATCATTTTTAGATTAACATTTGTACTTTCATAGATATGTTTTTGAAGAAACATCATTATCGTCATTCATTCCAAAGACTGGTTGGACGGACACCCACCAACTATTTCTGAATAGTAATCAAATCTGAGTGAACTTTTATTTCTCTTTGTCCTTATTTCTGTCAAACTAATCGTCTATATTTTACAACCGTATATTGGCATGCTTATGCTTTTAAGAGTCTCGTGCGAGTTTCGCAAGCATAATAATTTTTTTGTTATACATGGCTCGGCCCTGCCGTAGGTACTGCTCCTACCATTCCACAAGTAGAATATACGGATTCTACATGAGTTCCATAATTAACTTAAAACTAATTTCGACTTAGTCCTATCATTTTATGACTTCCCAAACAGCAAAACTCGACCTCTGTCTCGCTTCTGGTTGTGTATTTATTTTATTGATCATACCGTGGTCTCTATCAAAACTGCTTCCGTTTTATTTTATTCAAAATGAATTCTAATTCGTTGCTGGATCCTAATATCACTGTATCATTCACATATCTAAGTAAGTACTTATTGTACATTATTTACATTAATTTCAGTGGTTAACTTCATTTTTTCGTCTACGTATGTCTATTTCTCTACGTTTCTGTTCAATTTCTATAAGCATCATTTATTCATTACCTTTTCCACAAATTGTGTATTCAGTACCTACTCTTCACTATGAATATTTTTACATTTTTGAGCATTTCTGAAGAAAAACGTAGGTAGTGAAACCAATTTTTCATTGATTGTAAACTTTTTGGGATGGACTGTATAATACGAACATCGGTGTGCTGTATTTTGTAAAAAAATCAGCATTCAGATTTATAAAATATGTAAGTATAGCATTGGTATCAATATGAAACTGAATTTATAATTTAGTACGCGAAGAGAAGAACAATACTAGTTTAAGCTGTATAAAAATTTTAGTATTTATCTAAATATTTCAATTTATTAATGGTAGAAATATGCTAAATAATAATTCGACGCCGCCACTGTACATTCTGATCAGCTGTCGTTCAGAATGGCCGGCAAGTATCGGAAATATTCGTTGTGGTATTCGGCTTGCGCATTTTTCGAACGCGAGCAACAACGCCGACAAAAAAGATCAAAGACGCCGCTAGCAAGTGAGACGTCTGTTTATTTTCATTAGTCTGTGCTAAAAGAAACCATTTCATTGGGATATATCTCGCAAAACTGAATATTCCTTTACTTTCTGGGAACCTGATACCAAGCCTGAAATTACCAAGTAAGAAAGCCCCAAGTGCATGCTGGTCTAACAACAGTATTTCACCTAAAATCTATTTACTACTGCGCATTATTTTATTTAACAACTTCCCCAAATTTTAATTTGATATAAGGAGCTTGTTTTGAATTTAGACGCTAATGGACTTGTCTCCTTTTGAAACTGTAATTTCTGATATAATAACAGGTTATCAGGAAATAAAGCTGGTGGAAGTGAATTTGTTCGTCGCTTTTACGCAAAGATGTGATTGCAAGCTCTTTCATATTCTGTCGACCTGATGAAAGATCGCACATTTCAGAGCAAGAAAGAACCAAGCCTACAAGCAAGTAAGTGCAGAACAAAGTCTTATTTATCTGCCAGCATTCATGCGCAGTAACCAAGGAACAAAGAGTTTGATTCGCATTTTAATCGTAGTGCGAGATACGTCTTTCTTCCTTTGTAAATTCTGTTCGAGTATCAGGCTCACAGAAAGTCGAGGTACAAGAAATCGCGCAAAATTACCTAAATCTTGAAACAAAACAACGAATTTTAAATAAATAATTCTTTTATTTCTTCATAAATTATAATTACAACCATTTAAATAAAGAAAATAGAAAATTAGCGATCACGACGGTTCATTTTCGTAACTACCAGCAATGCCTTTACGCCCTTCCTCAGCAAGTTTAACTTCCGTTAGTCCTAAATTTTGTTCTAAACCTTGCCAAGATCTTTCTGCTAAGAATCCAGCACCATAGTTAGAACTAAGGGCAAGTGCGCCGAATTGTTTTTCTACCAGTTCATCTCCGCCTTCTTCTTTAACATTTTCGGTACTGTTTCTAACACGGCCCGTTATTAAGCTAACATCGATTTCGTGTTTGAAATCGTCTGTTATTTCTAAATTTTCGGCTGTGGAAAGGTAGGAATTATAATCGTAAGTAAATTTAGAGCTCTTGTAATTTGGATTTAGAGCCACTTCCACATCCAAAGGTGTTACGATGGGCTGGTAAAATTCCCGGTCATCGTATACTTCGTTCATTGAACAACTAATAAGCACAAATAATTCAATCTGAAAGGAACAGAGATAAATAAAACCGAGAGGAAAAAGAAGAGTTTTATTACTTCAGCAAAATTTGCTAGCTTTGCCACAGTTGGTTTGCCAACTACAATAATGTAGTACTTCTTCCCATGAGCACGTAGCAATTTCTTCATTCTATCAAGAGCTTTGAGGTAGTCTTTAATAGCTAACGTGCCTATTAGTATGCCGACAACTTTACTGTCTTTGATTTTTTCGACAAGGAAGTATCGTCTTTTCATTAACTTTGTATTCTGTGAATACCTCGATAATTTCAAAGTCTTTGGTTCATAAAAAAGTAGTATGCTTTCATCTAAAATGAACAAAATTAAACTTATAAGAACTGGTGTCATTAAAGGTAAGAATAGACTACCATCACGTACCACTTGTTAATACATCTATATCCATCAGTTTTCTTTCGCTTTCACCCACGAAAACAACAAATTCCTTTCCAAAACATATTTCATTTAATTTAGTAACAGACACAACGGAGACTTTCAAATCTCGCAGCGATTCCGAACATAAATCTAAAAAATCAATCATCAAAGTAAACCAAAGTATATGTCGCACAAAATATACTTAATAAATGAACATAAGGAATATCTAAAATGACAATTACACCTCCATCTTCGGAAATTTCTTTAAAAATACAATCTTTTAAATGCGTGCAGTCTAAGTTTAATTTCTCATAAATATATAAACACGGAACCTTCTCGGCAGGTTTAGATAAACAAGCAGGTCCAAAGTGGATTATAGCATCTGCTTCTATGTGTGCCGCAGCAATGTAATCGACACAACAGCTAAAAAATAACTCTACCTTCACCTTAGGATGAAATTGACAAAAACTATCATTACCTTTCGTACGATGTGTCTCCTAAGATATAAAAAACTTGGTCAAACGTATTTTGGAACGCTAAGGCTACTGTTCTTGAATCCGGTAGTAAGTGATCAGGAAATTGTAAACAGACCTAAAATTTTTTAGGTTATATCAAGAAAAATGATTTCAACATACATTTAGTGTGTATATCTGTGTAAAATTGTCAATATCTACATAAAAAAATACCTTTTTAAAGCTATTATCTCTTATCCACTCAATACATCTTGAAATTTCGTAATATCCCTCACATTCTTTAGAAGATCTCGATTCTAAATTTTCCGGAACTTTTAATTTTCTCTCAAGCACTGCTTCGCTGTTATAAAAATCTGTCATATTGGAGCTCAAATTATACGAAAAGTTCAGATAAAAAGGTAAGTTTCACGAAATTTTCTGTAATCAAAGCACGCAAAAATTGAGGTTAGGACAAACTGTCATCCCACGAAGTGCTACCAGCAGAATAGTTTGCGGATTTCTGGGCATGCGCTGTCAGTTACCAGCATTTTAGCAATCGAGTTAAAACGCTTAATACTTACTTTGAAATAATGAAACTATAAAATTTAATTTGTATAATTGAAACTAAAGCTTTTAGATACGAAATTCACCTTATTGATCTTTATTCTACATTCAAGCAGGTTTGAAATCCTGGAGTTCTGTCCGGTATTTAGCTGGGCCTATTGGAACTTCGACATATCTTAATAGCTTCTGAGGACCTGTTACCAAGGTAGATTTTACAGCGGAAATATGTCGTAAGTGCAATACCGGTTAAAACTACAACAGCTATCCAGTTTCCTGCTTTCGATTATGTGAGAATTTTCAACGATAAGGGACGTGCATAAGGAGCTTTCTCGTGTTTAGTCATTTGTGGACATACGCGGTTTTGAAACGAACATTTCTGTTTTGCTATCAGGGCTTCAGGAAGTGGAAGAGCTAAAAGTATATAAGAAATGCAGCATGTATTGCGGCAATATACAGCTTTTTTAAATAAGTAAAAGAATGTAATAATTAAATATATATTTGCAAATAAAATACAATACTAATGTGTTCTTGGGTCAAAAATTAATTATTGCATCCTGCTTCTACAAATGTGGGCAGTTGGGTAATCAACACAACTGAAAAATACGCACGTTCACTTCATGGAAAAATGTTGCAAAACTCATTACCTTTCTTACAATGTGTTTCATAAGATAACAGAAGTTTAACTGAATCTGTTAGACTCCTAAAGCAATAGGTATTGTTCTTGAAGCCACTAGTAAATGGTCAAAAAACTGTAGAGGACTCAAATTTCTTGCGTTATGTCCAAGAAAATATATTCTTTCACATATTTTGTGGGTATATCAGCGTGAAATCGTCAAAATCTCCATAAGAAATACATTTTTAAAGTTTATCTCTTATCCACTCAATACAGCTTGGCATTCCGTAATTATCTCCCATTCTTCAGATCTCGATTCCTAATTCTTTGAAACTAGTAACTTCCTCTCAAATACTGCTTTTCTGTTATAAAGACCTTTCATGCTGGATGCTGGAGCTCAAATTATCCGAACATTTCAGATAAATAAGTAAGCTTCACGAGATTAATGTAATCAAAATTTCACTAAAAATTAGGTTAGAATAAACTTCATTAATGTCACCGGATAACGGCTAAAAGCAGAATACTATATGGAGCACTGGGCATGCGCTGACTGTGATCAATGCCTTAGCATTAAAGTTAAAAGCGGGTTAAAAGTTACTATAATTTATGAAAACTATAATAATTGGCAAGTGTAATATGTGCAAAGAAAATTAAATCTTGTGCCTAAGAAATTCAAACTGCTGGTTCTTTCTTCTGCATGTCAATCCCGGAGTTTTATCGTGTACTTAGAAGGTCCTCTTTCAACTAGTGGCAATTATGGGAACTATAACTCTGATGTACCTTTAGAGTTTCTGGTACCCTGTTACAAAGGCAGATTTTACAGCGGAAATATGTCGTATGTGCAGTACCGATTAAATTCAATACGGACATCCAAGTCTCCCGCTTTTCATTTCAAGAGAATTTGAAAAGAAGGGGAGTGCTTTAGGAGCTTTCTCGTGTTTAGTCGTTTGTGGACTTATGCGGTTTTGAAACGAACATTTCTGTTTTGTTATCAGGCTCCTAGGAAGTGTAAGAGTATATAAGAAGTGCAACATGTAAGTATTGCGCAGACAACACTTACAGCTAATATTTTAAATTTGGTCAAATTCTGGCATTAATAATAGCACTTTTTATATAACAACCGACGTTTCGACCCCGGCCGGAGCCTTTGTCAAAATTTATTTGTAAAATGGAATGTATAAAGTTGACATAATATTTATTGTCAAAAACAAATTTTTTATAAAAGAAAAAAGAAAAATGTATTTAATTTAACAATAACAATAATAAGTAAGTAGCAGAGAGCAGGATTTATTTTATTATATTACAGTAAATTTGACTTAAATTTTGTATGTCAATTCTATCATTTCATAGAATTTTGATCTTTATTCATATATAAATCATTTCTAAAAACAGCTGAGATTTTCATTTTTTCTTGTTCTAAAATTTTGAGATCATCAAATTCAAAAGTATGATTGTTGTTTTTCATATCCCCAGAGAAAATCACAAGGGATTTACATCATTGATCACAATTTCATTCTCGTCTTTCCCACTCGCCCGTCACTGAATATGGCCAAAAAGAGGGATTTCACGGCTCTCTATTCATGGTTTTGGTCAAGCGGAACGAGCGGAGCAATTTAAGCCCCCCCCCCCCCCAAAGAAACACGATTAATAGCACGCTAAAACGTTGCATTAGCAAAATCTAGTTGGGATATAAATAATCGCAACCCTGCGGGAAATGTTTATGGAGGCCACTGACTGCTGCTGCGTTTTCTATTTAGATGAGCGAAGAGAAGGGATAGACAACGTCTGATCTTTGCCGTGCATGTGAGTGTTACCAAAATTTGAGCAAGTTTGGTGCAAAACAAAGTGGTGAAACCAGGTTTAGAATTCATGTAATTTAACTCAAAATAGCGAAAGAAACGTTTGTAATAATGTAATTAATCGTATCATTTTAAGAATTTTCGTTCAATTCTCGGCGGAAAGAAACTAAGAACTAAGAAGTTTAGGTTACGCCGCTTTTTTGGTGCCAAATGGTAACAGGGACATGTCCTTTTGTTATTCCTCCTTTTCTTCCCTCTAAGGTTTTGGGGTTTTCTACGTATCTTCACGTGCGACAAGTGTACTGTTCTGTGGAACTACCCATTTACGTTATGGATGCTCTACTGCTAAGTAAAAAAAATAAAAAACATTTTTCTTTTGCTGCTTCGGGCTCTACGGGATGCCAAGTCGACTTATATACGAACAAAACACGGTAATGCACAATAGCACAATTACACTGTCTTCTGTGATTACACCCAGTATTTTACCCCGCCCAGCAACCCTATTCGCTCCCGGTCTTGCAAGTTTCTTTTTCAAACGTGGTTCACCGTTCACCCATAAAATTTTTCGGGTAAAGTACGCTTTAGCACTGCACGCATTTCGCGTTTTTTCGAAGTTCCTTAGAAAGAGGGGACTTAGTGGAGCACAAAAAAGAGAAAATTTGTGCGAACGATGCATTTTGGTATATTACTTTTGGTCGACAAACTTGCGGGACCGGGAGCGAATAGGGGTGCTGGGTGGGGTAAAATATTAGGTGTAATTGAGCATTATCATGTTTTGTTCGTATATGAGTCGATTGGGCATCCCGTAGAACCGGAAAAAGCGAAGAGAAAGGTTTTTTTGTGAAAAACTTTGTAAATAGTAGTAGAGCATCAGTAAGCGCGTAGTTCAATTGTCCCACGTGTAGATAGGCTGAAAACGCAGCAGCAGTGGATGCAGCCTCTAGTAAGAGTCCCGGTAGGGTTTCATGTTAATTTATATCCCAACTAGGTTTTGCCAGTATAACGTTTTAGCGAATTGTTAGTGTGTTGGCTTTGGGGGGGGGGGGGGGGGGGACTTAAACGCTCCGCTCGCTCCGCTTGCCCAAAGACCGGAAATAGTGAGCCGTGGAATCACTTCTTTGGGTATATTTAGTGACGGGCAACTATAAAACAAAGCAGTAAATTTTTTATACTGATACAACATGTTGAAAGTATTACAAACAATAGCAATAGTATTACTGGAATAGAATGAGAAGAATGTAGATTGTAGAAGCGGAAGTGTTCCTGCGCAAAGGACGGGTTAATGCAGACGGCGGACGGCATTGTAAACACGTTCCACCCGCAAGAAAAATAACAGAATGGAGTCAATATATGTTCCGTATTAATTTAGAAGTTTTGATATTATTTTCGCGAGAATTGCGTTCCCCCGTACCTAGAACGGCATGTAAAATGTGTTTATTAAACTGGTGCAAGTTTGGAGTCGATAGGAGTCTTGTGTAGTAGGGTGTTAAAGTGAACCGTACCCAATTTTTCATTCAAACCAGTGGGTCTGCATTACGCTCCGAAAGCGTACCAGACATTAAGAGACAGATGTATACAAAATCTGCATAAGTCGCAACCGTCCACCGAACGTACCTAACTGCGCATGCTTGGTATGCATCTAACAAATTAATATAAACGAGGAAGTAGAATATACTATTTCTATCGCCTTTTCTCTGTCACACTTTTTGCACATGCAAGGAATTGTGAGTTGTGTGTATAAATGTAATAGGTATATGATTCAAACACACTATGCAGCCTCCTCTTTTTCCCTAAATTCAAAAAAACACGAAAATTCGAATGGAGGTAAAACGTACCTTTCCCATAAAAATAAATAAAAAAGTAGATGAATGGGAGAGATAAGTGGCGCGTCACAAACGTCAGATTTTCATTCCAAACAAAACAAAGCCCCGTGCTTCTTGACCTAACCTCTGAAATATGATTATAGTTGTTTTCAAGTTTTTAAACGTAAGCCCAACACACAAATTGAAAATAAACTGTTTTCACTGCAAAACGTCTATAATTATATTGCAAAAACTAGTTTAAGACGTTGTAAATAATATCGATAAACGTCAAATGGCACGTGCTTTTGTTTTGTTTGGAATGAAAATCTGACGTATGACGGAGGCACTTAGGTCCCCTATTTATTATTGTAGCATAATTTATTATTTTAAAGTTTATTAAAATGTTTAGGAACCTTTCAACTTTTGAGAATTTCTGTTTGGACACTTGCAATAAGCACAATCTGTCAAAAGTTGCAAAATATTTTGGTTTCCAAATAACAAAGATGAATTTGTTACTATTAATTAATTATTTATATCAAATATGAATTTACAAGCGCTCTTCCAAGACTTTAATCCAAGGTATTGTATTAGTTGTGTTATAATTATAATTATAGATTAGATGCACGCAAACATCACGATATGCTGTTAATTTGTGATTTTATTAGTATTGTTATTGAATATCTTCACACAAAAGCTTGATATTTTAAATTATAATTCGATTAAGCAACACACAGTGAATTATTTCATTATTAATGTTGAATTATAACCCCACTTTTTAATTTCTGCAATAGCTACTAAAGTAGCTCCGAAATTAAGGATGTAGTTGTGTTTGGTATTCGTAATTATTCGTTTTGTTGCAGTAAATTTGTGGTGCACATGTGTTTGTTGATTTTCACAGCACTATTTGCACTACGGCTGGATAATTATATTACCTGGTCGTACTGGTGCGTTTTCACGCCCATATGGGTTTGGAAAGTGTTAGTTATAATAGGGGCCAATGTCGGTAGCTATGTTTGGTGGAGATATCCACATTTCAGGTACTTTTTTATTCGTTTCTTACGTGAAGTAGTATTTCTTTGAGTTGACGCAATGACAAAGTTTCACGGGATTAAAAATAAAGGTATATCAGCCTGTACATAGTTTGTTTGTAGGCTGGAGGGAGAGGCGTACATTCACTACAAATCTATGTTGATATCTCTAGCGTTACATTTAATCTTATTAATGTTCGAGTTGTTGGTGTGCGACAAGTTGGAGTCGGGACGCCACATGTGGATCTTGGTGTTTATTCCGTTAATTTTTATCTCTATTGTTAGTATCGCTGTTAGTATATGGGCTGTTAAACACGATAGGTCATTTGAAGTAAGTCTGTTTCGTGTATTTTCGACCCTTACGTAAAAGTTAAGTTTATTCATGTTTTTAGTTAGAACTGTTTTGCGCCGTCAATGTCTTGCAGTTCATTTTCTTAGCCTTACGGTTAGACGGGTTCATAACTTGGTCCTGGGAAGTTGTATTTGTTCCGTTGTGGATCGTAATGTGTCTGTCCTTAGTAGGCGTACTGTACACGATAATTTTCGCTGGGATTCTGCTGCGTACGCCAGAAGTTAATGCTCAACAGAGAAGATCTAGTTTTCAATCAGCCTTGGGTTATACCGCGTTGGTAATTCCTATCCTTATTTTTCAGGTCAGTGTTTAAAATTTTTATTGGTGTAATGTTAGTATATTTTTGTTATAGGTATTATTAGCCAATAAATTAGACGACGATATTAAAATTAGTTATACAGCTGTTGCGAGTCCGTTGTTTATATCGTTTATTACGTTAATATTGATGTCTTTCAGTGCCAAAGGTGGAAATAAATGTAAGCAATATTCAGTGTGGATATCGTATTGGAGTAAAAACCGTGTAAGTGTATTTATTTTAGGGTGGTTTGGAATGCGTAAAGATTTTTGCTCGTTCCTCCTGGGCATCTGTCCCCTGCTGCAAGAGTACGCGAATATAGCGTACCATAGTGAACGACGAACTAACGGCGTTGAACTAGAGCAACAGACTGAGAAAGTAGACATTATCAATATCAAAAAAGCCGACCTGATGAAGCCAGTGTTGCCTATTATCTCAATCGAAATGCCAGACTGAATTTAGTAGTTAAGTTTTTAGGGTAAAGGCAAAGGTCCTCTTATAAGTCGCGTCTAACGTCACGCAATCATCTGAATTAAGTTTTTACGCAAGACGAGGAAGGAGAGCCTAACAAACTGATGGTCGCCCTCGCTAAACTATTATTGCGTTAAAATGGTGCTTCATTTAATAAGCTACTTTGAACAGGAGCACAGAAAACTACAGAAAGCGGTCTGTATAAAAAACCTATCAGAAATTGCGAAAATACTCTTAGAAAAACTAAAAAAGTTGATATTCTTTAGTTACAATTAAAGTCAGTTGCTATATAAAAAACTTTTTATCAAAAAATGCAAAAAAATGGATCTATCCTACATTATCTAGGGCTTCTAATGTCTCGGTCTTATACACCATCAACTTATCTTCTATTTCTGGAAAGACAAAGGTGTTTTTGGGATGTTTTTGTCCAACAGCAAGTTTAATAAAAGGACGATGATAAATTTTATTTAGAGGATTAATTATTTTGCTTACTGCCCAATGGTATCTCTTCTGATTCATCAGATTCGGGATCTATACGTCCAATTTCTTCACACACATTTATCGGTGTTACATATTTTCTGTTATCCTGTTATAACTAGATTATTTTTTTTTTAATTTAGGAAGATCACGCAGTTTATCCAACCATTCTGACTGGCAGCAAAAGTCTTGTTAGGGCATTTATTAAAAATAAGTAACGGTGAAGCCTTTTCGTCATTCGCTGATAAAACGATAGTCGTAACTTATAAGAGTCCCGTTGGCTTCGGCGAGTGTAATTTTATTTATTCATTATCGTGCTGGTAATTTTCGTTCATCGTTGTGAATTGTGCCAAGAAATGTTATTGAGTTTTGATATTGCGATTTGTAATTTTGTTATTCCAGTGGTGCGTCTACATGATTTTTATGAGAGATACTCAATATTAGTTTCAGAGGCTGTTATGTCTGCGTAATATTTCCTGGAGCTGGTGGACATTTTGTAAAATTCCCATAAAAATATCCCAACAAATTTATTCTACCGTTATTTAAATGAACTCATGAGAAAGCAAAATAATAATATTAGTAGACATAATGAAAATGCAACTGTTTAAATTATAAATTGTTGAGCAATCGACTGTTCGCTTGATTATGCAATTCGAGGTTTTGAGCCCTCTTTAATTTCAAAATGCATGCTTTCCTCTTCTAAATTCAGAAAGGAAGTTTGGATTTTTACCTTGGAATTACTTTTCAGGAAGGTAGCTCGTTTTACAGTTGTTATTTTGATTTTACTACTCTTTTACATAGATATTGTTTTAAAGTCTAAAGAATAGTGTCACTTTTTAGCCCTGAAATTCAAAACAGAGATAAAAAGTAAAAGGAGGTATAAAGCTGGCCACTCGCTTACGGTTATCGAAGAGGCGACGATCGAACGCGCCATTGACTGAAGGCCAATAATCACCACACACATGCAGTTATAGTACAGGCGCCGACTCTCAGTTTTCAAATTGAAATAGAAAACTGTGTGTGTGTGTGGGGCTATGCCTTCAGTCAATAAACAGAACTGAAATCTTTAAGCCGGACAGATAATTTCCCCTGCGATGGCTAATAAAAAGGTGAATAACCTAGATTTTCTGAGGGCGTTTACTGATATTTATCAAAACTCCCTTGTCAAAGACGTATAAGATAACGTGCTCCTCTTTTGCAGCCAATCCTTTACCCAATATGTTCTCTTTTTGCTAAAAGTTTTTCAATATTGTATGTTTCGATTGTGCATGAAAAACCGTAGACCACTGGTTTCGTCCTACGGTTTTCCATGCACATTCGAAACATGCAATATTGAAAAACTTTTAGCATACACAAGACTACCGATGGTAGAGCAGGAAAGTACGTAGAGATCTAAGGATGTTCCAAGCCCAACGATATGTTTGGGGTAGCATCCTGTATAAGATCTCGTACTTAGTACACAAAATCTGGATTTAGTTCTATAATTCAATGCCTGGCGGGGTATTTTCCCGAGGAGTAGTTGTTTGAATGGTCCAGTACCACTCATGTTCTCTTTTTCTTGAACCTTATTTCTAGTAGTATTATAGAACACACTTGTTTCTTCGTCAGGACTGTGATATACGAATGTATTCACTCTTATAAAACAGACTGTGAACTGCGTGTGTGTGGTGATTTGTCCGATTAACCTCAGATCATGATCTGAGAGATTCTTGCCTTCAGTTGATAAACTGTACAGTGTGTGTTGGCATTCGATCATGGCCTGAAGTTAATGGCCCTCAGGCCATTATCTCTTCAATATCCGTAAGTGAGTGGCCAGCTTAAAAGGTGGAAAGAGGGATAAAAAGTAAAAGTAGGGATAAAAATTAAAAAAATTGACAAAACTACAAAATATTACGTCAAATCAAATCTTAAAAATCTATGAAGAACTCTTAAATCCTAATTCTTATTATAATAATAAATTGTAAGTAACTTTTATATTATTATACTCCATTACAATTGGCAAAATTGAATGATGGAGCCATCTGCTCATTATTTTTTTCTTGAATGAGGGTTCTACTTGTAATTTGTACCACAGTTGTGGATCTATACTTGGGCCGGTGAACAGACGGAGTGATCACCCTGCAAGAACGTGCTTTAGCGGGGCCAATAGTAATTTATGACGACCTAATTGGAGTAATGCGACTTCGTTGGGTCTAAAAAAAACGCATCACTGCGGTTCGGTTGTCCTAAATTGATAGCGGTCCCGCCTAGAGTACGTTCTTGCAGGGCGATCACTCCGTCTGTTCGGTGGCCCAAGGATAGAATGGTCTGAATCACCAAATAACTTTTGAGAAATAAGGACACAAGTCTCCTTATCATTATTGGCTCGATTATTAATATCAGGTTGATAAGTGGTAGCCTACGGCGAACTCTAAATAGAGTCCGCCGTGGGTAGACTTTTGCTCAGTACAGTAGTGCAGGAACCTGCTTGACCAAAAATCTGCTCAGAGACGTGTTTTTTGTTATTTATAGATCTTTCCACATAACTCAGCTACCTACAGTGTCAGTTTCCCAACCTCCATGCCTCTTCAGCATAAACTAAACATGTTTAGTTTATGCTGAAGAGGCATGGAGGTTAAACTAAACATGTTTAGTTTATGCTCTTCAGCTGATCTACATTAGTCCCCGAATCTGCCAGAAGAGGGGCGGAAGTTCTCCTGACGCAATGGACGGTATATAATTCGGCATCTGGACGGTTGAGAAATTTCGCAATTCTTTGTGGAAGATTACCGAAAGAATTTTTTCCCTTGGTATATAATATAGTATTTTCTTAGTACCAACATTTTGCTTTTTTTCATTTGTGATTGATGTTTGATACATTCTGTACACATTATTTATGCAAACTTTTTTCTTGCACTGTTTCATTAGTAAATTTTTTCTAAAGAACGATAGAATAAATTTGCAGGATTATTTTGCTGGTGTACAGGGTTTTTACAAAATGTGGTTTACTGTTATAATTTCCCATGTGCCACTCAAAAGAAAACAGTCTGTTTGTGAAGTTCCTGATAACCTCTTTGAATGTGTAATCTCTTAAACAAAAATTGCCTGGACGTACCGTATGTACTTAGTATAATTTGTAATTTTGTATGATACGTTTAGTAAAATAAAACTAAACACATCAGTAATAGTCGTTATATTTTTGTATAAAATATATTATGTGTAAATAGAAGGGTAGATTCTGGGACTGAAAATTATGGTGCCCAGCATACAACAATTTCAGAAAGTTCCGAACCTTCCACGTGGACGACATTATGAGCAGCCTTTAAATGTTGTTTCACGTAAGATTTATCGGTAAACTTCTTCTCGCACATACCACAAGGAAACGGTTTCACTCCGGAATGAGAAAACATATGCCTCGTGAGTTTATATTTATCGAAGAACGATTTCGGACACACGTCGCAGAAGTGTTTGCGAACACGCACCGGAACTTTCGCGTTCCCTATCCCGTGAATTTTAGTCGAGTGTATATCGAGGACGCGTTTATCTTTGTACTCTTTCCCGCACACGTCGCATCGAAAAGCTCGTATGTTGGTGTGAGAGATCATGTGTTTTCTTAGCTCGTCTTTGGTGATGAAACTCTTCTCGCACATTCTGCAAGTGAACGGTTTTTGTCCGTTGTGTCTTCGCATGTGAATTTCGTAGTTCGGTTTTATGTGAAAACGTTTTCTGCATAAATCGCACTCATAATTCCACGTACTCTTATCTTCGTGTTTGATAATTTTGTGCGACCGCAGATCTTTATGCGTGTTAAACCTTTTCGGACAAAATTTACATTCGTACTCGCGTTTATTTAAGTGCTGCTTTTCGTGATTCAAAAGATCGCTTATCGTGATAAAACCTTTGCCGCAGTAAGTACAAACGTTCGTTCTATTGCCGTCGTGATATTTGTTGTGTTGTATCAAATTCGATGAAGACGCAAAACGATTCTCGCACTTTAAGCACTGGAACGGTCGAATTTCATTCGATTTCTTGCCGTGGGAATTGGTAGCGTGTTCGCGATATTTAATAGAGTTTTTGAAAGTTTCCGGGCAAAATTCGCAAGTGAATTTCGTAATACGCTTTCTCGGTTTTTTCGTTGCGGGTTTTTCAACAATTATTTCTTGTATAACACATGCACCATCTTCTGACCTTGCCTGATTATCTGATTCTTCTTTTTTAGCCTTCGGTTGTAAATGTTCCTTCTTTAAATGTCTGCTTAAGAACGTTTTGGAATTAAACTCCTTGTTGCAATGATAACACACATAAGTATTATCTACCTTTATCTCTTCTATGAGGGCTGCAGATGATGCTGAAAATGATGCCGATATTAGGAAATATGGCAAAAACATCTCTGGATGCTCAAACATAATGTAATTTCATATTTAGTATCAGGATCACAGAAACAAAGGGAATGCATAGCTTAGGTGAAACATGGACGCCCTTAGTCCAAGGAACAAAAATATGAGTAATTAACTTACACGTGACTGTAGAAAGTTTCTGATTTATACATAAATCTTCCTCAAGACGATTTTCCTCAAGATTCGCCGATGTTTCAGTTAAATTCAAAATTGACGCATTTTCCGTTTCCAAATCTGTTACTACGGTCGAGGCACCAATCTGGATTTTATCGTCAACCAATTCTTTGTTGTTGTCATTACCTTCGTAACAAACACTACCAGAGTTATTTTCAGAAGCCTCTTCAAGTCGAACTAAATTTGTTTGTATACATTGCGTGCGAAAATCGATCACTACTTCTAAAATGTTTGCGCAATTGGTGCATATTAACCAGCTTTCTTGCCAATCCTACGCACAATTGCGAAAATTTGTTATAAATTTGTATGTACGATTGATTTGGTTGTACTTACAACTTCTGAAACGCACATAGATAATTTTGCAGAGTATTTTTCACCGTTTAAGCCAGTTTCGCATAATTGGGAGCATCCTAGGTCGTACTTCAAGCAAATTCCACATACTTCCATTGCAAAATTGTTGTTTTATTGCATTTTATCTGGAAATTCTGACAAATAACCTAAAATTTTGACAATGAAGTGTGTGACCGACGTGAAATTAGTTACATTTACTGGGACCTCGCAATGAGGCTTACATACTATCTAAACAATTTGGAAGAATTTAAAAAATTTATATATTTTTGGGAGTAAATTAGGTCACTTTTAGGGATCTATAGAATTTTTAATATTTGTTTAATTTAAATTAATTAAACGGAATATTGTTCGACAGTCATATTTTATACTCTTAGAAATTATAAAATTGTGATTTTATCTTTTATTGTGTCGCTTTATTTAAAATACATAGCTCTATACTAAAGTCATAATACTAATGAGAAGTTATGAAAAACTTGCCAATGAAATTACCTACTAAAACATAAACACCTTATATCTAAAAAGAAATACATCACACACTTATGCCGAAGAAAACAAAAATAACTTTACCAAAAATTGCAGCAAGTAATGAATGTAAAAAAAAATTTTAAATGATCTCTTTAATCGTGAATGTTATACTCTGTTACATTTATAAAAAAAATTAAAAGCAAACTTTAAAATCCGTACCCGTAAACATTTTCATCAGAATAAGCTATGTATAGGAAGAAATCCTCTTCATTATGTTCCTGAAAAAAAATGTGTTATCAGGAAAGCAGCAAAAACTTGAAAATACACAGCCTACTAACAAATATTATAACTTCTAAAATATTGCGTGCTTGAAATAATGCCCACATTTTAATAGCAACTTCAAGTGAATTTTGGAAAGTCTCTTATTAAATTAAAATGATAAAAAGCAAAGTGTATTTACATTGAGTGTTGTTTATGAAAATTTGCATCATGTTTTTGCTCTTCACAGCGACCTTGAAAATCCTTCAGCAAACTTTTCAACTCACCTGGTATAAAGAGCCCATGGTGGCAGATGTTGGAGGAATCACATTGTTTACAAAGAAGAATAGAGCATCTTCCGGCCGTAAATGAATGCGCTTCCGTATCAAAAAGTAAAATTGACCGACAGTCAAGTCGGACGGTACAAGATACTTTTTTTTGTCTAAATCTCCAATCCTAGCCTTTGGAGCCTTCTCCACAATAACCTGAACACAAAAATAAAATATAATGCGTGTGAAAAGTTGTCACTTCAAAGTTATCAGATGACTCATTTATTTTATTTTTATTGGAGGGGTATCCATTACATACACGAAATTATTTCCACGCAAGCAAAAAAAACTTTTTAAAATTTTAAATGCAGAAAATATCCCCGCAATCAGCTGACAAAAGAAAAATACCTTAACGTCAAAAAATGGTCCCCTTTTTATGTGCGTAGTATGTCGCAATTACTTACGGGTACTCTGTCCGGATATTTCCTCCTGATTTTTTCGCCTTCAGCTTTCCTCTTTTCGAAGGGATGCTCTTCCTTATAATGGAACTTCATTTTTTATCAAAATGGTACACTGAAATTTACGAAATCAATCGGAAATATGATCGACACTTTGCCAGGTTTTTCTTTATTATGACACAAAAACAATCGATGGGGGATTAACACACTACGATGGTCAAATGCGAACTAAATCATGTGGAGGGGGTATTGGAAATTTCTTTGTCTACTGCGTTTCCGTTTCCGGTCTCATATTTTTTCGTATTTAAATAAACACTTATAATTCGCTTATATTTATACTATATCTATGAAATTAAATGTTTTTGCTGCTATTAAATAATAAAAAAAGTATTTCAGCAAATCTTAACTTAGTGACTTTTCCTTGCTTTACATTTGCATCACTGCAATCTGTCATTTAAATTTGACGTTGTCTGACATAACCTTTGTTTGAATAGTGATTTTTAAAATTTTGTAGCAATTAAATTACGCAAAAATGAATAAGGCACTATTTGTTTGTTTAGGTAAGCATAAATATGCAAAATAAATAAATTGGGACCGACAGCATTGTTTTGCAGGAAATATTTGTAGATCTCCAATTGCAGAAGCAGTCTTTATACAAGAGCTGAAAAATAGAGGCATTCGGGAGGAATGGGAGGTAGATAGTGCTGCAACAGCTGGTTTTCATGTAGGAGCTTTGCCGGAAATAAGAGCTAGAGAAACGATGAAAAAGTTTGGTTTGAAATATAGTAATCGTGCTAGGCAGGTTAGTTCCGTAGAATTTATTATTTCCTATTATTATAAACAACCACTGCGTTCTATCATGCAAAAAAGTTACAAAACATACATTTTTATTTAAAAATTGCAATTTTGGGTGAAGGAATTTAAGGTAAAAAGAAAGAAACCCAGAGACAGAAAACGGTCAGGAAAGGAGGGATAATTTTAACGTTTGCGCAAGAATAATCGAGCCAAGGTGCCCAAGTGTTATTGAAATACTTTGGGTTTGATAAAGGATCTAAAAATATCTCCGGCCTTGGGACGAGAACTCTCCAATATTTGCTCATCTTGTCGCTTAAGTTTTGCACTATCTCCGGGTGTTTATCCGCAATGTCTGTTGTTTCGCACGGGTCAGCCACTAAATCGAATAAACAGTATCCGGTGCAGGTAAAATCGGGCACGGGAGTTGTACTTCTGCACCCTTGAAGGTCCATCTGAGAACGGATGTTCAAAATTAATTCGTCTGTTAAAATGTTATTTCTCATAACTGAGTTTGATAAGCTGTTTATTACACTTGAGGTATTATACGGTGGAGAATCAGAGTCACGTCCCGACTCTCCTAAATATTGTTCTAAAGCTTTATCGATGAACGAGCCATTTACTAATTTATATCTTCCCGAAAAACCTATTATCGCGGAAGTATTTTGAGTTTCATCAATATTAAGTAAAATGTGGTCTCTTGGTGATGGAGCGTCTCCAGTTAACATTTGCCATTGATTCACGCCGTCTAATTCTCCGAGATCCGTTACGTTACCTCCTAAAATGTATATTATACAGTATGTCGCATATTCTAGGTATTTAAATATTTACCAGCAGCGTCATACAGGGTAGGTAAAAAGTCTGACATGTGTACAATATCTTGCTTCATTATTCCTTGCTTTAATAAAGGACTGAAGATTATCGCAACTCCTCTAACTCCTCCTTCGTAGGTGGTAAACTTTTGCTGAAAATTTTCACTAAAATAATATTATTTATATTTGGATTTGGTACTGATTTTGCATACTCCTCGTAGAGGCCAGTTTGACCCATAATTTCTGTTGTCCCCGATTGTTTCTGCTCCATTATCCGCCATAAAAATAACGATGGTGTTGTTGATTATATCTTCATCGCGCAAAGTTTTTAGAACCTCTCCTACAGACTCGTCTAATCTGTCTACCATTCCAGCGAAAAGACGTCTCTGTTCATCGTGAATGTAACCATATTTTCTATCATTCTCTTCTTTATCGGGTACTTCTAAAATAACTCTATCGCCAGAGTGTGGCGCTAGATGAGCCAACATCAGAAATAGAGGCTCGTCTTTTTTATGATTCTTTATAATATCGGTGGCTTTCTCCGTGAAGACATCAGTGGCATATTTTCCTTCAACGCTCCAATCCGCTTCGAGATTGTCGCGCATATCCAAACCTTGAGTATTTAACTTAACAGAGAATGCGTTATTTTTGCGTATTTTGAATACCACTTACGCTCGACGATGTGTAGGTGTGATTTATGTACCCAATGTAGCCTCCCCAGTACCCAAAGTGACTGTCGAATCCTCTACGAGTTGGAGTATATATACTTCTGGAAAAACCGAGGTGCCACTTCCCTACTAGGTGTGTTTTGTAGCCTAATTTTTTGAGGTGTTCTGGGAGCACCTGTGTGTCTAACGGTATAAACTTATTTTCACCCGTTACCATCGGGTATCCTTGTAAACCTATAAAGATTTTTGAGGAAGCGTACGAATTCGTTATGCGTTGATTGAGACTTTATGAAACTTGCCGTATCTTATAGGGTAGTTGCCTGTTAAAAGGGCTGTTCTAGATGGCGTGCAAGTGGGTGCGGTATAGAATCTTTCTAAAATTATGCCGTTATAGGCTAAAGCATCGATATTGGGCGTTGGGATTTGGTTAGATCCGTGATAACTAACGTCATTGAAACCCTGGAAGAAATTTTTCTCTACAACGAAGTACACCATAAATAAACAAATTAAAATGGGTATTTTGAAGTTGAAAATTATATAATTTTCTTACCAGATCATCCGCCAAGATTAATACAATATTTGGTTGTTTATATTGGGCTCCCAGCATTTTTACGGAGGAAAGAAGCAACAATAATTTCACCAACATTCTCTTATAAATGTTTAAGACAATTTGAAAGTACTTGATGAAGTTTATTCACGTGTGCATTAATATTTCTTATCATTTAATACTTTACTTAAGAAAAATTATCATTTTTATGGCACTATTCCGAGAGATATCATTTTTATAGGTCGAAGAATCAGATTTCCATGATTTTGATTACATCTTCGGTATGGATGAAAATAACATTTCTAATTTGAAGGCTGAAGCTCCAGAGGGCTGTAAAGCAAAAATATTACTGCTGGGTGATTTTGATCCCCAGGGAGAAAGAATAATTCGAGATCCCTATTATGTATGCATACCTTTACAACAAATATAGGTCCAATGTGTGTTTATACTCTTTTTTTCTAGGATACTGGGTCAAAAGGCTTCGAAAATTGTTATCATCAATGCGTTAGATGTTGTAAAGGATTTCTAGATCAACTGTAACAAATTTGTTAAACTTCTATTTTTATGTACGTTAATAAAATTCTCAGTTACGCAATACAGTTTTTTATCGCACTCATTACGTGTTGTACTACTTTTACTTCAATACTTCATTGTCTGTTCAGCTTGACCCGTTTTGCAGTGTTCAATTTTTTTTCAAATTCATATTTGGCACGCTTTTCTCTGCCACCTGTTGTAGGGTATATGGTATATGGTATATGAAATGAATGGCCATCTAAAGCCACTTTGCCGAAATTTAGCTATTATAATATTATGTAGCATTTTTGCGTTTCTGTAGACCTGATACTAAGACTAAAATTACCGGGTAAGAAATATAGCGAGGCAATTTTACAGCGACCCCCTTTGGTTTTCAGCGCTGATGCGCAGTAACCAAAAAAGATCCTTAGATCTGGTTCCCGATAATCCTTTGTAAATTCTGTAGAGTCTGTAAATACTGGGCTGTCACGTGATCAGCGCAGTAGACCTATTTTCGTCCGGAGGCGGAACTCGTAAATCCAGTGCACATGTCACAACCTGATCTGACCTGTGTCATTCCCGGTACATTTTCGCGCAGCCACATCTTGTCCGGGCCCAGTCTCTAACTTTACAGCCTCTATAAGTATCAGGCTCACAGAAGACTGTAGAAGCAAAAGAATATAAAATTATGAAAATCTGCCCTGTTTATGTAATTGTAAGTTAGAAGGCAACAAAATTTACATAAATAATTGTTTCTTTTTTTTTGTAAATGATAATTAAAATTAATTAAGTAAAGAAATTAAAAAATTAAATCAAAACATTGGTTCGTTTGTAGAAATCTGTAATAATTTATCGCTCCCTTTCACTGACAAGTGACACAATTGACTTTTTGTTGGGAATGGCAAATGGGTTACGCATTTATTCAAGAAATTCTATATTTGCATGGTTTTTTTTACGTAACATAATTTTGAAAACGCGCATTTAAATTTGCGCAAGTGCTGCACTTGGAAAACCTTTACTCCTAGCGGTGAAAATCTAGAACTAAAGCAGTGCCCTCCTCTGCATTATTGTCGACCATGTTGGGTGCTGTGTCTCGTGCGGGATCCAGTCTTTTGACTGGAAAAACTCTTGAAAAATTAGGTGCAGAGTCTCTTAAAATCGTCGCTTCAAGCAATGGAAACCGTAAGTTAAAATTTGTAATCGTTTTATGCAGCCGTTCCTTAGATTTTTTGTTGGTACTTCAAACGTCACCCGGTGTAGGCCAAATTGTTTAGTGGTTCAGAAAATTTGAGCATTAGGAGTCTTTTTGAATTAAATAGGAAGGATTTTTAAAGTTTTTATAGAAAGTTAACTTTGATTAGGTGGAAAAAGTGTGTAATTTTGCTTATGTTACATAATATGTGTACGCCATCTTGTTCTTACATAAACTGTCAGTTTTCGGAAAATTGATCGAGTTTCCCAATTTTCCAACAGAAAGAGGGTATGCGGCTAAACCAACAGCTGCTAAAGTTGCCCAGGGAAAAGTAGTGGCTGTCATTGGTGCCGTAGTAGACGTACAATTTGAGAGCGACCTGCCTCCGATTCTAAATGCCCTTGAAGTTGCAAACCGAACCCCCAGGCTGGTTCTTGAGGTAAATACCCTTTACAAAACAAAAGTTAATAATTTTTTGATGAAATTGGGCAATAGGTTGCCCAACATTTGGGTGAAAGTACGGTCCGCACCATCGCTATGGACGGTACTGAAGGTCTTGTGCGAGGACAACAGGTAAGCGATACCGGATATCCAATTCGTATTCCTGTCGGAGCTGAGACTTTGGGAAGGATCATCAATGTTATTGGTGAACCGATTGACGAGAGGGGCCCCGTTAATACTGATAAATTGGCCTCAATTCATGCTGAAGCCCCAGAATTCGTCGATATGAGTGTAGAGCAAGAAATTCTCGTCACGGGAATTAAGGTAAGTTCTTGATTTCTGCTGTTAGGTGCGTTTCACTATTTTTTTGGTTTAGGTTGTAGATCTCTTGGCTCCTTACGCCAAGGGAGGTAAGATCGGTCTCTTCGGCGGGGCCGGAGTGGGCAAAACTGTGCTCATTATGGAACTGATTAACAACGTTGCCAAGGCTCATGGTGGTTACTCTGTCTTTGCCGGGGTAGGTGAAAGAACTCGCGAAGGGAACGATTTATACCATGAGATGATAGAGTCCGGCGTCATCTCGCTGAAAGATAAGACGTCGAAGGTAGCCCTGGTGTACGGACAGATGAACGAGCCCCCAGGCGCTCGTGCCCGTGTCGCCCTCACCGGACTCACTGTGGCCGAGTATTTCCGTGATCAAGAGGGACAGGACGTGCTGCTTTTCATTGACAACATTTTCAGGTCAGTTTTTCTATTTGTTCTGCATAACACTTCAGTTTTATAAACATGGAACTTCTTTAATAATAGTTTGTTCCACTCCAAAACTGTGTGAAGATTTCATGCAAGAAATTCATATTAAAATTCCCTGCCACAATAAAGATTGTATCAGGAGCTCAGAAGAGCTTCGTTTACTATTTCAGTAAAAATAATGTATGTTTTGTTGTGTAGATTCACCCAGGCTGGTTCAGAAGTGTCCGCCTTGCTGGGTCGTATCCCATCCGCCGTGGGTTACCAGCCGACGCTGGCCACGGACATGGGTAGCATGCAGGAAAGAATCACAACGACGAAGAAGGGCTCCATCACCTCCGTACAAGCCATATACGTGCCAGCTGATGACTTGACTGATCCCGCACCTGCCACTACTTTCGCTCACTTGGACGCAACGACTGTGTTGTCCCGAGCCATCGCCGAGTTGGGAATCTACCCGGCTGTCGATCCTCTCGATTCTACGTCGCGTATTATGGATCCCAATATCATCGGAGCTGACCATTACAATGTCGCGCGTAGTGTGCAGAAGATCCTGCAGGATTACAAGTCGCTTCAGGTCAGTAGACTTTCTTTTTCAATTGAGTGTGTGGATAAATTGCGAATTTGACGGCAGGACATCATTGCGATCTTGGGAATGGACGAGCTGTCTGAAGACGACAAATTGACGGTGGCGCGTGCCCGTAAGATTCAGCGTTTCCTCTCGCAGCCTTTCCAAGTAGCTGAAGTATTCACTGGTCATCCTGGAAAGCTCGTACCTCTCGAAGAAACCATTAAGGTGTGAATCGAAGTGTTTTCTAAAAAGGCGCGTCACTGTTCGTTGTTTTATTGCAGGGATTCCAGAAGATTTTGTCTGGAGAGTTAGATCATCTTCCGGAAGTGGCGTTTTATATGGTGGGGCCTATCGAAGAGGTCGTGCAGAAGGCGGAGAAGTTAGCGAGTGAAACAGGAAACTAATAGTTTAAATTGAATTTATTCGGCCCCGTTATTAATTTTTTTTATGAAACCGTGCTTTAGTTTTCTGTACTGGTATTCTTAGGAAGCAACGTAAGAATGAAAATTGTTGTATTTACTTTAATTTTAAATATAAATTGTTTAGAAACTGTCTCGATGTGGTTTTTATATTTCCTTTTTATTTTTGGTCCGTTGGTTTGGTTCTCATTTTTTTTATTAGCAGTAGTGAAGAATAGTTTAAAGGTAAGTATTTATGCTGAATCCACACAAAGCGGATTCGTAATAAACTAGTAATTTGTTGTTAACCAGACAAACCGTTCACGAACGCACCTCCTTAGATTTCTGTGAGCCTGATACTAAATCTGGAATTGCTAGAGTCTGTCTATCCTCATACTGGCTTGCTTGTATTTTTTATTCCCCTTTTATTTTCAGAGTATTAGTTCTAATTATTGTCTTTTCCCATTACCAGCGAAGCACTCAAGAATAAAAGTTTGTTTTTTGTAAAGGTACTTTATTGGAGAATGCAAATAAATATATAGGGTCGATAGAGTGATATGAGTCGCCATGAAATAGGCGAGCAGATTTTTCCACTTCTTATGGTAATCTTCAAGTTTCCACTCTCTCTTATGCAAAAATCGGACCACAGAGAACTTATGTGGAATGGACGTACTTATTAATTTAAAAATCCAGGTTATAAAAAAACGAAATAAACTTGCTTGGAAAATAACTTCCCGCAAAGATTGCGCCGTTCCGTTTGAAAAAAAATTATTAACTATCAAGATGTGCCAATTTTCCATTTTTTAATTACAGTTAACTATAACTTTACTTTCTCTCACGTTTATTCTTTCTATTACTGTGTATTTTTGCCAAAGTTTACTTTGGAAAGACCCAAAGACCTTTCGATTTCAAATAAGAGAGTAAACACGAACTAAAATAAGAAACTTTGAGGTTAGGATTCCAGAAAATTAAATAATTATAGACGAAATACATAAAGAAAACTTACTTTATTTAATTATTGCAATTGCATTTTATCAATTCTAGTTACTATTCACTCAAAATCATCTACAGTGATGTAAAAAGGCCCAATATGAATATTTTTAATTCAAAATTTTCAAACAAGTCTGAAATGTCAAAGAACGAAATGACAATAAACCGGCCATCTAGTTATTTTTTGTTTAACCAAATAAACCATTCGCGGACACACCCCCTTTCGTTTCTGGGAGCCTAATACTAAACCTGGAATTACTAAACGTATTCCACAGATCTGAAAACTTTTGAGCTTATGAATGAGATAATTTAAGAACAAAAACAAAAATACGAAATTTACAAAAAGTATTTAATCTCGACCAAAAACTTATACATATTACACAGTACAGTACGATATTAAAAAATATACAACATATGTACAGATTTTTACACAGCCGCACAATCCACTATCGAAAAAACAAAAGACACACAACCGAACTTAAGAAGAGACCCGTGATTCAAAACCGCAGGCCCTTCCCAACCTCCTTTCATATCTTCCGCGACGTTAGTGCAAGAACACTCCATTCTGTCCACACAATCCATCGCCGTCATTTTACTGTCCAAAGAGTTCTTCCTCGACCGACTCACTTTCCGTTTCTTATCTATCAATTCTCTCACTTGAGTTTCCAATGGCACATTTTTTTTGTCGTAGCCTCCTGCGGGTCGTTCCGACAAATCGTTTGAATACAAGACGTTATTTACGTAAGTACCGTAACAGGAATAGTTAATCAGCTCGTAATGCTTCGTGAACTGCAAAATAATTATTAAAATTGAAAATTTAAGATATTAAAAACTATACCTCGTCGTAGAATATAACCGCATGCTTGGGCGACACGAAATTGCAATGCCCGTACCGATCCAGTTCGATTTCATTCGCCGCACCCCGTCCTACGCTTATAATCCTGTACCTCATGGCGGCAGCTTCGGGAAATCTGGCAGAAACCGTCGGTCGATACCCCATGTAACTCGCGTCATGTCTCACATCAGCGGGATCAACTTCCGACGTCCTCACGTTATAAAAATGCTTCGAAACAACGGGACACAGCATCGCTCGCGCCCTGAGGTTAGAACGAAGTCTAGAACGCTTCTTGGGACTGGAGAACACGCGAGATATCCTGTCGATGTCAGCAGGGGTCAACAGTTCGCTCGGCAGAGGCATGTATTTGAGTTTGTTCTGGAGGTTGCTCGAGAAGAACGACGTCAGGTGGAAATTCGACGATTTCGGACTCGTCAGTAGTTGTTGGATGCGTTGGTAAGCGAGGAGCTTCAACAGACGATCATCAAGCTGCTTCAATTCCCGTTCAACTGTAACAGAACTGATTTCAGTATTACATTACTACGAACAATAAGATGAAATAAGTGTATCAGGACTTCAGAACAGGACGAAATTATTTTGAGCAAGTTTAAAAAGAAATTTCTTACATATTACTAGTAATTTATGTATTTTGCTATCACATTTCAACCAAAACTCCTTGTTTGTTTCACTCACCTGTAAAAACAACATTCATGTGAAGCAATAATAGGTACTCTTTTCGACCCTCCTCTGACACAAACAGCAAGAGCAACAACTGTCAATTCGATATTCAGTTGCCTTTATTCTTTATATTTTTTTCACAGCTAACTAGAGGTTTATTAGCACTTACTTGTGAACTGCATTAGTTCTTTGTGAATTGCTTTTTATGTGGTTGTAAACGTTTTGTTTCCTTCGCAAAACAGTAAACGAAAATAGGAACTGGAAAGATATGGACAAAAAAGTTGTGGTTTAGTGGTAAGCACCACTATGCGCTATTGTCATTTAAAATTAGAATTATGGTAGAAAATAAGTATGGTCAAAAACCCAATGACCAATGATCTCTCAAAATTTTTTGAAAAAAATAGACAGCAAATTGAAATCAGTAATTCATGGAAATGAATTAATTCCATGCTCAAATCCTGTCAGACATTTCCTGTAAAACAAGGCTACACAATTACACTGATCAGTATCCAATTGTATCAGGAGTACAGCAAGGTGATATTTTAGAAAACTGTTGAAATAACATTTGCCTTGCACACAGCAAATACGGAACATGGTGTACAGCGAAAAATAATTTTGTACGAAACTTTTTCACCTAATTTTAAAATGAAGACGTCAAAAAATGGCTTACCTTCTGAACTTATGTCGGAAACGATGTCGGGAAGGTAATTTTCCATTTTCACTCCGTCCACCCCATTATACAATTCGTTTTCTGTCTTCACCAAACCGTTTGCCAAATATTCTTCGGTGTACAACAAATCATTCGAGTCGTTCTTTACACCGTCTTCGTATTTCTGATTGTTCTGTCTGTAAATTGTATTATCGACGCCGTTGGGTAAAACGGTGTTTGATTTATCTTTGTTGTCTTCGCTATTGCCGTTAAATTCCAATAAATTCTTTTTATTAACCCCGTTTTCCACGTTTTGTACTTCCATTTTCAAATTATCACAATTAGCCTCCATGCACTCGACCTCTTCAATTTTAATGTCCTCCTCCAACAATTTCATTTCGTTTTGCCTCTCGTACACGGTTTCCAACCGCAGAAAATCTCGTAAACTCGGCAGAAGTTCCACGGGCTTGTTATAATGATATTTGACCATCGTAGGTACTTTGACTCGATTTCTTGGCGGCAACTTGACTTTTATCCGAAAAGGAGGGTTTTTTCTGTGGATCTTACGGAAGAATTCTAATTTTACAGCGTCTTGATCCACGGGGCCCGTGAACTGATCCCAGAGCTTCACCCGTTCTGTTATCGAGATCGATGTCAGAAATTTTGCATCCTGGAAGCACGGGGAGAGTCGAAAAACTATTCTGTAAACCAGAAATTAGGAAGATACTTACAAGAGTATGCTCAACATGATTTGGACACATCCATCGGCCTGACGGTGGCGTCGTCAGCGGTGGATTCAAGCAATCCAGATGAAACATCGACGAACAATAGTCACAGGCCAGTAACGGCGCGACACGGCAAGAACGTCGGCATTCATGACACTTATTCGCTGGCAACGGTAATATATTACCGGGCACCCATTTCTCCACCAATTGGTTGCTTTTCGGCACCCGTTTTTTCATATTCCTCGCATAAGGATTTTCAACTAGAAATCCATACGATTTTATTAGATAAATGAAACTATCTACGACAATTACAAACCTTTATCTGTACCCGGAAAGATGCAAGGTACACTCATGCTTCTCGGCAATTCAAACTGCCGAGGGTTTAGAGCACTGGCTGCTTGCACCAGGACTTCCATAGGATTTAACTTCGCTTTCTTTGACAGCTTCACTGAAATGCCACTGGCCGGAGTCGAAGAAGATCTCTTGCTGCGGGTTTGCGGTGCCCCCGATTGCTGCGCTTCGAATTTACAACTGTGACACAACCATTCACCTGCAGGTATATCAGTTTCTTCCAGTGGCGGATCACTAGGGAAATCACAAATAATGCACAACTAAACGCTCGCATAAAATGACGCGAGCCTAGGCTCGTAAATTGCATTTTAGCAAAAATTTACGAAAAACACTCACTGGCACTGCAAGTGAAAACTGGAAGGGCATCTATCGCAACAAATCAGGTCACCGCATTCCTTGCAAGCGTCACAGCTGTCGTGATTGTGGCTTTTGCCCGGTCTCTTATAATACGGATGCTGTTCGCTATTGTTTTTTCCTTTTTCGTCGCTTTGGGGTGGTGCTATTAAAGCCTGTATTTGCTACGGAAAAATAAGGTGACGTTTTTCGGGTACAAGGACTTCAAAATTGCTATATTATTGCAGCCGCCATTTTAAATGCAATTTGCATTCTGGAGTTTAAAACTAAAGCGAAAACTTACTGCCATAAGGCCCTCCGAGTTGTCATCTTCGAAATCAACGCTGGACATTTTTAATATCTTCTTTATTTTACTGGAAGACCCGTTTCCAAAAGGTAACGAACGATATTTTTAAATTAGGTTCACCATTTTACTTACAAGAAGTTTCGCAGTTTGAAAACTACCGTTCGTAGACGAATTTGTGTTTCTCGGATAGAAGTACGGATAGATTAGAGTTTTCCCACACATGTAAATTGCTTTTAATTGTAAAATATCAAGTATTTTTGATGTAAAAAATCATCTATTTGACAGGAGTTTGTGGCGCCTATCTTCGCAGCCATTCACAATTTGGTTAAAGGGCGCAAGCGCGGTTCTCGTGGAGTCCGCTACATTATCAACCGCTATTTCTACACAATTTAAATTCGAAATGAATTATTCTAATTACAATTTAACATGTTTTCATAAGAACTAATAACTGGGCAGTGAATAACCAATAACGTCATTTTTTTGGACAAGTAGTCGAACTTGGAAGTGTCTGCCGCCACGAGAAAAAAATATCGATAATCTATCGATATTTCCGATAGTATCGATATTTTCTATAATATTGATATTTTTATTAATTTCGATGATATTGATAATTTCGCATCAGAAAACGCATTTCCAATAATGTTATCCATATCGTTATCATTGATATAACGATATTTATCTTTGTAAACATGAATATCACCGAAATATTAGTTTCTTACATATCAAAAATATTGAAATATCTTTATGGAAAATATCGATATTTTTGAAAATGATGAAATTATCGATATTTTTGATATAATTTTTTTACAATATCGTTTATCGAAAAAATCTGGCAGCCCGTAAGTTGCAACTTCTTTTTTCAATTCAGTATTTATTTTGAATTTGTAAAAATTAGATATTGTCTTACCTTAGTTCGTTCCAGACTTAATATTCTGCGATAATAAAACAATAGAAAAAAAACAATATTAAAAACCACGATATATTTACAGTAAAAGTATGAATTTAAATACAAAACAAAAAAATGGCACGATAAAATTAGGTGAATACTCCGTTCAACAACTTGGCTTTACTTCTCAAGCAACCCTGTAGCTCTTTAACAGCACTAGTGTGACTACTTAATAAATAATCCCAGACGCTCTTGTGCCCGTCGGAACTTAAACTTAAGGATTCTAACTTGGCCGTGACATCGTCTATCACAGATGCAACACTCCATTTCTGAAGCAGATTGTCTAAATCGCGCACATACTTCTTCAATTCGCCCCCCAATTCCACGAGAAATTCCCTGAGTTTCGTATCCACCCTCTTCCTTCCTTTCCTACCGGAAGCTCCCTTTATCATATCATTACACAGCAAAAATAGAAGAACTGATATGCAAATTATCTAAAAGAGAAAAATAAATATGCAAACGACAAATTGTCGTTAAAAAATCCTCACTTCTACATTATTTACGACGTACTCCATAGTAGCACGTTTATTCCAAAATCCGTCGTTCGAGTCTATGCAAGTTTTAACCGAAGCAACCAAGTCCTGACACCTCCCTCGGATCTCCTTCGATAACTTCTCGCTCCCCGAAAGATCCTCCGACGAAACAGCGATAACCAACTCCAACAAATTACTAATGATTTCAAAATAAGGACAAGTCAACACGGCGTGCAATCTCGACGGCAAAGGCATGGTAATTTGGGTCTGCAAAATAATAGCGCATGAAGAGACACCGACAATATCACCAAACTCGCATACTTGATTTATCGGAACGAACTTCTGCTCCAAGACCTCGCGGTACATCTTATCCCACTCCGTCAAAACGTTCGTTAAATCGTCTATGCATTTCTGCCGGTTGCTCTCCGTAGATCGAGCAACATGCACTGCGGCATATATACTATACAACATGCTCGTACGCAACTTTAAAAAGAACACATTTTGCTTGAAGTACGTTTGAATTTCTACGCTTTCTTCCGGGGGACCCTCTATGCGTTCAGGGTCCCATCCAACATAAACACTAAGGTCTTGATTGTCGCTGCAAGACATAGAAGAATATCCAACAAAAAATATAAATTCAATGGATAAAATTATAAAATTTTGATCAAATATCGAAGAACAATAGCTGAACATTATAGCATAATTTGGCAATTAAATTTTTAGTTTGAAGACAGTTATCGATGATTCTCTCTGTACGAAAATCATCGTAGAGATGAATTTTTCTAGTTCTCAGATGGGAGATAAAATAAAATCAACTTAAAATTCATTCAAAATTTCATACCAAAATCTATTTTGCAAAAAAAGTAAAGAGAATTCTGTGGCAGTAAGCTCGCACAAAATTTTTCAGTACATAACAACTGTCGATAAAAAATTGTATTCTTGCATTACAAACAAGTACAAGCTGACCCACAAAATGAATTTTTAAAGACGCGATATAGATTATATAGAAATAAAATAGTATCGTTAATAAAAGTTGCAAAGCAAAACTTTTATAGAGGTAAAATTAAAGATAAAAATACTAAATCTTTGTGGACTACAATATTAATGAAATTTTGAATAGAAATCACGATAAGAAAAGTGGTAAAACCATCAATCTCGCTGATAAGAATGGCAGTCTTATTACAAACAGTGAAGAGGTAGCTAATGAATTTAATAATTTTTTCTCATCTACTGGGGAGAAATTAAGTGAAGCAAAATTATTTGAAACACAAGAAAAACTACAAAGCTTTAACATTAGTAATGTGTCTGGCTCCTTTTACCTTAATCCCGTGACAGAACTAGAAATTCTGAGGTACAGTATAGACTCGATAATCCGGATCAATAAAAACATGGGCGATCCGGATTATTGAAAAATCCGGATTATTAAATTAATCTATATTTGTTAATAAAAGAACTGAACAAGAGGGATTTTAATGATTTCATTGTAAAAACATACAAAACAGGTAAAATGAACATAAAAACACTTTTGCATAATTGCTTCTACTACATTAATAAATAAAGTCTGTAATTTTAGTTTGGCTGACCTTCTGCTGACTCAAACAAAATGATTGATGCCCGAGTATTAACAATTCATTTAGGGGTGCGTTGTTCTTTCCAGCCCAATCTATACATTGTTGAATGCTTAAATCTGTCTAATCGGCTTCTGTGAATTCAGGGCATGGGGTAAAGAGCATTTATACAGTGTTGAAAAATAGTAAAGGTACACTTTCGTTTGCGCCGGTAGATGCGGCACGTACCGGCGGCCGACACGCGCGACAGGCACAGTCGCATTTGGACGTGAATACACCGGCCGGCAGGTGAAACGCACAAACGAGAGCAGTTCTTTTTAAATACTATTGGAGAAGTTCAACGGGTGTGTCGGCTGCCGGTACACGCCGCGTCTACCGGCGCAAACGAAAGCGCATCTTTAGTCGTAAATTTTGAATTTCATCAAGCAAAGTCGTTAATGTCAAAATGTTCTCGAACTCCAATGCGACGGCTCTTTATAGACCTCGCACGTCGGTATTTCCTTTGCAAAACAAAGAAGCCGCCTCGGGATCCATAAGCTGCAAGGAAGTGTACGGATTGCCGGCATTTTTATTTTCACCCTTTGATACCCTCGCCGCCACTCCCAGTTGACCAAAATCAACCTGTACCAGTGGAGTCATCATCATAAGGTTCTCAGTCCGAAGACTGGTTGGACGCGTACCTCCATTCTTTTCTATCCTGAGCTAACCTACGCATTTCCCTAAAAGTAGAACATCCTACATCCCTAACTATTTGAGAGCAGTAGTCTAATCTAGGCCTACCCCTACCTCTTTTTATTCCTATCTCTGACTCTAGTATGTCACGAACTATTCCTTCATGTCTTAGAAGGTGTCCTACCATCCTATCTCTCCTACTCTTTATTGTTTTCCATACCTTTCGCTTTTCTCCAACTCTTTCTAATACTTCCCTATTGCTAACCTTATCTATCCACGGTATCTTCATCATGCATCTGTAGCACCACATTTCAAACGCTTCTACTCTTTTCCTATCCGCTTCTCCTATTGTCCAAGTTTCGCACCCGTATAATGCCGTACTCCATACATACGACGTTAAGAGTCTCTTCCTAGTCTCTATATTAACCGTTCTCGAGCATAACAGTTGTTTCTTTTTGTTAAACGCAACTCGGCCCTGCGCCATTCTTTGTTTTATATCTTTAGTGCTCCTACCGTCTTGAGTTATTTTACTTCCTAAGTAGCAGAAATCCGCGACCTCCTCTATCTTCTCATTTCCAATTTGTATTTCCATTTTAGTTCTATTTTCACATCCCCTACATACCAAAATTTTAGTTTTCTTTTTATTGATTTTCATGCCGAAGCCCTGTGTCAAAACTGCTTCCATTTCATTCAAAGCCGCTCCTAATTCTTCTTTGCTAGATGCTAACACTGCTATATCATCCGCAAATCTGAGCATGTTAATAGTTTGGCCCTGTACATTGATCCCTGAGGCTGTTCTTTCCTTAACAATATTAATCGCATCTTCGATATATAAGTTGAAAACTAGAGGTGACAATGCACATCCCTGTCTCACTCCCTTCCAGATATCTACTTCCCTTTGTTCCTGCTCACATTCTATAACTGCCTTTTGCTCTTTGTAGAGATTATGTATTATTCTTCTGTCCCTGTATTTCATCCCTACCTTTCTCAGCACTTCGAACATCTTCCCCCATTTTACGTTGTCGAAGGCTTTTTCTAAATCTACAAATCCTATATAGATGCTCTTTCTCTTTTCTATCGTTTTTTATATAATTACTCGTAAAGCTAGAATGGCCTCGCGCGTTCCTCTATTTCGTCTAAATCCGAACTGATCTTCTCCTAATATTTCTTCCGCCTTTTTCTCCATCCTTATTTGCACAATTCTAGTTAAAATTTTTGACGCATGGGAAGTTAAACTGATAGTTCTAAAATTTTCGCATCTATCCGCGCCTTTTCTTTTTGGCAAAGCTACTATGATGTTCCGTTTGTAATCTTCTCGAGTCTCGCCTGTCAGGTATATGCGACTAACTAGTTTAAATAAACGATCTATTACCTCTTGACCTGCGCACTTTAAGATTTCTGCCTGCAAGCCATCTATACCTGGTGCTTTATTATTCCTTAAACTTTTTAGTGCTATCTCAAACTCTTCTCTCATTATAGGACTCCCTAGGTTATCCCCCTCTACACTGCTTTCGCTTTCTAATATATCTTGCACTTCCTGTCCCGCATATAAGTTTCCTAAATATTCTTTCCACCTATCTGCCTTCTCCCCACTTCCGATTAGGATATCTCCTGCCTCATTTCTAATGTTTTTGGTATTAGATCCAATTTCTCTAAAATTTCTCCTAATTATTTTATATGCTTCATCAGTCTTTCCTATTTCGAATTTATCTTCCACTTCTTTGCATTTATTATCGATCCATTGCTCTTTCGCTTTCTTACATTCCCGAATAATTTCCCACTTGATCGCCTTATATCTTTGTTTCCCTGTTTCATCTAACCTATTTTTATATTTTCGCCTTTCCTCTATTAGACTCATAATATGTTTTGTTATCCAGGGTTTCCTACTTTCATTCTGTTTATGACCCAAAATATCCCTAGCTGAGGAAACTAAACTAACTAAACTAAACCAGTGGAGTAGCCAGCATTAAATCGGAAAAAGAATTTAAAATGTATTTTTGTACAATCAGGTCAAAAATGTACTAGATTCATACATTTGTACTAGCTGTGGCAACGCTGATTCGGATTCGCCGCCGAACGCCTGATTTGGCAAGTATTTGGGGATTGGTTAGAAAAACACCTTAGGAGGGGGTGACGCGCCCGCAAAGCGTTTAAAAGGTACGTTAGAGGCGCATTCGGATTACCGAAACTGAAATTATCCGGATTACAAAGTATGCAATGCAATCAAGGAACTATCCGGATTACCGAATAATCCGGACTATTAAGGATCCGGATTAATGAGTCTGTACTGTATATATGTATTAAGAACTGGACTTAGATGCAGCACAGGGGATTGATGAAATACAGACTACTACTTTAAAGAAGTGTAAAACCTTTGGCAACTCTTATTAATAAAATGTTTTCAGAGGGAAAATGCCCTTTGCATTTTAAAACAGCCCTTGTAAGCTGGAAATAAAACACATCCCACTAACTATAGGCCGATATCTCTGATGTCCAATTTGGCAAAAGCGTTTGAAAAATCTTTGAAATCAAGAATGATGTACCTATTTTACGAGGATTCAAATTTTTATGGGTTTAAAACAAAATCAACGTAACATTTATTCAAAATTTCACACGAAAATCTATTTTGTAAAAAAAGTTACAAAGAATTTTGTGGCTGTAGGCATTAACAAAACGTTGAGAAAAAATAGCTTGAGGTTGCGGTATAATTTGTTAAATAAATTCTTAGATTGAAAAAAGTTATTGAGGATTTTCTTCGTAAGTGACAATCGCAGCCGATCCTCTGAAGATTGGTATGCATTTTCCTTGGAACTTTCCTAGTTTTACGACTCGAATTTTTATGGGAGATAAAATCAACTTAACATTTAATCAAAATTTCACACCAAAATCTATTTTGCAAAAAAAATAACGACGAATTTTGCGGAATTAAGTTCACACAAAATTTTCCAATCGATAACTAACGATGTAAAAATTTTCTTCTTGTACCAAAACTTGAGAATTTTCATTAAAAACGTTGAGGCAAAAAAGCTTGACGTTGTGGGATAATTTGGTGAACAAATTTTTAGTTATTCATGATTTTTTCCACAAGTCAATCGTTGCCGATTTTCCAGCGCCCCAGAAATTTTTTTAGTTAACCGACAACTTTTAAATTCTTTTAGGAAGTAGAGCACAATCAACTTAACACTTATTATACAAAATTTAAGCCAATATCTATTTGAAGAAAAAGTTTTATGCTGCCGCAAAAAATTGTATCGAGACTTTGCGTTTTATTCTGAAAGGTAAAAAAATAAGCGCCAATACTCACATTAACGCGTCCCAATCGATGTTAATATCCTTCGCCGACATATCAGCATTGTGAAGCCCATCGGCTGCGCTGCACTGGACAAAATTTGTAAATATCCTATCTACACCAACCGTAGCGTAATGCAAACTATTCATCATCCTATCTCGAAAATCCATGAACTCCTCCAGTTTTATAAACGATCCATACTTATGCGAAAAAGTCAGATGATCCGAACTCTAAAAAACATCTTTAAAAATCGGATCACACAAAAACACGTCTTTAAAAATACGTCTTTATAATTCGAAGAGAAGAACTTTAAAGTGGCATCGTACAAACTCATGGCCTCTTTGAATAATCCGGTGGTGTGCAACCGCGCGCAATGTATGTACCCTAAAGAATCCAGCTGCAGATGCTTGACGTCCAAACTGTCGCACATAGCCTGCGCCCCCAGCCCTCCGCCTAAAGTATGATAAAGCCGCACGCACAACAGTTTAGCGTGAAAATTACTAGGACTATTTTTGAGCAAATCTTCGAGCAACACTATCGCTAAAAACATCGGCTCGTAGCTCTCCGTCGCATTCGCCAGATCGTACAAGGCGTGCGCAGCCAACAGACCGTAAGCGTCGGCCGGTCCCTGATCCGTCGGCAACGCCGTCAACCCGAAAGATTCGTAGCCGTGCTGATAGTGCAAAGACAAGGCCGTTATGACGGCCTTCAGGTGCTCTATCGTGAAGTGTCGGTGGGTTCCGCACAACCTCGACAGCTGTATCGAGCCGATATGCCGCTGCATTTGTTGCTCCTTAAATTAAAAAGATTACTTCGTTGTCTCTTTTTCACCAAGGTACTTCATATCAATAGGCATGTGCCATTATTACATTTCATAATTGATTATCGATTGTTGTAAAGTAATCGATAAATTTTATTATTTGATAAATCGATTAATCGGCGGATCAAATAAACGATTAATCAAATAATCAAATAATCGATCAGCTGATTAATCGATTGATCGATAATTTGATTTATTGATTATTTAATTGATCAGATAATCGAACACCAACTCACTGGCAGTCTGTCAGGTTCCGTCTCTCGGTGCAGGCGGCGCTAGTCCTTATAAATTCTCGACACGGAAAATTGGTCTAGCATTAGCCTGCACCAAAAGTCTTTAAGAGGGACTGCTGTGCGGCCCGCAGTAGTTTAGTGGTTAGAACGCCTGCCCAGAAAGTGGGAAACCTGGGTTCGAGTCCCAGTTGCGTGCCGCCACATTTTTCCTACAGCTTCTAATTAAACCGATAATCGATTTTTTGAGTAATCCATTATTCGATTATTTGATTAATCAATTATTGTAAAATCGATAATCAAATCAAATCAAATCAAATCATTTATTTAGCCCGTCATAGACAGAATACACAATACAGAATACATAGATAGAACACATAACATTTCAAACAGAATAAATCACAAAACAAAACAAAATAAATAAATAAATAAATATCAAAACCTCACATGAGAAAACCGGGGAACAACACTCTCAACCCCCGAGAAAATCATCTACACTATAGTACAACTTATCAAGCAATAATCTTTTTAAAGAAGCCTTGAACAGTAAAATAGTTGAAATGGAAGAAATTGATGCAGATAGCTTATTAAATATTTGAATGGACATATATATTACACTTCTCTTAAAATTTTCCGAGTAAGGCCTCAACTGATACAATAAATCACTGCAGACCGCGTAAAATGCTCATGAATCTGTTCCCCCGTGACACAATTATTCTTAAGCCGAAAGTGCAGAACAGCTATCTCATAAATGTAAATACATGCCAGTGGCAATATTCTCAGTTTCTCAAAAAGCGGCCTTGAAGGGGTACGAGGAAGACGCCTTGAGAGAATTCTCACTGCCTTCTTCTGCAATCGAAAGATATAATTAAAATTTTCGGCGGAGGAGTAACCCCAGAAAGGTATACCATATCGGAGATGTGACTCAAACAGCGCAAAATACGCATTTTTAGCCACAAGTAAATCGTAATTATTCATAAGAGTCCTAAGGGCAAAATAGGATCTAGACAACTTTGTACTTAGGTGTTTAATGTGCTCCTGCCAATTCAATCTATGGTCGAGATGAACACCCAAAAATTTAGTAGTATTTACAGATGAAATTATAACACCATCTGAAGAAAGGGCAAACAATACACCAGGCCTGAAATTCATAAGACAGAGTCAACCTGTTCGTCGCAAACCAACATCTCAAGAGCGACATGTCTGACACAATCCTGTCATGCAACTCATGACCATCACTACCGAGCCAAGTTATATTGGTGTCATCAGCAAACTGAACGAACTTGCCACTAATGCGCAGCGAAGACATATCATTTATGTACAACAGAAAGACAAGTGGGCCCAAGACAGAACCCTGAGGCACCCCATACATAGACTGAGCAGAGTCAGATGTAAATTTCTGACAATCAGCGTTGACAATAGAAACGGCATGGCATCTTCCCATCAGATAAGAACGAATCCACCCCCCAGAAACACCCCTCAATCCATAATATGAGCACTTCTCCAACAAAATAGAGTGGTCAACACAATCAAAAGCCTTAGAGAGGTCGAGGAACACAGAAACAGGAATATATTGAGAGTTGCAGTGAGTGTTTTTTGCCTCATATACATGGTCCAGAAAAGAAAAAATGGCCAGACCAGTACTCTTATTATTACGGAAACCAAACTGCAAACTGGACAAGGTAGAGCATTTGACCAAAAAGCTAACAAATCTGGCCTTAACCAGCCTCTCAATCAGCTTAGAAACGGTCGGCAACAATGAGATCGGCCGAAAATTTTTTGGCCCAAATTCACCCCCCTTATGCAATGGCACGATAAATGCTTTTTTTAAAGACGAAGGAAAAATGCCTTCACAAAATGACTTATTTATAAGATCAGCAAGACACAGATGAATATTAATAGTTAAATAAGAAAAAATGATGGCAGGGATCCGGTCCCTATAGGAAACTTTTCTAGATACAAGTCTCAAAGTACGTGCAACTTCACCGACATCAGTTGGAAAAAAAACAAAAGTATCATTCTGCTTGGCAACATTAGCGGTCAAGAAATTAGATGCAGTAGTTGCAACAGCTGGTATTCGACTAACCAATCTCTGTGCAATTGTTGAAAAGTAATTATTCAGGCAATTAGCTGCCTCAACAGCCCTAACCACTGCATCGCCAACACATAGGTGAACGTCACTATGAGACTCTTTCCTCCCCAAACTTGTATTAATGATATTCCAGAGTTCTCTGCCTTTATTATTCGAATTATTAACTCTGGAATTAATGTAGTTGGACTTGGCCAATCTGACTGTAGACTTGAAGATTTTTTATATTTAAAATAGTAATCCTTGATAAATGTTGAATCAGTGAAAAATTTCCTCAAGACATGTAGACAAGTTTTATTTCTAGATGAGACACGTATACCATGTGTGATCCATGGTTTTTCACTCACCTTAGCATGATGCTTCCGAGGAAAACACTTATCATGGGAACTCTCTAGGAAAGCAAGTAAGTGATCAAACTGATAGTCAACAGACATATTCGGATCACATCTCTCATACTTCAGAAATGCATCCTTAAATGAATTAACATTCTCAGATCTTTTATATGCCCTTACGTATCTCACAGGTTTACGATTCAGTGAGCCACACAAATTGATAGAAAAGGTCAAAAATTCATGATAAGACAAAAAAGTGTTGTTTACCAGTGCTAACGGACTCGCACCAGAAGGAAAATTACTAACAACATAATCAATAATACTAGAGCTGTCGGCAGTGATACGTGTAGGAGTCTTCACATGTATCTCAAGGCCAAAAACATGAAACAAATCGGCTAGTTTTTTTGTTGTACTACTGTTCTCCCGAAAGTCGATATTGAAGTCCCCTGTTAATACAATTCGAGAGCGTTTCCCCATCACAGATGACAACAAAATGTCAAGCGAAGCAAAAAATACATTAAGATCCTTTTGAGGCGAACGGTAAACACAAATAACATACATATCTAAGTCACTACTAAAAACACAGGAATACTCCAACACAAAATCAATAGACAAATCAGGCACAACAAACTTTGAAAAATTCATGTCCCGCAGGCACAAAATAGCAGTGCCCCCCCTAATACTGCAATTTTGTGAGTAAACGGAGACCGGAGAATAACTTTCTATATCAAGAGGCTCAGACTTGTGAAGCCAGTATTTCGAAAAGCAAACAATGTGAGGCAGACCCACGTCATTTAGGGTCACAAACAAGCTACTCTCCTTCTCCCGAATACCCTGCACATTAGCATAAAACAATAAAAGTCTATTCAAACTTTTGGAAGAACACAAATCACTAGTGCCACCGTCGGCAAGGGCTGACACACCCTCCAGTATCACATTGCTATCCCCACCAAATTCTTCAAACGAAAATTCAAAGAGTCACCGGAACTAACATCCCCGACCCGAATCATCGATTATATTTCGATTAATGGATTATTTTCCACAGTCCTACTGATAAATCAAATAATCAATTAATCGATTACTCAAAAAGCCGATTAATCGACGATCTGATTAATCGAAAAATCGATAAATCAAATTAATGATTAATCGATTAATTGGCTCAAAACTGATTAATCGATTATCTGATTAATCGGCTAATCGATTGTTTCATTAGTCAATTATTTGATAAATCGATTAATTGAATATTTTGTTCCATCGATTAATTAAATGAATACTTTCTAATGGGAAGCTATTAAGCAACTAACTGACTAATCAAATAATCGATTAATCAAGTAATCGAAAAATTGATCAGCCGATAATTCGATTTATCAAATAATCAATTAATCAAATTTATCGATTACTTTGCAACAATCGATAATCGATTATGAAATGTAATAATCGCACAGGCCTACATATCAGTCCCGCCAATAATACTTACCGTTTGCGGCACACCCGTATCACTAATACCGACATCCTTCATCAGCCTTGTAGCCAGTTCCGATCTTTTCCCCTGATCTAACAATTTCAAATAAATCTTCAAGTCGGAGACGCAGCAAGGCTTGTGTCCGAATTTTCGGAAATATTCTATGAACAACTCGATGGTATCTCCTAACAAGTCCGTCGTGTCGATATTTTGCTGCAAGAGCTTAGAACACAACTCGAATCTAGCCAAATACGGTCCACGCAATAGGTAACCGTTATCGGAACCGTTCTCGACTAGCCGGCAGATAAATTCGTGGGCCTTTTCCGGCGTGTCGTCTATTAAGTCAGCGTCACTATCACCGGAAACGTTACTGTCGTTATGGTTGTTTGTGTGGGGGCTCGAATCTTTAGACATCAAGTGGAACACAGTTTTTATGTACAACTTCCATATGTCCCATTTATCTACACTGGAAATAATTTATTCGGCACTTGATCGATAGCAGAAAAACGTATAAAATAAGAGTACTAACCTTTCTTCCAGGATACACTTACACGCCAAATTCGCTTCGCTCCACCTCTCCAATTTCATTAAGTACGGCAACTTAAAATGTATCAGGGTAACAGAAATCAAGTTCTCTCCCAACGGACCATCCAGCACCTTCACAATCTCGTCGTACTTCTTCAAGTATTCTAAAATCATCAAATACAACTGCACTTCTTGCTCCGCCTCTAACTTATTATCCGAGATCATCTTCAACATCATCCGTTCCGCTAAACTAAGCAAGAGCAGATGTTTCTTCGGATCGTGTTTGCCTTCTCCCCTCGTCGCCTGCAGTATTATGCTCATCACAGCCCAGCAATAGTACGGGTTCTTCGGCTTTAATTTATACAACGTCATCGCCGACTGCTGCTGCATTTTAAAATCACAAATGCGGACGTAAGACATAAACAAGTGCGTGTGCAGCTCTTCGTTGTTCGGATCCGTTTTAACGGCGGCTTCATACAATCTACATATTTTGTCCACTGCAAGGAATTATTCTTAACTAATAAAAACTAAGCTACAGTTATGAAAACCTAGGTTTTTTTAAATTATTTCAGGCAACTTACGTTGCTGTAAATCTCTATAACAGAGCGTCATAGCTTGCAGCGTGGATTCCTCACTCGGAACTTCCGATGTTATAGCATCCAAGATTGCGACGCAATCATGTTCTTTGCCCATTCGCAACAAAGCTAGGGCTTTGAGCGCTTTCGCACACTGAAAATTGGGCGTTTTCTTTAGGACTTTATCGCATTCTTGTAAAGCTTTCTTGTTATTGCCCAAGTCTAACCAGTCTGATAAAAAAAACATCGATACGAATAAAATAATGTTTCCACTAATAATTGATTAAATTCTTAATGTAATTTTTAAACAATTCAGAGCAAAAATAACACAAAAAAATGCTTCTAATTGTAATTTAACATCAGTTTTACGCTTTGTTGGTTACATAACCTAAAAAACTTTCGAGACACGTGAAAACTACTGGCAAGCTGAATTTAACATTTCCCGTTTATATAAAACATGAAGACTTACCGTAGATAGGTCTTAAACGCCTTTCGGCCACGGAATTGTCTTGCACGTGCATTTTAGATGCCATTTTTTGTCAAAAATTATTTTTTGCACCGCATCTCAAAACTATCCTACACGAAACTGAATTTATATTAGTAAAGTGGGAATGGAAAGTTAACGAAAATTCGATTGAACTCAGTTAATTGTTAGTGTTTAAGACTTTAAATAATTAATAGAAATAATAATCAAAAATATCTGTTTACACCATACATATTGCCACCAAATTTGCGCATGCGGCAATTGATTTCTATGTATTGAGATAGATGGCGGGCGCGAAATGCAGGTAAAAAGATTGTCTGCTACCACAGCTAAAGAAAAGCGCAAAATTTAAAAAAGAAAAATAAATTCAAAAAGCAGATAGTTGTCTGTTCTACTTGTGTGATTTTATGTTTTATCATAATTTGCGGCTTAAATTGTTGCTTTAGTGATTGTCCTGATTTCCTCTATTCTTCAAAGCGTTAAATGCGGAAAAAATATAATTTCTCTATAATACAATATAATTAAGTGGGTATGTAGGCTAAAGCGAGGAAATGCAAAAAGACAATGTCACTTTTGCCTGCATAAATTTGTCCGCTTTGTTTCTACTGACAGAGTGACCCCTAAGCATATAATTAGAGGTTCGTGATAAGAATCCGGCGTCGTACGTGTGTTAAACTTTTGATGCAGGTTCTTGGTCTGCAGACCGTGAAGCCATTCACCTGACCATTCTCTCTTAACTCTTAGTTCACTCAGACTGCTTCAGAATAACGGACTGTAGACTTAAATCTGAAATGTAGGCTGATGCTGGTTTTTGAATATTAAAATCGGTGCCAACGCGGTCGATATTCTCTATTTGAGGAATCATGTGCTAAAATTAGTGGTTCCGATGGTTGTGAACTGTTTTTGTGAATTAAGAAAGTGTTGTATTGGTGAAATGTTTACTTATTAAATTCAGGTAGGTCACTAGTTAAGTGTATAAATCGCTTAGCAAGTAAAGGGCCTCAATATGCGTTATTATTACTATTATATTTTTCTCAAATTACATATTTTTAAACTCCGAAAAGTTATTTTTTAATCTGAAAGGGGAAATGGAAAGATGGCATCAGTTGCGCTGTAGAAAAATTGTAGATTTTCTTTTTGAATTGGAAAATTATAAACTTTTCGAATCCCATGCGTATAAGAAAAGTAACTGAGAATTTTGAAACTCGGTGAACAAATTTTTCTGTGTATTAACTGGTTGAAAACGTGTTAGGAATCGGAAATGTACTTAGATATCTTCTTATTTTGTTGAAAATTTTAATCGAAAAAAAATCTATGTAAATAAACTGGTTTTGAAACCAAAGGAAGTGACAAATTCACCTGAGTCATCGGATTCTCGTGAAATTTTTAGATTAAATTTTTTGGTTGAAAGAATTTTCGTGTAAACATGCAAATCTATTGTTTCTGGTAGCTAACTTTCTTGGGCAACTTTCTAGTCAATAAGCAGGTAAATTGTGCTCTGTTATTTCTATAATGAATGCATATTTATTTGTTTCGAAATGTTATTTAGTATACGGGGTTGTCTATAGAAAACAGAACGAAGAGGTGTTTTGACATTTCACCCCAGTTTTATGTAAAATGTTCTGACACGTCTATTTTATATGCAAGGAGACACGTAAATAGCATAAACAAATATGGAATTAAAAATATACTTCGTGTACATACTACCGATGGAATAAGTTTATTAGAATATTGACCGGTTTTAAGATTAAAAATCTGGTCGTCAGAATATGTTTATACCTAAAATAAAATTGCAAATAAATTAATATTATCCTATGGTAACAGTTGACAAGGAAACTTAAATTCAATTGGTTGAAAGAAGAATGTAGAACCCAATATAAACAAAGATATACGTATTAAATCATTAAAGAAAGTATTATAGTAAAATCATACATAAAAAATACCTTATACAACGAAAGAAGTTAAATAATTTAAATTATATTCCAACAGGGTCTTTTTTGTTTCTTTTGATGTTACAACATGTTCCCTAATGAATGCTTAAAATTAAATGAAAATATTTTAGATAAAACACATACTAATATTGTTACATAAATGATATTACTGCTTTCCAACTTTGTATTGAACAAAATTTTCTCCAGTCCAATAATAAATATGTATTATGCCCAAAATTTAGGTCTTGTTACGGATCCTTTATTAGCAGATATTTTCATGTCGGATATTGAAGAAAAAATTATGAATTCAGAATTAGGAAAACACCATATTACAATTCTATGGTACACAGTGTTCTTAATTGTTCTGTATCAGTTACTTTTTTTATAAAAACTAACTTTAACGTGATTATCGTTTTATTCCTCTATTTTTCTACAACAACTTGACAATCAATAAAAATATTAATTCCGTTTTTTTCTCTCGCCTTCCTTGATATAAATCTTTAAAATAAAATGTTTATCATGGCAAATGAGATTCAGCACGTATCACATAAATTAATAAATAACTCGAATCTCCAACATGCCCCCCGCCTTGGAAATGCCCTGGACTGGGCAATTGCAACAGTCAATCCTTGGTGGTGTCTTCCAAATCAGTTGTAGGAAGAGGGCAAAGCTTGGAAAAAGACCGCTTCACTTCACCCTTTGCAGTCTTGACTGTGGCAACTCTACTTATATTATCCTTGCCGGGATGTATCTGGACTATTCGTCCAAGTCGCCAATTAAGAGGCGGAGCATTGTCCTCCTTTATGATAACTAACGCCCCGGGTTGCAAACTAGAGCGCGACCCTTTCCACTTAGAGCGCTGCTGTAGCTCTGCGACATATTCCTTGTGCCAGCGGCTCCAAAAATGTTGCTGGCACTGTTGAATATGCTGGTAGCGATTTAAGCGGCCAGCAGGCAACTCTCTGATGTCACTGCCTGGCAGGGCGACTAATGGCCTACCGATGAGGAAGTGAGCCGGGGTTAACGGCACCAAATCGTTTGGATTGTCAGATAGGGGAGAAATTGGCCGAGAATTGAGTACAGCCTCCACCTGAACTAGCAAAGTATTGAGCTCTTCAAACGTCAAATGAGCGTTACCTAGAACCTTTCTTAAATGTTTCTTGCTGGATTTAACACCAGCTTCCCACAAACCCCCGAAATGCGGGGAATAGGGAGGAATTAATTGCCAATCAATTTGTGCAATAATTTTTAACGTGTTTGCCTGAAATTTTAAGAAATTCCCCCAATGATTTTAACTCTGAACGAGCTGCAAGGAAATTACTGCCGTTATCGGAAAATAACCTTACTGGTTTCCCGCGGCGTGATATGAATCTCCTCAAAGCCATCAAGAACGAATCTTTTGACAAGTCAGATATGAGTTCTAAATGAACCGCCTTAGTTAAAAAACAGACGAATAATCCTATGTAACATTTACTAATTTTTCCCCCGCGACCCTTTCGATCCTTGATTTGTAAAGGACCCGCGTAGTCTACACCCGAGACCGCAAATGGTGGTTCTGGCTGGAGGCGTGACGCAGGCAAATGACCCATTTTTGGGTTAATAACTCGCGGCTTATTCTTAAAACAAGTGATGCATTGTCTGACCACCCTCTTTGCCAAACTTCTGCCCAGCACAGGCCAAATTCGATCTCGAACTGAGGCTAAGAGCTGTTGTGGACCAGCGTGGAGTAACATTGCATGTTCATTTTCAAAAATTAATTTTGTTAGGTGATGTTTTGAGCAGATTAAAACAGGATGTTTCTTGTCATAAGTATAACTTGAGTTTTGAAGACGCCCGCCTACTCTTAGTATGCCTTCATTATCAATAAATGGATCTAAACTTAATATTCTACATTTAGAATTCAGCGGCAGGTTTGCCTTTAGACACGCAATTTCTTGAGAAAAGGAATTCTGCTGAGCGCTTCTGATGAGAGTCTTGAATGCTGCATTTAGCTCTAATAACGAAAGTGGACCTATGATCCTGTTTTTCTTTTCGTTTTTACAATTAAAGACGAATCTGAGCATAAATGCCACAGTGCGTTGCAAACGCAACAATTTCGAAAATCGTTTGAACGGAAATGGTTCTGTATTTTGTGACACAAAACTATGAGTATTGTCCCTTCTCATATCAGGAAGTTCGATGCTTGTATTCGTTTCAAAACCTTTAGTTTGTGGCCAATTTTCAGAAGATTCGGACAGCCAGGTAGGTCCGTGCCACCATAAATCTAATTTCAGCATTTCACTCGGTCGTACACCGCGTGATAAAAAATCAGCAGGATTGTCTTTACTTCGCACATGACGCCAAGTATCGTTGCATGTAATTTCTTGAATTTCACCTACTCTGTTGCTCACGAATGTTTTTAATTTATTTGGTGGTAGTTTTAGCCAAGAAAGCACAATTGTAGAATCAGACCAAAATATGCGTTTGCCCAAACTTAGCCGCAGTGACTTGGCAACCTTGTCCGCAAGTCTGGCTACAATTAAGGCTCCTGACAATTCTAGCCGTGGCAGTGTGACTGTTTTTAACGGGGCCACCTTAGTTTTTGCACATAGCAGGTTCACGACCGTTTTACCATTCTTATCTGTGCTTTTTAAGTACACGCAACCGCCGAAAGCCTTTTCAGACGAGTCACAAAAACAATGCATTTCTACGTTTTCATAATCTTCACAAATCACGTGCCGATCAACACGTAAGTTGTTCAGCTCATTTAATTCGCAACGAAACTCGCGCCAAAATGTATGAATGTTCGCAGGCACCGTTTCATCCCATGTAACTCGTTCCAACCACAATTGCTGAAGTAGAACTTTTGCTGTCACGATACATGGACTAAGTAAGCCCAGGGGATCGAATACCTGCGATATGCTTGACAATATAGTGCGTTTATTCACCCTTCCCGGCTCCGGTGCCTCGCTAATTTTGTACATTAATTGATCGTTTGTAATACACCACGAAAGCCCTAAAGTTTTGGCGTTTTCGTTGGCTCCGAATTCCAGTATTTTTGCAGACGATTTATCTTCGCAAACGTACCTTAGAACGTCGCAATTGTTTGAATAAAATTTTCGCAGATTGAAACATCCCTGTTTTAGAATATTCGCAACTCCTCTTGCAATTTGAGCCGCTTCTTCTATGGAATCTGAGCCCGTCAACATGTCGTCGACGTAGAAGTCTTCTTCAATTATCCTCGCGAGTAACTCATTTTCGGCCTTGTTTTCTTGTGCCAATTGCTGGATGCAACGAATTGCTAGATACGACCCAGCTGTCGTCCCGTAAGTTACCGTTGCGAGCTCAAATTTTTCTATGGGATGTTCCGGTCTTTCGCGCCATAGAATACGCTGTAGAGAACGTTGATTTGGTGCAATTAGAACCTGGCGGTACATTTTTTCGATGTCTCCCGATACGACGTATTTATGTTGACGAAATCGCACAAGAATCGAAAATAATTCGCTTTGAGTTGAAGGGCCCGTCATTTGTAAGCTATTTAAGGAATGGCCAGTGCTTGTTGTTGCTGAAGCATCAAATACGACGCGCAGTCTCGTGGTTAGACTTTCCTCGCGAATTACGCCGTGATGAGGCATGTAGTAAGCAATTTCAGCGACGTCTGGCAATCCTACTTTCGACATATGACCTAGGGATTCGTATTCACAGATGAATTCTGTATAGCTCAATTTTAAATCCGGCTTAGAATGTAGCTTGCGCTCGAGGGACAAAAATCTGCGCTCCGCTTGTATATAAGAGTCACCTAACTTGTCGAGGCTATCCTTTAATGGGAGGCTGACGATGAACCGTCCATCAGATGCGCGTTTTGTATTTTTCATGAAATGTTCCTCACACGCAACCTCTTCTTGGGAGAGTGGCCTGATCGGACTGCACTCTTCTAGTTCCCAAAAACGTGCTAGTTGCGCCTGAATATCGAGATGCGTGAAATTACAGAAAACCGTTGACGACTTTTTTGATGTGCCAAATTTTCCCGATATGATCCACCCTAAACGTGTTTTTTGTAGTACCGGTTTATTTTTTCCCAAACGAATTTGCCCAATGCACATTAAATGCCAAAAAAGCTGCGCGCCGATAAGCATGTCAATTTTCTGTGGCGTCGAAAATGACGGATCAGCCAACTTCAGATTTTTTGGTATATTGAGCTTTGAAGCGTTCAATTGTACACTTGGCACGTTGCCTGTAATGTTAGGAACAACAAAACATACAAGTTTTTCAGAAAAATCATTGTGCAAAGCCTGTATAATGACCTCGCAGCTCGTATCTATATTGGAACAAGTATTATTAAGTCCAAGTACAGAGATGGGTTGCTTGGATGTTTCTAAATTTAAAATTTTGCACAATTCTTCAGTTATGTAGTTCGACTGGGAGCCCGAGTCAAGTAAAACCCGTATAGTATGTGGAGTTTTTTGCTTATCTAAAACTTGAATCAAAGCAGTGGATAACAGTACGTGCGCGTCAAAAACACCGGACGACAATACAACACTATTAGGATTAGACGACGAAAATTCGGTTGAGCTGACAGCGCCGTTGTTATGCAGGAGCGTGTGATGATTTTCGTTACATTTTTGACAGGTTCCTCGGCGACAATTTTCGCTTGAATGACCTGGCCTTAAGCAATTTTGGCAAAGCTTTAAGCTACGAACCTTTTCGACCTTTTGGTTATGTGACAGCTGCAGGAATTCTGAACAATTCTGTATGTAATGTTGCTTCTTGCAAAACCTACATCTTACTACGAAATTATTGGTGCCTTGTTTATTTCGCTGCTTGTTTTCTATAACTAAAAATCCCCTGGTTCCCTTTTTGTCGGTGGGTTTGTCACGTTGGCATGACTGCAATGTTTCAAGCAAATCCGCGCGAGATTTTACAAAAGACTTGAGGTCTTGCAACGTGGGTACATCTTTTCCGGTTTTATAATTCTCCCATTCGCGAAGCGTTATTTTGTCAAAGTTTGAAGATACTATAAAAACGATGAGAGTATCCCAGTTGTTTACCGGCTCTTGAAGTTGCTCTAGAGCGCGTAGATTTTTTGTTACAGAATCCAACATTATTCGCAGACCACTGGCCGATTCCCTTTGCAAACACTCTAAATTAAATAAGGCCTTAACGTGATTATTAACTAATAATCTCCGATTATCATATCGATCACACAATGCATCCCACACCACTGGGTAATTATTAGCTGTAAATTCCAATGAACTTATGACCTGCGTGGCGCCACCTGTCAGAGATGCTCTGAGGTAATGAAATTTTTGAATCGGACTTATGGACGCATTTTGATGTATTAGAGATTCATACGTGTCACGGAATTCCAGCCAGTTAGAATATGATCCGTCGAACTTAGGTAGTTCTATTGTCGGTAACCTAATGTGCTGACCAGAAACTCTATTGGTATTTACGGAAATAACCTCCTCGCCATCGCCACCGTCGGATAGAGCAGAAGAAAAGGCACGAGAGGACGCTACAGTACGTTCATGATCGTTAAGAATCTTTTTTGCTTGTGCTGTTAGCTCAAAGAATTTATTTTCAAATGTGTAGCGCTCCCTAGCCTCGTCTTCAGCATCCTCGGCGGTGCTTTCGATTATAATTTGAACTTCTTCGAATTCAGTTAACAATGTTTCGATTTTGGTTAACCGATCATGTAACTGCAACAAGTCTACATCGGTTTTGTGAACCTTACTGTTGAGTTCAGTTAAGAATTTTGAAAAGTTTGTTAACTTAGTCTTGCAAATACCTCTTTTTTGAATTGGCGAAGCCATCTACAGTTTAATGGAAATACACTGATTAAACTATAAATATATGCGTAAAAAGAGCCTTGCAATAATTACTAGCGCAGGAGGAAGCCTTTCAATTACAAATAAATGGCACCGCTGCGCTGCACAGGTAAATAAGAGGAACGAGCTCACTTTGTTTCGGAGAGACTTCTGGAATTTTCTGCCCCTTACAATGAATGTGGGTCTATGTTTTGATACTGCACAGCAATAATTGATCCACAGGTTCAATGTGCGGCGGGAACACGAAGACGTCACGCCGGTATCTTCTCCGCTCAAGCTGGATAATCACTTAATTTTTTGCAAAGTAACTACGCTCTGCTACCATTTTATGTTCTTAATTGTTCTGTATCAGTTACTTTTTTTATAAAAACTAACTTTAACGTGATTATCGTTTTATTCCTCTATTTTTCTACAACAACTTGACAATCAATAAAAATATTAATTCCGTTTTTTTCTCTCGCCTTCCTTGATATAAATCTTTAAAATAAAATGTTTATCATGGCAAATGAGATTCAGCACGTATCACATAAATTAATAAATAACTCGAATCTCCAACACACAGGGCCTTTACATTACCGCTATCTTTGGATAAATTCAATAAAGAACTAAACATAATGTTAAAAGTTTTTCAATATTGCATGTCTCGAATGTGCATGGAAAACCGCAGACCACTGGTTTCGTCCTTTTGGGACTCATCAGTACGGCGCTTTGCCCTACACACTCGAACCATGCAATATTGCTTGCTTTATATATACTTACACGCTTGGTGTAAGTATTAGCAAGAGCTAATTATTTGCCGAATTATGGGGCGGTTATGAGTGGTACTGGACCGTTCGAACAACTACTCCTCGGGCAAATACCCCGCCAGGCATTGAATTATAGAACTAAATCCAGATTTTATGTACTACGAGATCCATACTGAATGCTACCCCAAACATATCGTTGGGCTTGGAACATCCTTAGATCTCTACGTACTTCCTGCTCCCAGCAGTAGGTTATGTATGTTAAAAGTTTTTCAATATTGCATGTCTCGAATGTGCATGGAAAACCGCAGACCACTGGTTTCGTCCTTTTGGGACGGCGCTTTGCCCTACACACCCGAACCATGCAATATTGCTTGCTTTATATATACTTACACGCTTGGTGTAAGTATTAGTTCTATAATTCAATGCCTGGCGGGGTATTTGCCCGAGGAGTAGTTGTTCGAACGGTCCAGTACCACTCATAACCGCCCCATAATTCGGCAAATAATTAGCTCTTGCTAATACTTACACCAAGCGTGTAAGTATATATAAAGCAAGAGATATTGCATGGTTCGGGTGTGTAGGGCAAAGCGCCGTACTGATGAGTCCCAAAAGGACGAAGCCAGTGGTCTGCGGTTTTCCATGCACATTCGAGACATGCAATATTGAAAAACTTTTAACATACATAACCTACTGCTGGGAGCAGGAAGTACGTAGAGATCTAAGGATGTTCCAAGCCCAACGATATGTTTGGGGTAGCATTCAGTATGGATCTCGTAGTACATAAAATCTGGATTTAGTTCTATAATTCAATGCCTGGCGGGGTATTTGCCCGAGGAGTAGTTGTTCGAACGGTCCAGTACCACTCATAACTAAACATAATTATTAGAACAATTGCTATAAATAATGAATTTAAGATTGAAATCAATAAAGTCATTAACAACAAAAAATTTTAAATTGCTTGTAACATATTTCCTAAATTATCTAATGAAAAAGTTACCATATTTTTCAGAATTACTTATTTTGGAAATATTTCTGAAAAGATTGCCAGTATTTTTAGAAAAAACCACATACAAGTCATATTTAAACCTTCAAATATATTATCACATCTTTCATTTAACAGTAAAGACAGAACACATAAACTTGACCACGCAGGTATTTATCAACTAAATAAATTGCTTAGACTGTAACAGCATATTATATCGGACAAACTGGTAGATCTATACGTATTAGGTATACTGAATATTTAAGATCATTTCGTTTAAAAAATGATAATTCAAGTTTTGCTAATCATTTCTTTGAAAACAATCATCTAGTTCTCTCCTATAGAAAATACTAAATTATTGTTTAATTTTGAAAACAGTCATAAATTAAATATATTAGAGTCTATAGGTTTTTTCCCAATTGAATTTATTGTTTTTAACAAATGGTTTTCTTTAAATTCATTGGTTTTTCCCTTCAAGCTACGAGGTATTCGAATTTCCTTTCTATTATTAGTTTTTCAATGCCTGGATTAGATATTAAATGAAAGTTATTAAATTTTTAATTAAATTTTCTCGCAACGAGTCGTCTGTGCGAGATTCTGATTGGTAACAAGTCGCTTTTGAATACTTTTCTATACTCACCACTTATTTAATTATGAGCTTATTAAAAACGACTACTTTGTAAACAAGTTTATGTAATCAAGTGAACTGGCCAGTGATCGATTTAAAAGTGCCACTGTATTACGTGAGACTATTCCCAAATGAATTGCAGTAGAGAAAGCTGTTGTAATCATGTATAAAACTTCTATTTTTATTGTACTATATTGAGTTAGGTCCATGGAAAAGTTTTGCATAACACAATCGATTATTTGATTTATATTCACGAGAAACAACAATGTTGCAACTTAAAGTTCTATGAAAAGTTTTGAAATTATTAATAATGTGAAAATTTTACAAATGTGCCACCAAAGCAAATAAGACTTCATATTTTAAAGGATAAAAGGATGAACCACTTGGATTAGCCTTTATTTGCAATCATTATATGTTGCATCTGAAATTTTAACCAACTGTGTTTTTGCATTTTTTGTAATCGCTTCGGTAATCACATCAATTAATGTTTTAATAAGTAGAGGCAGCCAGATATGACGAAAACAAGGTGCAAAAGCGTTATTTGCGGAATAATGAAACCATAAGCGTTTAAAACCAGAATGTTGACCTCTTCTGGACAATTGCAAGTAAACCGCAACAAAAACAAGGCTAATCAGGCATAAGGTAAAGTCTGTTGAGAGCTACAGCAGTTGCATTCTTATATTGTCACTGAAATTTAATTTTCTTAATCGTCTGCAGAAAAGCATTAATTTACTCCCACAAAAATATGTGTTGTATTATTAATTTATTAATATGCATATGAGTAAAGTTGCCTTGAAAACGGAATGAACAATGAATAATTGTGATATCTAAAGAAAAATCTAAATTATGCGGTAAAATAGAAAATTCTCAGATACCTATGTGAAACATTTTTTTTATTTTCTATTATGTTTAATAATAACTTTCCTTAAATCTGTCTGACTTCATTTTCTTTTCCAGAATGAGAACGGCAGTATGTGCCATAATCTTGGGCGTAATTTTGCCCACAATTAGAGGCCATGGTCGTCTCATAGAACCGCCAAGTAGAGCATCTGCCTGGCGATACGGTTTCGCCACCCCACACAACTACAACGACCACGAACTCTTTTGCGGAGGATTCACCAGACAGTGGGTGCAGAACGAAGGAAAATGTGGCGTTTGTGGTGACGCTTGGGATGCAAAGTAAGTCACACCAAACTGTACCGATGTAAGTACGGGAATATTTCTTTTCTAGAGCACCCCGACCTCACGAATATGGAGGGACATATGGCCAAGGGGTAATCGTCCGAAAATATGGGGTAGGAAGCGTGGTAAATATCCGAGTGGAGTTGACAGCAAGCCACATGGGATATTTCGAGTTTTCCCTATGCCCAGACTATAAAAATCCCACCCAAGAATGTTTGAGTAAAAATATATTAAAATTGGTCAAACCTCAAGAAAATGTAGATCATAACAATGTGCGATTCTTCCCGAAAGAAGGCAATAAAGTTTATGAAATCAAGTATAAGCTGCCGAAAATGTCATGCGAACACTGTATATTACAGTGGCGTTACATAGCAGGTGAGAAGGGAATCTTGTAATCAATAAACTCCAGGGAAATATTTTTGTATCTCTTGTAGGCAACAACTGGGGTAACTGTCCGAATGGAACTGGCGCTGTCGGCTGCGGTCCTCAAGAGGAATTCCGTGCCTGTGCAGACATCAACATTTCAGGCAAGGGTGCGGAAATACCCTGGGTGCCTGAAGCAACAACTCCTATCTCCTCCACCACAATCGAATCAGGAATTATTCCGGAATCAGAACCCAGCTACAGTCCTATTTCTGCTCTATTTATTAGCCTGTTTTCTTTTTTAGTAGTATTTTTGATTTTGTCCCTTTTATATATTCACTATTACCGAGTTGGTGAGCAACTCAAAAATTGGTTGAAAGGAAAAGGGCAAGGAAAAGGTACTCTGACTAACAGACCTCCTCAACCACCCCCTAGGACGAAGAAAAATAAGGATGTTGCTGATTCTGGGGGGATGTACGAAATTAATTTAAAAGGGGAAAGTTTGGCGTGAGGTATTGGCACTATAAGACTTATATTTTTATTTTTTAAGTATTTATGTATTAGCTTTTAAGATTTAATTGTATGAAAAATATAGACGTCCATTTATTTCGTATTTGATTGTCAAAAGTAATTCGACAATATTGTATGCAAAATAGCATGGAGACTGCAACGTTAGATCAAACAAGAAACCCGAAAGCTTTTTGTGTCTGATGCATCTGGCGTTCTTTCAGCTGTTTATTTATTAAGAGGGAAAATAAAAAACTCATAAACAACAAAGAAAACAGAGAAATCTATTTGATTTTCGATAATATCCAATCAATGTACTTGCTAGCATCTGTAAACACAACATAATTATTCAAGTCACAAGTTTTCTGTTGCTTGTCCAAAAGTGAAGTTGACACTATTCCTCTAAGCACCCATCTGTCATTCTTTTGCATTAAGAACCCGCCGCCACTGTCCCCATTACAAGGCCCAGAACCGTTCCTGTACCCTAAAAATAATGCATATTAAATAACAATATTAAAAACAAATAAAAAATGATTTTACCTGCACAAAACGTACTGTCCGAAGTAATATCTTTGTACGAGTACTGAGATCTTATACAATCTTCTTGGCTTACAACGGGCAAATTTACTTTCTTGGGCACTTGAGTCATATAATCCCCCTCTTCGTTCTTTCCCCATCCAACGACAGTGCCAATTTGATCTACAATGTCCCTCAAATTATTTTTTCCTGTCCACAAACACACTGGTCTGATGAATTTGGTGAATTCAATAGCTTTATTCATGGTAATGATTCCTATATCAGCATCCGCTGATAAGGGTTGATAATCAGGGTGAATATCGAATTTTTCGGCACCTAGTTGCAAACCATTTTCACTGTACCAATTTCTTATATTTACCTTGCCTAATATAAGCAAGATTTCTTCTACTTTGATTGATGGTGAAGCTCGTAAGCAATGGGCAGCTGAAATATTAATATGTACGACAATTTGTGGTTGTAATGTGTTACTCTGCTTACCAGTTATGACGTGTTTATTAGTAATCAATGAGCCACTGCATCTGAATTCAGGACCTAGATTTTTTATCACAAACATGGCTACCAACCAAGGAAAAGCTCCTTTTTGTACAGCTTCCCCACGTACTATTAAAGTATTTGAATTCGTAGATCTGCCACATTCATCAGAAAATGGTACGTTCAGAAAGTTTGATTCGAGAAATGGTGGATTTGACTTAACTTCCAACAAACGATCGCTAAAGTCTGGAAATAAGAATACAACTATCAAATAAAAATGTATATGATGGTGTAATAATTATACCAATGGCTGTTTTCCGATCAATTTTGGGACTCTTCGTTGTAGTAACTGGCGCTTTTTCATTTATAAAAATTGTATCCTCGTCGTTGTCATCAAACATTCGTGATTCAGCTTCGCCAAAACTTTTTGGGCGACTCGTGGAAGACAAACTGCTGAAAAATGGATTTCCGGTGTAGAGTTTGGAAAAATCATTGGGCGCTTTCGGATTGAAATCTGTAATTCCTCTTCTCTGCGAGGAACCACTCGCAGGATATAAAAACTGATTTCTCGTTAGTTGCTCATCCTGTTCCGTGAAAGACGTGGAGGGACTTTGGCCGGGAGGAATGTCAAGTTTTAACTTGTGTTGCAAAGTTATTGTCGTCACTATGCCGCTATCTGAAATATGCTTTAAGAATTTTAGGAAATATTCCAAGAATGCAAGGAAAACTTACTTGAAATAGGTGGTCCGGCACAAAGAATATTTCCATTCATAGAAATTTTTGTCACTTTCGGAGGGATGCTCATCCACTGTGGAAAGTGCAGTTTATATTTTATAGGTTTTCTCATAAATATGTCTGCTACTGCTTGAGCTCTCGGTTGAGCCAACTCTACAATTCCATTGTATCCCTATAAACACATTGGTATCTAAACAATTTGTATTCGCAGGGGCATAACAAAATACAACAGAAAATTTTAATCACTTACCTGAACAGGATTTCCTACAGACAATTCCACATCCATTTGAATGATACTTTCATTCGGACTATCCGCTACAATTGTTCCAAATAACACTCCGTTTTCGTCCAAACTGTACTGGAAGGTAAGCGGACAAGGACTCTGCAGAGTTGGTACATTTGCTGAACTTATTTCTTGGAATAAAATGAATAAAACCACGCACTTTACCGTTGTTTCTAATATCCTGTACATTGTGTTCTTGTTATTTACACTTTAAACTGTTATATGTGTATCTTTTAGACACAAAAATTGATAATACTGGTAGCACACGCGTGACTAGACTAAGGACGCTTCTTCTGCAAGACACAGATGTAGATTTTGAGAATCTGGCTCCTTACTTCCTTCTCTTAACTTTTACACTAATAACTAATAACTTTAGACAGGCATACCTGTATGTATTTAAGTACCCGACCGTCCTCTTAACTCATAAAATTAACAATACGTCTACCCTCTGGATAATCCTTTAAAAGTCCTTACAATGTTGGTCAATAATTCTAAGAAGTCAGGGACACAAGTGAAAAAGTAGGTATGCAAATATTAATACCTAAAGTTCCATCTAAGAGAACGTATGTTTGGTAAACCGTAAACTACTGAACTGAAGACATATTTTCGTTTTGTTTGGGTATATAAATTTAAAAAAGTTGCTTTAACAATATTATAGCGAATACACATAAAATTTAAAAATACCCTGTGATTCAAACAGCTAGTTATCCTTTTTCACTGCACGTATATACAGAATATAATAATTACTCCAAGTCCCACTCTATTTACCAACTATCAAAAACACATAACTTTATAGAACATGTTTTAAAGCAAATATATTAAATAAATATTTAAAATCACAATGGCCAACTGCACTTTATCAAACGAGTTTTCTAATAATAAAAAGAATAACAAACGCACCGCACCAAAAACGTACTGAGCCAAAAGTAAAGACCCGCTATAATGTTTTGCTTCAGTTTTTGCAAACCTATCACATCTCAGATCGGGAAAAACCATTCCACCGACGCCTACTAAAAATTCATACGGTACCAATTATAACAATGACATTTTTATAATATGCGGATCTGATTTTTTGTGGAGATTTTTTTACCTTCGTCCTTTTGTTCGCTTATGAGTTTCGAGAAGTGTGAACAACCGGATTTTGCAAATGATAAAAGAGAGAAGACGCGAGACAACTGGGGACGCTCGAAAAGGCGTTATTATATAATCGTGTGAATTTTCTTGATCTCTATCTGCTGATACATCAATATTTTGCGGTTTATTAATTAAGTTTAGTCGTGTTTTTACTTATTTAAAAAAAGAGATGCTATGGTATTAGTAAGGAATTAGAAATTTGATTAAATGTGGAATTTAAATTGTCGACATCGAAATGTTATATTCCTAGTATAATACTAGCGTCATCTTTGGCCAAATATACGAAATGTGAAGTTACTATATTATTAGTTGGTTTAAAGATTGCTTCCATATGTAGGACACTAACTAACTAACTTGCAAAATTAAACAATAATTTAGTATGTTCTACATAGCGGTACTGTAAAGGCCCTGTGTAGCAGAAATTGTGTTCAGTTTCTGTTTCTTTTGTAAATTTTATTTTTGGACGAATACTGTTCAAAAAAATTTGAAAATTGTCCAATTGTCTTGTTGTTCCTTTAAAACAAGCAATAATATCATCTACATAGGTATCTATACCAAAATAGAATATGTTGTTTGCCTAATTCTGAATTCATAATTTTCTTCTTCATTACCTGACATGAAAATATCTGCCAATAAAGGACTAATTGGTGAACCCATAGCAAGACCTATATTTTGAGCATAATATTTATTATTGAACTGGAGATAAGTTGGAAAGCAGTAATAGTATCATTTTTTGTAACAATATTAGTATGTGTTTTATCTAAAATATTTTCAATTAATTTTAAGCATTCATTAGGTGGAATATTAGGGAACATGTTTGTAACATCAAAAGAGACAAAAAAGGTACATTTTCTGGATCAAAACAGGGACTTCATAGTATTCTTCGGGCTTCCCAATTTAAAAAAAAAAAATCCATACGACGCCTGTTGTTTATTTCCAAAAATAAGACGATAGCAAGAAATATAAACCTGTTTTTACGTAAATGTAAATGCGATGATTACAAAACTGGTTGAAAATACCTTCTGTATTTCGCATTCTATACTCTGCCAACTAAGTTCAAGGGACGATACTAATTGTAGAGATGCTTGAAATATACTATTTGAGCAGTGCGAATCAATGAAAATGAAAAGCGTTATTTTGTTCTTGGTGGTTTTTGTGATTGCATGCGTGAATGGACGAGGGGTACCGATTACACCTTGCGGCAAATTATTTAATTACTTCGAGAGTGAGACACAGGAGATATTCGGAGCCATGACGTTCAAAAATGATCTTTCAGGGGAGTACCATTTAGTTGTTAACATGTCTATTCCCACGAAAACTGATAAGGTAAAAAATTGCAAAAATATTTGGGGATTTTTAACTGACATAGCTTTTAAATTTTCTCTTAGAATATATCGATAAATAGAAGAACTCCTGAATACAAAGTTCAAAATGGAGAAAGCATAGAATATTATGTTTTCTTTCCCTATAATCATACATTTCCTCTGCTTACTGCAGTTGAATTCAATGGAAAATTGTACTGTGTTGGACCTGCTGCAAGTACATACATAATAATTTAAATAATATACTTCATGTTTTATTCAAATAATTTATTCTTTTTAATTAGACTCAAAGGACGGCGTGACTCCTCTGTCAACATCGGATCATCTCAGCACTAAAATAGTATCGGCTTTAGTAACAGAAAAACCAGTTGAAGACAAGACCACCTTCGCGAACAGAGTTCCAGATAAATTCAAAAACAACTGCGGGGACATTTTTGAAGCAAATGTTGCTTCTCTAGTTTTCAAAGGGGAGCCAACAAAAGATGGTGAATTTCCTTGGCTGGTTCATCTCAGGTATTACGAGGAGAAACAAGGGACTTATGAATTTCGGTGTGCTGGTAGCCTGGTCACTTCCACGTTCGTTGTTACTGGTATTTGCCCTTGCGTTGTTAGAAAACTTTGTTGTTTATTGATGTAAATTATAGCTGCCCATTGTATAAAGGAATATGGCCACCTTCTCAGCAAAGCAGATTTCATAGTAGTATTAGGAAAGTACAACATAAAATCATGGGCTACTAAATCAACTTTACGGGATGTAGTAGCTATCTACGTACATCCAGATTATGTAGAACCGAGTGACGCTGATTTGGCAGTGATGGAACTTGAATCACCTGTAACGTATACGAAGGCTATCAAACCAATTTGTTTATGGAGCGAAAGTGAAGATCTTAATGCCATTGTAAACTCAAAGGGAACGATTGTGGGCTGGGGAAGAGATGAAAAGGGGAATGAAGTAGTTAATGAACCTAAGAAAATTAGCATGCCTATTGTAGCACAAGATGTTTGCTTGAGGCAAGACGATAGGTTCAGCAAACTGACTTCCACCAGAACGTTCTGTGCTGGTACGTATGAACATTACAGTCTCATCAGAGATGATTGTGTTTTCTTTGATTCAAGGTAATCTGGATGGTTCAGGACCCTGCACAGGAGACAGTGGAGGTTCTTTTATGATGCTGAGGAACAGTAAATGGGTTCTAAGAGGAGTTGTGTCCACTGCGCTGCGCGATACAAAAACGAGAACATGTGATAGCTATAAATATATGGTATTTTGCGACGTTGCTAAGTACATGGATTGGTTATTGCCTATAATAAATAAATAATTTTGTTTTAAATTTTTGATAGAGAATAAGAGAATTATGTGATCTTTTCTAAACATTGAAGAATTTTCTGATATGTTAGGTATGTAACAAATAAATATATAATAAATAACTTGACGAGTTTATTATCTGGAGAAAGGGGTAACCCAATAAATAACTTTTCTAAATTTTGAATTTGCAGACGGAGAGGTTTTTCATATCTATTCTTGTAATAATTATTGCCGAAAGCTATATATAAAAATGCTTTTTAAAACCCAAGGTGGACACGAGTATTGTTATTTATTTCCAAAAAGAAAAGACGATTGATAAAACTAATAAACCTGTTTTTGTGTGGAATCACGAAATTGGTTACAAAGATTCTAATATTTCTGTTATTTTCTATCTATTTCAGTATTCCTTAAGTTGAAGATATAATAATAATGAATTTTAAGAAAAGATTGTACGTCAGATATTCGTTACTAATAATCTGAATTGGAACAACCTGTAGATAATTGTGTTCGAAATTTTACTTTATTGCAAAGTTAATACATAGAATATAAATGTTTAGGATGCACTTTATTAGTCAACATTCCGTAGCATAAATTAAAAATTTCAGGTCAGAATGTGCGCAAATCCTTCTGCTTATCGCTAAAGGTCAAATAATCCTCTGACATTTCTCATCTATCACAGAGTAGTATTCTGCTTCCAAAAACTAAGTGTGGCAGCAAAAGACAAGATAGCAAGAATATAAACTTGTTTTTACGTATAGTTTTATGTATTGGAAACCACAGAACTGGTTGAAAAACCCACTTATAAACTTCTATAATTAGCAATCCACTCCGGCAAGTTCACAGAATAACATCGGTGATAATGATGCTCCGGCAATAAACAAAGAAATGATTCGATATGTGATGTTATGATCAGTGTGTAAGTGGTTGTGAACCAGTGCAAATCAGTAAATATGATGAGGGGATTTGCGTTTTTGTTGGTTTTTGTGATTGCGTGTGTGAATGGACGACTGGTGCCGTTCACGCCTTGCGGTAAATTATTTAATTATTTTGAGAGTGAGACGCAGGAGATATTCGGAGCCATGACGTTTCAAAATGATCTTTCCGGAGAATACCATTTAGTTGTTAATATGTCTATTCCTACGAAAACTGATAAGGTAAGGACCATCTTTGGTATTTGAGGAATTTAAAGAGAAATGTGTTTCGTTCTTTTTGTTGTTTAGAATATAAGAATATTCAGAAGAACTCAGGAGTACAGGATACAGAATGGGGAAGGAATAGAATATTACGTGCTTTTTCCGTTTAATCACACTTTTCCTCTGCTTACTTCAGTCGAATTTAATGGAAAACTGTATTGTGTTGGACCCCCTTCAGGTACGGACTTCTTTTTATTTAATAATTATTAATATAAATTCTGCATTCTTATCTGTCAGCGATTTATCTTCAACAACCTTTAACATTCCTAAAAATAATTCGGAAATTCAGAAAATTATCATATTTCTTATTAAACAGAATCAAAGGACGGAGTGACGCCGCTATCTGCATCGGATCATCTTAGTACTAAAATAGTATCAGGATTATTACCGGAAAAACCGGTGGTCAGTACAGTGATTTTCGTCGACAGAGTTCCCGATAAATTCAAAACAAATTGTGGCGACGTAATCCAACCTCTCGTCGCCAATCTGGTCTTCAAGGGCGAACTCACAAGAGATGGTGAATTCCCCTGGTTGGTCCATCTTAGGTACTACAACGAAAGGAAGATGAGATACGATTTTAGGTGTGCCGGTACTCTGGTCAGTCCAAAATTCGTCGTCACTGGTAACTAAATTTATTTGACAAACTAAATATAGTAGCCTGATAATATTAATGTTGCAGCTGCTCATTGTGTAAAGGAGGGCGGTCACGTACTCAGCAAACAAAACTTCATAATAGTCCTAGGAAAGCACAACATAAAAGCTTGGGCGGCCAGATCAACTATAAGGGACGTAGACTCCATTCATGTGCACCCTGATTACGTCGAACCAAGTGATGCCGATATAGCAGTAATAGAACTGGAAACACCAGTGCAATTTACAAGAGTGATCAAACCAATCTGTTTGTGGAACGAAGATGACGATATAACTCATATTGTGAATGAAAAAGGGACGGTAGTGGGATGGGGCAGAGACGAGTTTGGGAACGAAATAGTGGAAGAACCAAAGAAAATTAGCATGCCTGTCGTAGCTCCTGAAACATGCTTAAGGCAAGATGACAGATTCAATAAAATAACATCTAACAGGACCTTTTGTGGTGGTATGTCCTAACAAATTTAGAATAGAAATTAAATTCGTTGGCTCGAAATTTATTTGTGAATAACTTCTCTGCAATTTTAGGTAACCTGGATGGTTCTGGACCCTGCACAGGCGACAGTGGGGGTTGCTTCATGGTGAAGAAGAATAATACGTGGTTGCTGAGGGGAATAGTGTCCACTGCATTGAAAGATACCGCGACCAGGACTTGTGATGCGAATAAATATATGGTTTTTTCTGATGTTGCTAAATTTATAGATTGGCTGTTACCCATAATAAATAAATAATATAGTTTACACATTTTCTTATTATTTTCCGGGGCAGAGCAGAAGAAGAAAGAAAACAGAATAAGACAGTGAAGGTGGGTTACCAGAAGCTGTTTATAAATGGAAAGAGTTGGGCATGGAATGAGAGTAATGGATGTTTGGAGGAAAAGGATGAACTTCAAATAGGGGCTGCAAAAAACTGACAGATACGGGAAAGGATGGACAAAGGGAGACGAAATGTGCAATGAGAACGGAAATGAATAAGAACGACGATGAGAAGAAGAAGGGAAAAATAATTGTGGCCTTTTGGAACGTAGCCGGTTTGAAGAACAAAGACTGGACAGAACTTGAGGAATGGGATGTGGTTGGATTGGTGGAAACTTGGGTGGATGAGAAAAATTGGGAGACATTGAAGAAGAGACTATCAAGAGAGTATATTTGGGAATATCAACCAGCGAAGAGGAAGGAGAAAAGGAGGAGGCCGATGGGAGGAATTTTGGTGGGCGTGAGAAAAGAAATAGAAGATAGATAGAGAATAGAAGAGAGGCGGGAAACGCCAAGATACGAGGGTGTAATGGCAAAAGAATTAAAAATGGGAAAGGAAGTATGGAAGGTCATAACTGTGTATGTGAATAAAGATATGCAGGAGAAGATAAGAGTGTTGAAAGAAATGACAGGAGGGGAAGAGGTGGGGAAAAACATATTGATTGGAGGCGATTTCAACGCAAGAACAGGAGAAGGAGGAGGAATGATGGCAACGGTTGAAGGAGAGGAAGAAACAACAAGAAAATCTAAAGATAAGAACATAAACAAGGACGGAAGGTTGGTGCTGGAATTAGTGGAAGAGGAAGGTTGGGGAATAATGAATGGGATGAAAGAGGGAAATAGGGAGGGAGAATTTACGTATGTAAGAGACAGAGGTACCTCAGTGATTGATTATGTCATTGGGAATATGGAAGCTTGGGAAAAGGTAGAGAGTCTGATGGTGGGAGATAGCGTGGACTCGTAATTGTAGAATTAAAAGAAGAACGCAATACGGTGGAAAGAAGAAAAAGGGAGAAAGAGGAAAAAACCGTGATAGATTGGTCAGGAGAAGGAATAGAGGAGTACAGAAAGAGCATCAAAGGGAAAGAAATCAGAGAAGGAAATACAGATGAGATGGTGAAGGAGATGGAACAGATAATAAAGGGAGCAGCGAGATGGAAAATGATCAAAAATGGTGTAAGGGGAGAGGGAAGGGGAAATAAATGGTGGGACAGGGAGTGTGGAGATAGAAAGAGAGAAGTAAGGAAAGCAATGAGGAGAGGCAGAAGAGGAAACATGAGTCTGGAAGAGTACAGGATAGAAAAAAAGGCGTACAAGAACTTATGTGAGAGGAAAAAGGAAGAGGCAAGAATCAAGCTATTGAATAGGAAACGTGAAGTCAGAAAAATAAGTATAGAATATAATAAATAGAGAGAAGAAACAAGGAAGAGAGATAGATGAAGGAATTACAATGGATGATTGGAAGAGGCATTTTATGAAGGTACTTGGGGGGACGGAGGGGGAGAGAGATAATTATAATAACGACATGAATGAAGACACAAATGGAGAGGTACAAGTGGAGACGATCAAACTGGAGGAAGTCAGAGAAGTGGTAAACAGATTAAAAGGGGGAAAAGCTGCAGGGGTAGACGATCTACAAAACGAAGTATGGATACATGGAGGTGAGGAGACACTGGAAATGATAAGGAAGATATGCAGTGGTATATGGGAAGGCAAAGGTTTTCCAGAAAGATGGAGGGAGGGATTGGTAGTGCCAATAAGAAAGAAAGGAGATGGGAGGGAAACAGCAGATTACAGAGGAGTGACACTGATGCCAACAGCATACACAATATATGCAGCAGTATTGGCAAACAAGTTAGAAGAAGAATTAGAGGAGAAGAATATAATACCGGAAGGGCAAACGGGATTCAGGAAGGCAAAAGGTACGATGGAAAATATTTACACACTGAACCAGGTAATAGGAAGAGAAACGAAGAAGAAGGGAGGGAAAATAATAGCATGCTTCATAGATCTAGTGACAGCGTTTGATAGGATTAACAAAAAAAAATTGTTTGAGATGTTGGAAAGAAAGAATATAACAAGGAACTTGAGAGAAAGAATACAGGAAATATATAGTGGAACAAGAAACAGGGTAAGGGTGGGAGGACGGCTAGGCGAAGTATTTTGGACGGAGAGAGGAGTCAGACAGGGGTGTCCCCTGAGCCCGTACTTGTTTAATATCTTCCTGTTGGATTTAGAAGAAGTAATGAGAAAGGGGCAGGCAGGAGGAGTGATAATAGGGAGAAAGAAATATTGGACAATAGCATATGCAGATGATGTAGTCCTCTTGGCAAAGGAAGAGAAAGAGCTAAAGGAGATGCTGAGAAAAATGGAAAGATATTTGGAGAGGAAAGTGTTAGTACTAAACACAGAGAAGACCAAAATTATGAGATTCAGGAAAGGAGGGGGGAGAAGTCGCATAGAGAGGTGGGAGTGGAAGGGGAAAGAGTTGGAGGAGGTGGGGGAGTTTAAATATCTAGGATTCATCTTACAAAAGAATGGGGGTCAAGAGAAGCACGTGAGAGAGAGAGAGTAAGAAAGGCAACAATAGCAATGAAGCAGGTATGGGGAATAGGGAAGAGAAATTTTGGGGGCGACTGGAAAAGAAGAGTAAAGTTGTTTGACGCATTAGTGAGCAGCGTAGCCATGTATGAAGCGGAAATTTGGGGGTGGGAAGAGAGAGAGAAGATAGAGGGGATCCAGGAAAAGTACATAAGGTGGACACTGGGCTTAGACTGGGTAATGCCAGGGTACATGGTAAGAGACGAAACAAATAGAGAAAAACTAAGAACTAGGGCAGGAAAGAGAGCCATGAAATATGAGGAAAAGTTAAGAGGTGGGGGCGGCAATGAGTTAGTCAGGCAGTGTTGGGAAGAGGTACGGAAGTGAGGAAGAGAAAAATCGAAATGGGAGGAGAGACGAGAGAAATTTTATCAGGAGCGAGGTTATGCAGCAGAAGAAGTGGAGAACTTGAGAACAGTAGGATGGAACATGGTGAGGGAGGTAGAGGAGAGAGACAGACAAATACAAGTGCAGGATAAAGAAGAGAAGATAAGAGAGTAAAGATACAACAGCAAATATAAAGAAATAAGGGCAGCGGGACTACCGAGATATCTACGAAGTAGAGGAAGGGAGGAGAAGATAATGAGGGTGGCAAGGTTTAGACTGGGAAACGAGATGAGAGGGGGGAGGTATTGGGAAAGCGAAGACAGAAGAATGTGTAGGGTGTGTGGGGCGGAGGAGGAGACATGGGAACATGTGTTAGAGAGGTGCTGGTGGAGAGAGAACACGGAACATGTCGGGGTGGGGATGATACTGGAAGAAAGCGGAAGAGGGGAGAAGTGGATGGAATTGATTCAGAGGGGAAGAAAGTAGAGGGAGGGTTAATTATACTTAAATGGGAATGAGATAGGTGGAAGTTAATTGTGAAAGGAGTTTATTTATTTATTTATTATTTTGTTTGTTCCATTCATTTATTTGTTGAGTTGTAATCCCAAATGGGAAACAATAAAACCATTATCTATCATCATTTTCTTATTATTTATTCATCACCATATAGTTCTCAGTCCAAAGACTGGTTGGACGCGTATCTTCATCCCCTTGTAGAGAGTATGTGTAACTCTTCTGTCCCTATATTTCATCCCTACCTTTCTGAGCATTCTGCGTGTATTACTCTAAAATCTCCGCTCCAAAAGTCTCCAGCGTCTGACCATCGTACCTCACTGATACCTACTATGCCTAATGCTAACCTATTTATTTATTATTATTGGTTTATTATACTAAGAAAATAAAAAATAACTACGTTACGTTGCACAAATCGAAGGAACTTGTTTGAGCTATAAATACATTTGATTCTCTTAAAAATAATTTCAAAGTCTTTTCATTTATTGTTTCATGACGTTTTCGACCCAGTCATTCAATTTCCCGACGTCTGTGAATATGAAATATTTCGAATTGTCGCAATATTTCGTTAATGGATCTCTGGTGGCAACGGAGACTACGCCTCTGAGGAGCCATTTTGAATTGTTCTGCATCATAAATCCTGCGCCACTGTCTCCAGCACAAGGACGATTTTCATCCAAATTTCCTAAACACAAAATAAATAATTCTCTATATAAGCGTATTGTAATGCCATAAAGTCTTACCAGCACAAAATGTGAAGTCAGAAGTCAAATTAATGTTTGATTTCAGGCAAATCTCTTGCGAAACAACGGGCAGAGAGATTTTTCTAGGTTCCGCCACCATGTCTTCTCCTTTCTCATCCTTTCCCCATCCAACTACTGTACCAGGAGTGTTTTGAATGCTCTCTAAATCAGTGGGTCCAGTCCAAAGACAAATTGGTCTAATAGAATTAGAAAATTCTACTGGTTGGTTTAATTTAATAACCGCTAAGTCGTAGCTTCCCTTTTGCTCGTAAGACGGGTGTACCATCACTTTTTCTGCGTCTCTTAATTCGGCTTTACCGTTGGCCCAGTTTTGAATATTATATTTTCCTAGTACTATTAGAATATCCTCTTTAGGTATTAGGGGTACTCTGAACAACTGAATGCAATGGGCAGCTGTTACGATGTGTCTGTTTGAAATCAAATTGGAAGTACACCGGAATTCGTACGTAAATTTCTTTCTGTACATGAGCGCGGCCAACCAAGGAAATTCGTTATATTTGTCGGTATCTCCTCTTACTTTTAAAGATTGAACATCATTTGCTGATCCACAACTGGAGCCTATTCTTACATCAAGTAAATGTTCAAATCCTAATGTGGTAGATGGATAGGTTGTACTCGTAATTGTAGTTTTTCTTCTTTTTGTAGTTGTTGAAGTTGTGGCTTCCGTATACCTCGACGTTTGAGTGATAGGTTTAAAGTGAGGGTTGTTTCCTCCTGGGTTCAGTTCCAGCGATGTTTTCGACCACATACTGGTGACACTTGATCCTGGATTTACTGAAAAAATTAGGTAGGAGCTTAGTCGAAATTTCAAGAAGACAGCCTTGGGAAATAATACACGTTACAAGCAATTAACTATGTATCTACTTAGCGTGTCTACTCGAAAAGTAATTATATGTTTAGTTCATATTTGCATGTACTCACAGGGTTCTGGTGGTCCACTACAAAACACTCTTTTATTGAACATTATTTGAGTTATTTTCGGAAGGACGTTTTGAAATGGGAAATTTACCCTATACTTAGGATCTGAACCACTATAGAGTTCGTCCACAGAACTCAACAGTTTCAACTGAATATTCTGAAATATATCAAATTAAAAAAATACTTTAACAGTTTTTAATTATCTAACCTGATTTCTATAGTAGCCACGCATAGAGACGTTAACTTGTAATTCAAAATTGCCGGTACCATCCGCTGGTACATATATCTCCCCGAAAAGCATCCCCATTTCTTGCTTGTATTGGAAAACATTCGGACATGGATTATCCGGTATGTCCACACAATATGTCACAGAAATTAAACCAGCACAAAACAAAGTTAATATGAGATTCATGGTGTCTATTTGTTTATTGCACAATCGTATTAAAATTTAAACTTGAAGCTCATTTCCGGTGAATATACAAAACCGCATTTGTCAACGTAAACGGCTGTTAACTGTTGTATTTCGATGTTGACAAACTAGTTTGAATTGAAAATAGAATGCCAAGTATCAGAAAAGCACATGCGCCATTATCGCTGACGAAATACCATGAGCATCATCGCGGAATTTCTAAAATCCGCGTATGCTGTTTTGGCGGGGGAATCACGAAATGGTTCGTCTACGTAAATGATTATTTTAATACATTAGAGTAACTAATTATGTATTTTTAAGTTGTTGTTAAATGGCATTTTTAACTTTTTGAACTTGAAGGAGTGTTTCACGCAAAAACATTCAAATGATTAAAAATTTGTTAGGACAAAATTTTCGTTCCATTTCTGGAATTTTAGAAAATGCATTTAAAATATATCTACAAATAGAACAAGTTTAGGAATTAGGTAATTATAGTACTGAATGTTCTGTTAATTACTTCGTTTGTCTTTTTCTCGAACGTAACATCATCTTTTAGTTTCTCTAGGTCAAGATACATACCTTCTTCCGCTTCGTTTTTTTCAAAATCTTAAATTTAAGATTGACTCTGTCAGTCTAACTCCTCTATCGTTCCTATTACCTAATCCAAAGGGACCGACTATTCCGCCTTCTCTCACTGTACCTACGACTGCATTGAAATCTCCTACAATTATTAAATTGTACGGCCTCATCACTATAGTTAGAAATGGGCATATATCTATACCTCTATTATTACTGTTTTTATAGGTTTCGAATCTAACCTAACCATAACTACCGTGTCACTTACCTGTACGAACTTTTCTACGCTCTGCCACATAACAATTCCAACTCCCGAATTTCCTCCTACAGATCCTGGTGTGTATTGCTCTAAAATCTCCGCTCCAGAAGTCTCCAGCTTCTGGCATTCGCACCTCACTAATACCTAGATACCTACCACGTCTAATGCTAACCTATCCATCTCTATTTTGAAATTTTCAAACTTTTCTACTTGTTTCATGCTTCTAACATTCCACGCTCCGATTCGTGAAATGTTCCACTTATCATTGCGGATGACTCCCCCCGAAGCAGTCCCCGCTCGGAAATCCGAATGTGGAACTATTTTACTGCAGAAGGTGCCTTCATCATAAATTAAAGTATGCTATTCTAGGAACAAAATAATGACGTTTGCAGAGAAAAATAAACTTTTATAAAATAGTGTGTATTAGGAGAGTTACATGTCAGTTATAAACCAAAATAAGGTTGTAAATAATAAAATATTCATCGAAAGCCTGTCTGCCCCAGAAGCAAAATCAATGCCAGTGACATTAGAGATCCATTCTACCATGTAAGGAACATCTGCGTATACTGTAGGGGTATCTGCCAAGGCGCACTGAGTAGAGAAAGAAACTATTCCAACTTGCTCTCCATTGCAAACTAAAGGGCCTCCAGAATCGCCCTAAAATTGGGTCAATGTGTAACAGATTGTTAGAGATTATGATTTTTAAAGTTGCTTACTTGGCACGTGCCTTGTCCACCAGCCATGTACCCAGCGCAAAGCATATCTTCACGAAAACGTACGTATGTGGTGTTGTATACTGATCTGCAAATATCTCCATGTAGGATGCTTACTTCAGTAGCCAGCAGATTCTCATTGGTATTGCTTCCACCCTAAAATAACCAGAAGAAGAAAAATATTTTGGAAACCTAAATAAAAACATTACCCATTGTGTTGCTCCCCAACCAGCCACTGTACAGTTAGTACCGATTTCTGGTGTCTCTGTTGCCAATGGAATAATAGCAACTGTATCATTGTTGAGAAATAATTCAGTATCAAGCTAGAATAACGAACAAGTACAACTAATTTTGATTTCCCAAAATATGAAACATTAGTTACCTCAAAAATAGCAACGTCGTGTCTGCTGTTTAGTAAATTATAATCGGGATGTAGTATTACGTTGCTGACATTTCTATAGATTGTGTTGGGACTCTGAGTGAGGGTGAGATCGCCAGCAACAACAAGCAAATTTGCTGCTGTGTTTTGATTGTTACATGTAGTAATGACGCATTGTCCTGCAGTTAGAACGTGTCTGGGGCTTATGAGACTGCCTCCGCATATATGAGAGCCTTGAGGAGAAGCTGCTGTTCTAGCTCTTACTGACACCTATAAAACAAAAGTGTTATTCAGAACTTTTTTTTTTTTTTAATTGAAGAAAATTGTACTTGATAAGCAAATAGACTTCTATTTGTAACTGGCTGACCGCCAACTATTCTTGTGTATTCTTTTATGTCGGAGTAAAATATGAATTGAGAAGAGATTAAAGAGACACCTGCAAAATTAACAAAAAAATAAAAATGTCACAATAGGTAATCATAAAATTACTTACAGCAAAAGAAGATTGTGAGGAAGTACATGCACTTTGTCGAAGCCATGTTTGCTAGCTAAATCTCAGCTGACACACTGTTTATTCAGGGGAGACAGTTTAATTCTCAAAAAAATTGATTAGCAAATACTTTAATATTTCTTTTAATAACATAATTCTTTAGATAAACTATTAAGGAAAATAATCCTATAAATTTATTGTGCAAGATGATTTGTATAATCCTTCTTTAAGCAAGCATATCCTAGTTGTAAGCGTGGATGGAATTTTAACATAAATGTTTCAAATCTTCATAAAGTCTTCAGTCCGAAGACTGGTTGGACGCGTACCTCCTTTCCTATTATCCTAAACTAACCTACGCATTTACCAAAAAGTTGGACATCCTACATCCCAAACTGTTTGAGAGCAGTAGTCTAATCTGGGCCTATCCATACCTCTTTATTCCTATCTCTGACTCTAGTATATTTCGACCTAAGCCTTCGTGCCTCAAAAGGTGTCCTACCATCCTATCTGACACTTCCTCTATCTTCTCGTTTCCAATATGTATTTTAATTTTAGTCCTATTGTCACGCCTCCTACACACCAAAATTTTGGTTTTCTTTTTATTGATCTTCATGCCATAGCCCTCCGTCAAAACTGCTTCCATTTCGTTCAGAGCCCTTCCTAATGCTTCTTTGCTGAATGCTAATACTGCTATATCATCCGCGAATCTCAACATATTAATAGTTTGGTCCTGTATATTAATTCCAGCAGCTATATTAATCGCATCTTCGATATATAAATTGAAAACTCCTTCTCTATGTTCCTGCTCAAATTCTATAACTGCCGTTTGCTCTTTGTATAGATTATGAATTATTCTTCTATCCCTATACTTCATCCCTACATTTTTGAGCACTTCGAACATCTTCCATTTTACATTGTCGAAGGCTTTTACCAAATCTACAAATCCTATATACGCGCTCATTCCCTTTTCTGTTGTTTTTTCTATTATTACTCGTAAAGCTAGAATGGCCTCGCGCGTTCCCCTATTTCTTCTAAATCCGAACTTATCTTCTCCTAATATTTCTTCCACCCTTTTCTCCATCCTTCTTTGCACAATTCTAGTTAAAATTTTTGGCGCGTGGGAAGCTAAACTGATCGTTCTAAAATTTTCAAACCCATCCGCGCCATCCATTCTTGGCAAAGCTACTATGATAGGTATTCAGTTTGTAATCTTCTGGAATCTCGCCGTCATGTATATGCGACTAACTAGTTTAAAAAAACTATCTATTACCTCTTGACCTACGCACTTTAAGATTTCTGCCTGCAAGTCATCTATACCTGGTGCATTATTGTTTCTTACACTTTTTGGTGCTATCTTAAACTCTTCTCTCGTTATAGGACACCCTCATATAAGTTTGAAGAATGAAAATCCAAGTCGAAGTTGCAAACAAGTTTCAAGTTCCAAATTGAGAAATAGTTTTCGTTTTGGTTGAACAACTGAAGGACCAAGAATAAATTTATACGCTCTCGTATATAAGCTAGAAGATTTACAATATTCCAAAGTAAATTTCAGTTAATCTTTCTAGTTTAAAACATTATCTGATACTGATGCAAGTTCTAAAAATGGCGAAATTATATTTTCATTCGAATACTTGGAATTAATAAATTGAGAACGAGAAAACTAAAGTTGCAACTTTTGGGAGTGAATCCTGTTGACCTAATGGCTGAAGGAGTAGGCAGAAATGGCACAAAACTATAGGGTAGTCCTACAGATAATATTTCTATCTATTTGTAACTCAATTTACACAACCCTCGTGCTATTTTTCTAAAGTATGTCAATGGATTAAAACCAATTTACAAATCTGCAGGATAATAATTTATAATACCAAATGGCAATTTAGATAACAATTTTCTATAAAGATTGCTATGTATAGGTTGCTTTTATAGACCATTTTTCAAGATTTTCGTTTTATGAGCATTATAACAATAAATTGCATCGTATCTGGTAAAAAATTAAGTTTATAACGCCAGTGTGGCAATCTATATCGCAAGTACAGCTTTGGTAGACAGTAGATGTAATTGTTGGATTGAGCTAGTGCAAATTTTTGGTGAAGATGACGCTTAAACAATGTTAATAATGGTAAGTGTATTATTTAGTATCCAATAATAACAATAATTATGTTTTAGTGTTTCTTTGTGGGTGCACATATCAAAAAAGGGTATTTTTTATTTTATAGGATCATGTTCTTAGTGTACCTGCGAATGAAAAAGAGGAAGAGGAATTGTGGGATGCTTTAAAATGCAAATTAGAAAAATTCGTGAAGTGATTTATTTAATTTTTGAGTACATAAATCAATTCCAAGAAAATCATAAATAAATTAAACTATTTAACAATTTTATTACTAATAACATGGCTGTTACAGAGATGCTAACATTCAAGGGGTTTGCTTTGCCATTTCCTCCCGGAGGACATTGATCAGCACCATCATTGCCACCGCCGTTGTCATCGCCGTTGTCATCACCGTTATCATCGCCGTTGTCATCGCCGTTATCATCACCGTTGTCATCGCCGTTGTCGTCGCCGTTGTTATCTCCGTTGTCTTCCTCAAATACAATTTCAATTCCAGTGACATCGACAATCCACCTCGCTACGAAAGCAACGTTGGTATAGACAGATGGGTTGTCTTCACCGCCGCATTCGTACCCAAATGAAGCAATTCCCACTTGGTATCCTTCACACACGAGTGGTCCTCCGGAATCGCCGTTGCAAAAGTCTCTACCTCCAGGCAAATATCCAGCGCACAGGTGGTCTTCTCGAAATTTGACGAAAGTCTCGTTGTATAAAGTTCCACAAATATCGCCGTCTAATGTTTCTAGTTCTACTGCAAGCAAATCTTCACTGGGCACGTTGCCTTGCTGAAAATTAAATTTATTTTAATAAAAGTAAATACTTAAAAGAATTGGACAAATCACAAATTGGAGTTTTAGGTTTTAGAAGTTTAAGCGAATAAGATAGAAGAATAATGCGGTAAGTATAACACAAAGGAAAACAATAATGAAAAAAATTAAATTTAATGCAACTTAAGACACCTAAATAATATTTAATAACAATACAATAAAAACATATTGTTTGGTTACTTAATCTAAAGAATACTGAAAATACTAATGCTTATTTATTGGTGATCTTTTAAATCAATTGAGCCCCCGAATTAGCCTTAAATCCCTCTCCTCCCATAGGTATCCCTATATCATCTACAGATAAAATAAGATTTTGGCCAAAAACTTGCAGAAAAATTAATTCTCAGTCAGAAACTATATAGGTAAGTAATAATATGTATTGTAAATGTATAAAAACATTTTAAGTTGGAGTAAATTTTTTAGGCATCCTGGGCTCATTCAAAAATATGGCAATTGAAGATTAAGGTACTATAAAATAAAATAATTATTAATGAAAAAGTTGTAGTTTGTAGTTTAGCTCCAGACAGCTCAAAAGCTTTTTAGTTGCATACAATCATATTATAATTTTATGTTATCAATAAATAAAATATAAATACTGGGAAATTTGTTTACTTAATTAGAGTATCTTCCTGGAATTGAAAAAGATCCAAGCAAGAATCTAAACCAATTCTTTTTAGAAAATTATAACACTTATAAACATATAAGATTATCATAAAAAAATTGCAATAAACAGCCAAACAACCTTTCTGTCAAGTACATTTAAACGGTAAGTAGAAGAGTAAAGCCGGTTGTAACTACCCCCACCCCCACTTTTATACTACAGACTATAATCAATACATATTAAAGCGATTTATTTCATTTCAAATCCAAATACATAAACACATTAGTTAAGTACATAATTTAGAGTATTAAACAATGCTAGTGCTACAGCACATACGCTAACACTCAGAACTGTTGCTCCATCATCAAGGCCGTAAATGTCAAGGCCGGTGACATTTCTGATCCACGGTGCGAAGAAAGCCACGTTCGAGTACACTGTCGGTATATCTTCCAAAGCACACTGGATACCAAAGGAAACGATTCCGGCTTGGCGACCGTCACAGACGAGGGCTCCACCGGAATCACCTTGGCAACTTCCCTTTCCTCCAGGCATATGACCGGCGCATAAGTGGTCTTCTCTGTACTTGACAAAAGTCGTGTTGTATGCATTTCTGCAAATGTCACCGTGAAGCATGACCAGTTCTACATAGAGCAAGTCTGGATTGGCGCTCGGGCCTTGCTGAAATTTAGTACAGTAAACTCCATTGCCATAGACATAATAGTCTACTACTATGACAATGGATCTAACATAGACTACAAAGATGGGTTTCGTGTTTGTTCAGTTTTGAACTCCTTTCAAGTTTAAACAAGTACAAGTTGTGCTATATATTATAGCCGATATTTTTGTAGGAAATTGAATTCGCGGCGCACTGCTTTCGGTTTTTATTTTTTATTTGTTGTCTCCTGTAATTCTGACGAACAAATATTTTATTAAAGACTTACCCATTGAGTAACCCCCCACCCTGCGACAACACATGGTACGTTTTCAGATGGTTTAATTCCAGTCAATGGTATTACACTTAGAGTAATGTTGTTTATGTCAAACTCAATTTCGACCTGAAACAGACACTCATTTAAAGATTTCAACAGATAGGGCGAGATATACGAAATAGCGTACCTCAAATATTGTCGCGTCATGTCTGATGGTCATCACATTGTAATCAGGATTACTATAAATGTTTGCCACACTCTTGTAGACTGTATCCTCAGTTGGATTTGCAATATTCAAGTCTCCTGCCACCAAAACAAAATTTTCTGGAAGGTAATAGTAGCTGCAACTCGCTATTACACAATGGGCTGCACTGAGCACGTATTTAGGGCTGATTATACTACCCCCGCATATGTGTTGACCAGTTTCAGGAGCAGCTGCTGTTCTTAGTCTAACTGATACCTGAAGAAGATATTTTCCGCTTATTAAGGGTATAATTAAATATGTTTGATTACATTACTTGATAAGCAAATTGCGATCTGTTTGTCACGACCTCGCCACCAACTATTCTTGTATCAGGCTCGTCCTGTTGTTCGATAACCGTTGCCTCATGAGCCGACCCTTGTTTGAAGCTCCCTAGAATGTGTAAATGTTCATCCCAGTGCGCGATTTGCTAATTTTTCTACTCTTGAAGTGACCCACATTTTCACGTGACCCCAATTACTTTTAACTCAAATTGCAACAATAATAAACACCAGTTTAAGAGAATTGCATTAAAAACTCATTTGTATACTTACATAACAGAATAAAAATTGTTAACAAAGTATTAAGCGAGAGCATTTTGGAAAATGTAACTACTGCGGAGTCAAGTCAAACATTTGGGCTTATAAGATTTGTATTTGATAAAAAATGAATTAAGAAAAGTTAATCCTGGGTATAAATCCTTCAAATCCTTCAAATTTGTTCATTATCTGATATTTTCTCAGTAATTATTGATTAGAAGAGATGTTCTTATAATAATTATGTGCGTTTTGGTTCTATTTCTGGTGCTCACGTTAGACCGCGCAACATGATTTATAAATTTCATCTGGAATATTTTTGTTAATGCAGAAAACAATCGATGATTAGTCGGAAGGTATTACATATTTGTAGAACTTCACTGTAATCGGTTTGTGAGAAAATCCGAAGATTTTTTTTCACTCGAAATTTAATTATTTTAAAGCAATATGCTTGATACATACTATGAAAGATGTCTTTTATAAGCTATACGGGGGGGTCCCTGGGGGGGCCAATAGCTTTTGAGCTACTGAGATTATCACTGTACTGTGCAAATTATAAAATATTGAAAATAGGGTAAGAAATAATTCCGCAATTCACAATAAAAATGTATTAATTGTGTCAAAACAATAAAATCTTTACGACGCTTAATAAAACAATAAAAGTTGTAAAAACAGTCGGTAGATGCTTTATTCCATTTGAAAATGGAAGGCCTGTGACGTTTCTGAGCCATGGTATGTAATATGCGATATCTACATACACAGCAGGTGTATCTGGTAAGGCGCAGGATATCCCGAAGGAGACCAAGCCAGCTTGCACCCCATTACATACCAGTGGGCCCCCGGAGTCGCCCTGAAACAAAATTGTTCCAATTTCGACATTAATTATTGATAAAACGGATTAAATGAGAAATAAAATATGTCTAGAATTTAAGTGCGATACTAAACTGACGAATTATCAGTTTTTAACTGACAATGTCAGAGATTATTACTTCAATATGTTATTTTTAGAAGAGAAGAAGACAGACTGGCAGGAAGGATTAGCAGCACACATGGAGTGTTTAATAGAGGAATAGTAATTTCTTCCTTTATTTTAACATTTATTTTAATTTTTATTTGACCTCTTAATCAGTCCACATATAATTCTGTAACCTGTAATGAATTAATGATATGCGGGTGTCCCACGCTAGCGCATTCCCTCCATAACGGTATATTAATTTTTATACCACCAGGTGCAGATTCTCATCCTCCTTCAATTTTATCCAAACCATTTTGGTCAGTCTCTGCTAGTTTTTGAAATATTTCGAATTCTCTGATATTTTTGGTTAATATTTTTAACGCTTCTATTTTTTGTAAATTTTGTCATGTAACCCTGTAACAGTAGTTTTCATCCTACCTGACATGAGTCCCTTCCACCCGGAAGAAATCCAGCGCAGAGCATTCCATCCCTATATTTTACAAAGGTGTAATTATACAAAGTTCTGCACACATCGCCGTGTATCACATAAATTTCCGTGTAAAGCAAAGCTGCACTTGCTAAATTGCTTCCCTAAAAATGTTATTATTAATTATCCCATCAATAACATTGAATGTTTCCAACTTACGGCTTCTGTAACACCCCACCCTGAAACTAAACAGGGAACATCTTCAGGTGGCTTTACAAGGGCTAGTGGAATTGCCCTTATTGTTATGTTATTCAGATAGAATGGTTCATCCACCTAAAAGCAGCTCTAGAGCTCTCAAACTGAAATAAAATAATAAACTTACCTCCATTACACTAATGTCATGCCTTATAGTCATGACATTGTAATCAGGATGATTATAAGTGTTAGTGACATTTCTGTAAACACTACTGAGAGTTGGCTCAAACAGATTCAAATCTCCCGCCACTATTATGTAATTCACAGGTAGAGCTACTAAATTGCAGTCGAGTACAACACAATGGGCTGCCGTGAGTACGAATTTTGGACTTATGATGCTTCCTCCGCAATAATGAGACCCTGTAACACTCCCTTGCCTCAGTCTTACTGATACTTGGTAGGCAAATTGGGACCTATCGGCCACCACCTGCCCGCCAACAATCCTGGTATCTTCTGAGGCACCTTGGGGTTGTATCAGTCTCTGTGCCTGATATTCCTTCAATAACCCTTTAAGAAATCATTCGAATTATAATTCTACTATTTATATTAGATGGTTACTCACCAAATATTGAGATCAGAACAAAAACAAACCTGATTGAATTCATGTTGAATTTAAATGGAAAATAGTTTTCGGTCTGGAGAGATTTATAATTTTAAGCGCTGCAATAAAATTTTAATCCGGAGTAATTTCGATATCCAGCGAAATATTTCTCAATAAGTAACAGATATTTGTTTATAATGATCGAATTATATTCACAAAATAACATACGGGATGCAACCTCTTATTTAGCCGTTATGAAATTGCTGTGATATTTCTCAGAAATTGTATTATTTAAGAGTGCTAGTATAAAGCAAAATCTGTGCCCGTTTTGAAACTGTATATGTATTGCGATTTTCCATTGTATAAAAGTGCACCCTGTATACTGTACCTATGTACCTACCTAAGTAATGGTTTCATCATATTTGACAGAAATCGATTTTCTAATCTCCAGTTTTATCGATTAATACGATAAAGGATTTTGTGATTAGTAGTTTTTTACATTATTTGTCCACTATAATGAACTATTATTCTTACTGACGTAAAACAGAAAAAATTAATTAATTTTCCCCATATTTCTTCTGTAAGGAAAAACGCTGCAGATAATGCATTTTATTATAATGTCGTGTAATGTAAGATCTTCCCACCATGACTATCCTCAACAAATTGCAAATCAAACTTCACCTGGCTGGTGAAAACTTTCTGTTTTTATTAAGTAGGTATACAATCAGTAGTATTAAACATATTTGCATAACAAACCGAGTTCTCGGTTAGGTTATCTGTATTATTGTGCATGTTCATATTTTTCTAGTTTAAAAAGGTCAAAAGAATCGCCGTTGATACTTGAATTGTTTGAACTGCAAGATGTTCTTGAAGTTTGTACTAATTTTGTGCGCTGCAACTTGCGTTTTGCGAATGACCACTGCGCAAGGTAAGAATGTAAAGATTTAAGTTTGGAGACATTTCAGAAATACCAATAGCACATTTTAATGATTAATTAATAAAAAGATTTTCGGCACACTCTTCGCCTCTCCCGCTGGGACGAATCTGATTGATCGCGTCCTTTTCATATCGTGTAGTTATCCTGCAACGCAGTTTTAGAAATAATTTTATCGATTTCAGGTAATGCAGAAGATCATTTCCACTTCGCAGAAGGACGTTCTTGTTCCGATATAGCAGGAAATTGTGTTGAAAAATGCGAAGGAGGAGTCCACATTTCTAAAAAGGATTCTACGTGTGTTAACGCGCAATGTTGTCTCTATTTGTAAAATTTAAGCGTTAACAGCAAATAAAAATGATTTCGAATATAAAATATAAATATGCTTTATCTCATAAAGTAGAATTTATTTAGCAAAATCAAACGATATAGACATGTTAAACAATAGAGAACAACATGTCTGTTGTGCAATTATCGAATCATTTACTGTTGGTTGTCACTTTATAACCAAAACTGTTCTAGCCGGTAGAGGAACCAGCGACACTTTGTTGAGCACATGACATAAACATCAAAAAGCCTAACCTTAAAAAATGAAAATGGTTGTGCCAAGTATCCTAGAGTCAGTCGATGAAAACCTTTTAAACTCTTTACCAAGTGTCGGTGATCGCTATTTTGAACATAAATATTGCAAGAAATCAAGTTTGACTGGAAATGCGATTGAGCAGCGCATAAGTTTTCATTCTAACCGTATTTGCATGATATCTTTGGCCGATAAACATCCTGTAATAAAAGACAAGAAGGAAGTAAAGAAAGTGAACTTTAGTGTGAGTGAATGCTTGAATCGTCTGGATAATGCAGCTTCCGGGAAGGGAAAAAGGGGAGCCCAAAAACTGTTTCCGGAGTCACTTTTGTGTTTCGTAGAATGTGAGGACGGTGCTTCATATCCTGTTTACAGTTGCATTAGGGGAAAATTGGTGGAGATGAATAGCAATTTAATCGAGAATCCAAACTTACTTGTAGAGAAACCCAAAGCCGAGGGCTATATTGCATTGGTATTGCCGATCTTAGCTACTTACGAGCAAGTCAAGGCATCTATGTTAACGGAGCAGCAGTATTTAGAATGTAATTGAAAACTTTTATTTAATTGAAAGATTGTAAATAATGTAATGAATTATATTATAAAATGTTGGAATTGTCTCATTTTTAATTTCACCATTAGACGGGATTTTAACCACTTACTTGTTGACGTTTCAACTGTCATAGATGTCAAAGTATTTCATAAATTTTTGATTTTTATCCCTTAAAAGTGCAGCGGCGTCGAGATGGCGAGCGCATTGAAGTTATTTAACATTGCTAGAACAGGTAACTAAATGATCCTAAGTATATTCCTCTAAAGCTAAGAAAATAAACATTATATAACCGCTGACTGTCGTATCTAACCTCAAATTTCCTCTATCAGGCATTAAATTTTCAAGACCAACAGTAGCTTGCATGCCAATACGGCATAAAACGAACGAGAAAATAGGATTTGTATACGTAAATGATAAGGAAACGAGCATGAATATGACCGATATTACGGGTACGTAAAATTTGCGATTACAGCCCCAAATCTTTGAAAATCCAGTTATATTTTTACTGTTGTAGATAGAGCTGCCCAAACTATGTTTGTGACAGAGCTAGTAAGAGGTTTTGGAGTAACTCTGGCCCATATTTTCAAAGAGCCAGCTACCATTAACTATCCGTTTGAAAAGGGGCCCTTGAGTCCTCGATTTCGTGGTGAACATGCTTTGCGAAGGTACCCGTCCGGTGAAGAGCGTTGCATCGCCTGTAAATTGTGCGAAGCTATCTGTCCTGCGCAAGCTATAACAATCGAAGCAGAAGAACGTGCTGATGGGTCTAGACGGACGACGAGATACGATATTGATATGACTAAATGCATATATTGCGGGTTTTGCCAGGAAGCTTGTCCTGTGGATGCTATAGTCGAAGGACCGAACTTTGAATATTCGACAGAAAGTCACGAGGAGTTGTTGTATAATAAGGAGAAGTTGTTAAATAACGGGGACAAATGGGAATCAGAAATAGCTGCTAATATCCATGCCGATCATTTGTACAGATAATTTGTTATTGTGGAATGTGATGTAGACTTCTAGGTGTAATAATAAAAATTAATGCGTAGATCTTTTTGTCTTTGAAATTTTACATAAAACAACACAGGATCATCCACGTTCCACAATGCTGTTCCTTTAGCTTCTGTGAGCCTGATAGGAAGTCTGAAATTACCGAATAGAAAACCCTATGTGCACGTTGATCTAACGACAGAATTTTTGTTCAAAATATGTCCGTACTGGGCATGATCGTATTGTTGAATCCCCTTCTCCTATAAGGAATTTGTTTTGAATTTAGTTACTTCTGGACTTACGTCCTTTTGAAACTGCAACTTCTCATTTGATATCAGGTATTCAGAAGAAAGCAGAAGCGGCAAATAATGATAAGATTCCTTTTTTCTTCGAACGTCAAAATGTGAAGCAATCTACTTCCAATAAAGATAACTGCCGACAACGTAGTTCACCTATTTTAATATAGGTGATGATTGTTGTGCCATCAGTCGTACAGTGGCTTTATTCAGGACAGTGACGACAATAGACGTCGTAATTGTGATTGGTTGACGCCATATTAAGGCGAATTTCCGTATTCACAGTGTGGCTTTATTCGTGTTTATGTGTTCTGCAGCGAACAGTAACCTTTTGCCATAAAAGTTTTGTGATATATTCATAGCAATTAAACTAAAGACTGTGTTTTGCAATTTGTACGTTTTTGAAATTTTCTGTTGGTTATTCCATTTTCTTCAAACTGTGGCCGAAAGACAATAATTATATAAATAATATAGTAGTACATTATTTATTATATTATATTAAATTGATTTCAGTACAAAAAAAAATCCAATGCTATAGAATTTGAAACTTGCCTCAAAATGGCGGGTGGGCCTGTAATGTCGCCGCTGTGTTAAATAAAGCCACTGTAATCAGTCTGCGTTCAACGAAATCATCTCTGTATAGTTCCGCAATTCTAATACGAAGACAGGGTTTTGAACACTCCTTCGGTTTCTGAGAACCTGATACTAAGTGTGAAATTACCGAACAGAAAACGCTATGTGCACGCCAATCTAACGACAGGAACTTTGTCCAAAATGTCTCAGTGTTACTTACGCATGATCCTAGTTTTAAATCCCCCTTCAATATGAGGAGTTCGTTTTGAATTTAGATACTCTTGGACTTCACTCCTTTTGAAACAATAATTTCTCATTTGGTATCAAGTATTCAGAAAGCAGAAGCGGCAAGTAATGATAGATAAGATTTCTTTTTTCTTCGAACGTCAAAATGTGAAGTCATCTATCGCTGAAGGTAACTGCCGACAACTAATTTTCAATACCACTTACAGATGGCACATGCGGTCAATCGAGATCCCTTTTAACTAAACCACAGACGAATTTAACTATATTCGTCTGTGACTAAACTAATTCACATTTTGACTAAGGGCCGTCTGACACGAGACTTATTTTAGTACTAAATTCAGTACATGTTCAGGGTCCACAGAGTTTAGTTTGAAATTTAGAGTGACAACAGAATTGTGTATGGCAGGTAAGTACTAAAATAAGGTAGACAAACATGCCGGAATATATTTGACATTTAACTTAATTTGGATCAATGCGCATACCGACATACGTATTTTAGTATTTATCTGACATACGCAATTCTGTTGTCACTCTAAATTTGAAAATAAACTCTGTGCACGCTGAAATTGTACTGAATTTAGTGCTAAAATCAGTCTCGTGTCAGACGGCCCTTAACTTTGATAACTATTTTATATTCATAACATATAATTTACATATTCTGGGATACTTATTTACAAATAAGTCTGATAAACAAGCGGGCTGACTACCCGACTAGCGACTACCGCCATCACATTATGTGCTCCCGAAACTAACGAATTCTGGCCCTCAAAATAAGGGACGCCAGAAAGCATTGAATAGAGAATAGACCATCTCAATATATTCAGCCTACGATTTCTGTGAACCTGATACTAAATCTGAAATTGCCGAACAGAAAACGCTATGTGCACGTTAATCTAACGACAGAATTTTTGTTCAAAATATGTCCGTACTGGGCATGATCGTATTGTTGAATCCCCTTCTCCTATAAGGAATTTGTTTTGAATTTAGTTACTTCTGGACTTACGTCCTTTTGAAACTGCAGCTTCTCATTTGATATCAGGTATTCAGAAGAAAGCAGAAGCGGCAAATAATGATAAGATTCCTTTTTTCTTCGAACGTCAAAAAATGTGAAGCAATCTACTTTCAATAAAGATAACCGCCGATAACGTAGTTCAGCTATTTTAATATAGGTGATGATGATTTAACGAAATCATCTCTGAATAGGGAAAGAAAATGTAGCAACACGCCACCTGCTGGGTGTAATTTGTACTATTACGAAAAGTATGGTAGCCATGATAATGGATCTTTTGACAGTAATTATTTAAATAGTTTGGTTATTATTTTGCTTAAATAAAATGGAAATTGCAGCGAAAATGAGCGTTTGTAACACTACCTGCTGTGTGATTAATTGTCAAAGTTAGAAAGAAAGAGAATCCAAGCTATCCTTTCACAAATTTTCAAGAAAAACAGTGCAACTATTATATTTACAAATCAATTCATTCGATTTAACAGAAAAGGTGGATAAATGTAAGGCTCGGATGCTAAAATTAAATGGGAATGGTTCGTAGTTTTCAGAGGCATTGACTTTTTCCTTTTTCCAGTAGCACTGAATGTCAGTAGGGCATAATAGATACTTCAAAGTCAATAAATAATACCAGACCTATAAAAAGTACCTACACAAACACCAGAAACACATAAATAAACACAATTTAATTTACTTTTTTATTAAGTTGCATACACTTCATTTGTAGCTCATTTATAGTAAGTATAATACATAATACAACCTGGTGCACAAGAAGAGTAACGCAGCAACATGCTCACACCGTGAAGATTTTCCAGCTTTGCAACTGCATTCTTTATGTGCACATCTGAACCCTCCAGAAAAAAAAGAAACGTCTAGTTCATGTGGAATAATCCCGCAGACCACTCGTTTTTAAACACAAATCATAAATAACACACAGAACACTATTTCAGTTTCTAACCTCTAATGCGCATAAAATTATATCATTGGCATTTAAAACTGCTTGCCTGCTTACCTCCAAATAATTGAACAAATAACCAATTCTTAACACGAAATCCATTTTGGGAAGAAGATTGTAGCAAGTAAATTATGACAAGAAAAGTTGTTTACATAACATACTTCTCTTCGCCGCCATTACAGCGCCTCTATAGTTCATTTTTTCCGCAATTCTAATACGAAGGCTGGGTTTTGAACACTCCTTCGGTTTCTGGGATCCTGATACTAAGTCTGAAATTACCGAACAGAAAACGCCATGTGCACGCTAATCTAACGACAGGAAATTTGTGCTACATGTCGCAGTATTACGCATGATCGTAGTTTTAAATCCCCCTTCAATATAAGGAGTCCGTTTTGAATTTAGATACTACTGGACAACTCCTTTTGAAACAATAATTTCTCATTTAGTATCAAGTATTCAGAAAGCAGAAGCGGCAAGTAATGATAGGTAAGATTTGTTTTTTCTTCGAACGTCAAAATGTGAAGTCATCAATCGCTGAAGGTAACTGCCGACAACTAACTTTCACTACCACTTACAGATGGCACATGCGGTCAACTAATTCACATTTTGACTAACTTTGATAACTATTTTATATTCATAACATATAATTTACATATTCTGGGATACTTCTTATGATGAAAATACGTGTTATCTGCAAATTAGTCTGATAAACAAGCGGGCTGACTACCCGACTACCGCCATCACATCATGTGCTCCCGAAACTAACGAATTTTGGCCCTCAAAATAAGGGACGCCAGAAAGCATAGAATAGACCATCTAAATATATTCAGCCTACGATTTCTGTGAACCTGATACTAAATCTGAAATTGCCGAACAGAAAACGCTATGTGCATGTTAATCTAACGACAGAATTTTGTTCAAAATATGTCGGTACTGGGCATGATCGTGTTGTTGAATCCCCTTCTCCTATGAGGAATTTGTTTTGAATTTAGATACTTCTGGACTTACCTCCTCAGTCGTCGTTCAACGAAATCATCTCTGTATAGTTCCGCAATTCTAATACGAAGGCAGGGTTTTGAACACTCCTTCGGTTTCTGGAGTCCTGATACTAAGTCTGAAATTACCGAACAGAAAACGCTATGTGCACGCTAATCTAACGACAGAAATTTTGTGCAAAATGTCTCAGTGCTACGCATGATCGTAGTTTTAAATCCCCCTTCAATAAGGAGTTCGTTTTGAATTTAGATACTACTGGACTTAACTCCTTTTGAAACAATAATTTCTCATTTGGTATCAGGTATTCAGAAAGCAGAAGCGGCAAATAACGATAAGATTCCTTTTATTCCTCCGTCGTCAAAATGTAGAGCCACTGAAGGTAACTGTCGATAGATAACATACTTCAGCTATTTTAATATAGGTGATGGCTGTTGGTCATCTATCGATAGTCAACGAAATTATCTCTGTATAGTTCAGCTATTCTAATATGATGGGCGAGTTTTGAACATTCCTTTGGTTGCTGTCAGTCTGATATCCAGATTGAAATTACAGGAATGTCGGGCATTTAAAAAAAAAAAGAATTTGGAAATACTCCAAACGTTTTTTATTTAAAAATATATTATTAAGTATATAAATAGCTACAATAATATGCCAACAATAAACTGAAATACGCCTAAATATTTTAAAAACTAATTAAACAGAAAAAGGTAATAATTTCAACTGAGTATTAAAAAATGTCTTAAAAAATATTAAAGCTTAGCGTTCGTTTTCATACAAAAAATATTGACCAAATTAAATATGGCAGTTTCGAATCACATCGAAAACTAAAGAACTCACAATATTTTCCTCGCGTTCCACTGACTTTTATTTAAATACTTAGTCTTATTTATATTCTAACTTATTTAATTTATTTACAGTTTGTGATTCCAATTTATGAAAATGTTCGGATAGTGTTACTTACACAAAATTTAGTCTGAATTTTATTGGAATCTCTCAATTTTTTCCCAAAATTGTTAATGTTAATGTCAGTTTCTGTACTGCGATGTGTATGCCCTCTCTAACTTCCTGAGTTCTTTGACTGGCTTTGCCAAACATGAGTCTATCCATTCAACATCGGGAGCTACATATCCCCCTATCTGACCCGGGTCTCTACAACCTGTATCCCAGGCATAGACACCAGAAAGCGTGTAACGCCCATTGCCTGAGGAACATGCTAAGGCACTTCCATAATCCACCTAGAACCAATCATAGTTCACATACACTGCGTCCCAAAAAGTATGCAACGAATTAAAGTTATAGTTGCTACTTACTTTACATTGGTCAATATCTGAGAACCCACAAATCGTATTCGGGCTATAGTTTGGCAAGAATGCCGAGTATTTATTCGAAATAACATCTTGGCATTGTTTTTGATCCATTACCTTCACGTCGATCGAATGCATAATGGCACCCTTTGCGTGGACTACAAAAACAAAAATCGGAACCACGTTTATAAAATTTTCTAATATAAGTATCTCACGCTGAAGAATCCTTTTGCCCCATCCTGTCGCTATACAGTTCTGCGTAGGAATTTCGTTCGGTTTTGGCAAGCACAACGTTCCAATATTTTTCGCAAGTCGTAATTTTTCTTCAAGAATGAGAAGAGCTAAATCGCTCACGTAAGAACCCGGTTGGTAATCTGGATGGCGAACAATGACGGACACTTTTACAATCTGGAAAGGTAAAGGCTCCTCATCTATTCCCAATTTCCATTCCCCTCCTTTGATCAGAACATCCCTGGTGTCTAATCTGCAATAGGAATACAACTAACGATGTTGTGGACACAAAAATTTATAACTATACCCCTCAACACAATGAGCCGCTGTAAGAACAACATCCCTTTTAATTATAACACCACCACACAAGAGACTTCTGTTAGTATCCCTCAAGATCATGGCTTGCCAAGGGATCTCAGCAAAATTAACATCTAAAGGATTTGGTCCTTTAGGTTGTGTATTCTATAATATAAAAGATCGTAACTTTAATTTTTAACAAATCTCCATAACTCACGAAATGCCTTTCCCCACAAGTTGGCTGCTCACTCACAGGAGCCACATATTGGGGAGAGTTTCCTCGGGGAGGGTTTTGATTCGTTACTCTCGGTCCTGACCGAATTTGCCGTTGTTTCCCGGGAAAATATTGACCCAAATTTGGGTCCTCCTTGTACTGCCCATCGTCAACACCATTAACAAGGTTCGCTGAAGGCCATGGGTCCTTATAGTAAGGATCCCGGCAACATTTTCCTATAATCCCCGATTCTTGGTCGGCACAAACCTAGAAAGAAAAGGTATTCTACGATTCTCAAACACTATCTCACACTCGCATGGGAAAAGTACAGAGCAACTTTTAAATACTTACCGTTGTCGGTACTCTGCTCAACTCCTGTTCCTTGGTCAAGATCACTGGTACTGGTGAAATAACTCCCTCGGCCGTACAATAGATTTCTTGCACACATTTAAGTGCTGCGGCACAGCCCGGAGGCGGAGCAGTGTTCTGTTCCACTGGTCGTCTCGGAGTTGTCGGTCTTACAAACGTTCCCGGTATTTTATTCTCCGCTCCTGTATTATCGGGTTTATTAGGAATGACACTGATGTTTATGATGTTTGAATCTGTGGCCGTTGATGGGGTTACGGGCGGTTTCGGGTATAAGTACTGGTTATTGATGTTGATGCTGCCTTCTGGGCTTAAGTTAGGTTCAGTGCTCGATGGATAGTTAAATTCTGGCGTGGGTTTGTTGTAAATGTATCCGCCTGTAGGATTTGGTGGAGTACTGGGCGGCCTTGGAGGTGTTACTGGTGGAACATATACTTGAGGAGTGGTTGACGGGCTTGGTCTAGGAGTATACGGTCTTTGGGTGGTACTGGGTGGTATGTACACTGGTGGTGTCGTAGGAGTATAGAATGGAGTTGGGTAGGTACGCTGTGTAGTACTGGAAGGAACATATTGTGTGGTAGGGTACGTTCTAGGAGGCGTAGGGTAAGTACGGGGTGGAGTACTGGGTGGAAGGTACTGATTAGGTGAAACGCTTGAAGGTGATGGATATGACGGTCTCGGTGTAGTACTGGATGGAACTAATTGCGTGGTTGGATAAGTACGGGGAGGGGGTGGAGTACTTGGTGGAAGGTACTGACTAGTTGAAACGCTTGATGGGGATGGATACGAAGGTCTAGGTGTAGTACTGGGTGGAACATATTGCGTGGTTTGATAAGTACGGGGAGGAGTTGGATATGTACGAGGTGGAGTACTTGGTGGAAGGTACTGACTCGTTGAAACACTTGATGGGGATGGATACGAAGGCCTAGGTGTAGTACTGGGTGGAATATATTGGGTAGTTGGATACGTACGAGGCGGAGTAGGATAAGTGCGAGGTGGAGTAGGATAGGTACGAGGTGGAGTTGGATAGGTGCGAGGTGGAGTACTTGGTGGAAGGTACTCTTTAGTAACTGAAACACTCGATGGTGAGGGATATACAGGTCGGGGGGTTGGTGGTTGAGGCCGAGGAGTAGTACTAGGAGGAACATACTGAGTAGTACTTGGTGGTAAATATTCTTTGGTAAATGAAACACTTGACGGGGAAGGATACGAAGATCTTGGTGGTGGTGTTGGGCTCGGAGGGATATACTGAGGTGTGCTTGGAGGTTCGTACCTGTTGGTAAAAGTACTGGGTGATGGGTAAGATGGTCGCACCGGTGTACTTGGAGGAACATACTGATTATTTACAGAAACACTAGAAGGTGATGGGTAGAATGGTTGTGGAGTACTCGGTGGGAAGTACTGATAAGTTGAGGGAGATGAGAATGATTGAGTACTGGGTGGGACAGGTTGAGCTTGACTACTCGGAGGCACAAAAGGACTGGATGGTCTCGGTGTAGTATTAAGTGGTTGAACTGAAGGTGTATACTCTATGCTGGCTGTCGGGTACTCTCTGGTAGAAGGAGTTTGGTACTGATTATTAACTGAAAAGCTTTTTTGAGTAGTAGCTGGTGCCGAAGTTGTTGGATAGTAGCTCGATGGTGCTGGCGTAGTTGGTGAATAATAGTTAGTTACTGGTACGTCTGGTTTACCTGAATAATCTGGTATTTTGGGTGTTGTGCTTGGGGGGAGGTACTGGGTTGTAGGCGAATAAACAATGGGTTTTGGAGTAGTGGTGGTGGGTGAAGGCACTGGTGGAAGGTACTGAGGTCCTTGAATTCCAGAAGAGAACCTCACATCATCTTCGAAGTTGGCATTACTGTAATCGACGGTGTTGAATACTTGTCTGGTGGGTTTGTTCGTGCTCGCGCTGGAACTTTGGTCACTTCCGGTGTCCCCGGCGAAAGAAATCACGGGTCTTGGCTCCGTGGCTTGTCCTTCTTGAATTACCTGGATGGTACCTGGGCTGAAACCGGCGATACCTCCGAATTTGATCGAGGAACCGGGCACTGAACTCTTCCCGGCAGTTATTTGATTTAAGTCGTTTATACTTGCAAATCTGTTTGGAGCATTGGATTCTGGGGAGGTTGTGTAGGTTTTTGAAGAAGAAAAAGTACTTGAAGCGGCTTGAGAACTGGCAGAAGCGCTGCTGCTTGAGAATTGACTAGTTGAGATGATTGTATTTGGTCTATTCGTTGACTGAGTGTCGGATGATTGGTCTCCTACTTTGCAGCAAGTTTCTTTAGCAGCATCGCAATATTGGGTCTGCGAAATAAGGATTATTAGATTAGTAACATGTTTACGTAAAACTGAAATGTTGAAATCTATTTCAAAAAGCTGAACCAGATAAACTCTTCTTTCAGTTGAGTAATGTTCGAAAATCAAACACTTAAAAGCAAATAAATATTCATCAAATTTCATAACAAATTTTGCTTAATTTTGAGCTCTTGATGTAGATTTATAAGTATGCTACAAACTATATTGTTTTAATTTTATCGATTTATTATATCATAACGATATTAATATATGCGTGAACTAACCCACAATGGGTCATTGCCAAAAACTTCTTTATGACAAATATAAAAGAAGGAGGCATAGAAATTGGCGAGAGTGTTTGAAATCACAAGAAGCGAATGATACGAGTAAAATGAAGCAAGAAAGCGGATCCGTATCTTCGCCAAGGCGTGTGTCAGAAAGCCCGTCCGCATTCTCTGAGACGCAAAGGTCAAATATGTTCATTAACTCACCGGCAAGCAAAAATCGAGAGTATATCGTTCTTTTTCATAATGTTATTAGGGTTATTATTAATAGGAAGTCGGCAACGTTTTGGTACAATATAGCTTTAAATGTATGCTGGTTACATAATTTCTTTGATTTATTAGAACGTTTTAACATTTTTATTTTATTTTATTGATTGCGTTTGAATTTTCGAATGACAGATGTTTATGTTTTTGAAGTTATCCAATTTAAATTCTTCTGTTATATAACGAACTATTGACAATTTTTTTAACGTGCCATACTGTTACATTTAATTGTTTTCAATTTTCCACGTTAGTTTGCCATCTGTTGGTTACAGAAACAATTTTTAATCGGCCTCCGATTGTTTCCAATAAATTACAACTAACTTCATGTCCTGTTTAATACCCATTCTTCTTGCGAATGCAAATGTTAGATACAACACACAACTATGTCATTGTCACAACCTATCAGTACATCTCAGAGAAACAATAGTTGCAAAGGCGTTCCCTGTAACGTCATTTGAATACTTCGGATGATAGACACATATTTTTAACAGATTATGTCATGTTTGTGGACTTAATAAGCTGTACGGTAGGCTGTTTATTTAACAATCTTGTCCAAATAAGTCGCCCAGCAGATGCAACATATGCGAAGACAAAACGCCTTTTAATTTCAAGGCGATTCGCTTACGCGTTCAGAGGATTCCTAAGAATCTCACCAGTTCACCTATTTTAACTCGTTTTCATTGGTTGAGTTGAATTTCTCTTTGGTATTTTCTGCTAATGACCAACTAGGTCCTGTTTCGCCCACGCCCGCAAAAAATCCAAGGGTTATTTTTAGAAATACCTGTCTGTTACGTATTCGTATTTAATGAATTCGCTAATCCAGATTTTTGAGTAAGATTTGTCAGGTTTGTCAGCTCATCTATCGTTGCAGTCTCCATGCATTTAAGTAGCTCCTTCCAATTAATCAAAAAGCAACAACCTAGTAGGGGAGAGTGGGGTATAATGATCCCTTTAGGTAAAATGATCCCCTCTAATTTTGAGAAATCTAGTGGTGCCATCTAACTAACCATGGCAGAATGTTATAGTTAAAGTGTTCTATATTTATGGCCAGTCATAAAGTATTAGTCCAATTAGGGTCGGGAAACGATTATCTTCGTTTGTTGTTTTTGTGACTCTCTGATACAAGGTAAGTACCTACTTTTTAAATTTTGTATTAAATCTATGCGTCATTATTAATTTAATCGGGCGTGTGCACAACTGGTATTGGTATAGTTGAGCTTTAAAATCCTTAGGCAATTACGCGCCTACCGACCCACTGAAATTTTTTAGGTTAGTTGAAAGTCAGGCAGTGCATTTGGGGCAAAACGATCCCCCAAGGGTAGTGTAAAATGATCCCGGGATCATTTTACCCCCCATTTATTAAATGAGTGTAGTTATGAGCTTTTCTGAATTAGGTATTCCCTTTTTCAGAATGCCACGTGAGTATCGACGTAAATCGCAACGACAAAGCTGGGATCCAGATAGTATGCAAAATGCTTTAAATGAGGTTAAAAATGGAATGCCCATAAAAACAACAGCAAAAAGCTTCAATGTTCCTGTGATGTCATTAAAACGTCGAGCGAAAAATAAAAATTTAATAGCCAAGGAAAATATAAAACATCTCGGCAGCAAGACGACGGTCTTCAGCCCAGATCAAGAAAACGAGTTAATACAGCATATTCTTGATTTGGAGACGAGAATGTATGGTATAACAACACAAGATCTTCGCCGTTTAGCCTTTCAGCTGGCTGAAAATAACAATATACCCCATAGATTTTCTCGTATAAAAATGTCTGCTGGTAAAGACTGGCTATCCGGTTTTCAAAAAAGACATCCCGAAATTAGTTTGCGGAGTCCTGAGTCCACTTCTGCCGCCCGAGCAAGAGCTTTTAATAAACCAGCAGTCACCAAGTTTTTCGGTCTCGTAAAAGATATAACACAAAGCCATAATTACCCTCCTCATAGAGTTTTTAACGTAGATGAAACGTCTATTTCCACAGTTCCTGGAAAAAATCCAAAGACATTTGCGAAAAGAGGAAGGAAGCAAGTCGCGCGCATTACGTCAGCTGAGCGGGGAATATCAACAACAGCAGTAATTTGCATAGCAGCAGCCGGAAATTTCATACCGCCTATGCTGATTTTCAGCCGAAAACGCATGAAAGCTGAACTTATGGATGGTGCCCCATCAGGAACAATTTTTGCATGCAACGACAGCGGGTGGATGAAGCTGGATTTATTTAAACAATGGTTTGACCATTTTTTGAATTTCGTGAAGCCTTCTGAAGATGATCCGGTATTGCTAGTTTTGGATGGGCACTTATCCCATACCAAGAATTTGGATGTGATACTAAAGGCAAGAGGAAATTTTGTTTCCTTGTTGTGTTTACCACCTCACACAACGCATAAGCTCCAGCCCCTGGATGTTGGAGTTATGTTCCCCTTAAATGCGTATTTGGACCAAGCTCTAGAAAAATGGATTAACAATCACCCTGGAAGAACTGTCACCACGTTTCAAGTCAGCAAGATCTTTTGCGAAGCTTACTTGAAAGCTGCTACGCCCACTAACGCTATTAATGGGTTTCGAAAAACTGTAATTGTGCCATACAACCCAGAAACTTTTACGGATGTCGATTTCATAGCTGCAGATGTTACGGATGAACCATATGAAGAACCAAGTGCCCGAGTTGCATCAGATAATTTAGAAGCGTCAGAAGAAAGACGTCAAGAAAGTCCTACTCCAGGCCCAAGTTCACGCCCCGACACCGTCGTATTAGATCCAGAATCGCAGAAGAGCAACAATTCTTCATTTTCTGTTGCTCCCTCCGTTTGTCATCCGCTTCCAAAAATTTCTAATAAAAGAAGCAAGAATAAACGCAAGTCAAGTGGCGCTGTAATTCTTACGAGCACTCCATACAAAGACAACCTCGAAAAAGAGAAGACCGAAAAAACTGAAGCGGAAAAAGAAAGAACGAGAAGAAAGAAGCGAGACTGGCTAAGAGCAAAGCAGTCAAGGCCTCAAAAAGAACAAAGAAAATTAATAGGAAGGAAGAACAGCACTGGGAGAGTAGTAGCGAAGATGATGACACTGAATGCATATTGTGTTGTGAAAAATTTAAATGTTCAGTTAGCGGAGAAGGTTGGATCCAATGCAGTACGTGTCGCGAGTGGGCACATGATCAATGTGCAGGTGTTAGCGACGATGAAGAGGATTACAAATGTGCCAGATGTGTATTTCAGGTTAATGCTGCCCATGTTAAACAACGGATTAAATTTTAGTCTGCTGTGTTATTTTTTGTTTATGCCAAAGTTTTTGAGTTTCTAAAGAATCTTTTGTTATTTTTTTGAGAAAATATATTTTTCCACTTGAGTTAAACACAACTTTACTAAAAATTCTTGCCGAATGTGTTTTATTGGTTTCCGACCATAAGAATCATATAAATCATTCAGAAATGGTACGACTCGACGTGGGATCGTTTTACCCGCTTCAAGGGATCATTTTACCTCCACACCTGGGGCAAAATGATCCTTTTGTAGGGTTTGCATTCTGCCCATACCTACCAAAATTTCTTAATTATTTAACCCTTTTGACCATGCCAAAATGTTAAGTAAGGTATTCTCCTTCTTTTACATTTTTTCTGCTTTTTAAACACTTACCATAGTTCCACTATCAGATGTTTTTTCTTAGAGGGATCATTATACCCCACTCTCCCCTACATGGTTGTACATGGTTGTACATGGTGATGCTTACCACATTATTTATTACTGTTAAAAAGTCAAAATACATCGAAAAGTGGTTCACTTTGTTTGTCATTTCAAATGAACCATTAAAATTAAGCAATAAATTATAGATATGTTTTCGAAATCGTCTGGATATGGGTGTCAAGGTTAATTTCCCCAAATAGGCAATTTTTCCGCTTACTCATAATCACCCACACGAGAGCTATTGTCTCCTCCTGCGTCATTCGAGGGGTGTAACTTAAAGAACCGAAAACATTCCACCGGATTGCAATTTAATATTTCGCAACCATAGCCAGTTTCAAAATTAAGCACAGTGTGTCTCACCTTATGAACCGTGAGGTTAAGTATTGGTACTCGAAGTCTCTTAGAAAATTGAATTACATCATTAAGTTATCTGATTTATAATTGTGGTCTTGCAGGTCGCCTTAAGTTCAAATGAAAAGAAATATTTATTCGCGATATTGCCTCCTGAAAGGTTTTAATTCTCGGATTACATACGCGTTAAGTAAAGTGTGCAAGAACTGTGTTTTGATTTGGCAATATTAAAACACGAGTTATTGCTTTTAGCACAGCTAGTTTTAGTAATTACACATAAACTAACTTGAAGGCTGTTTGATTTGTAGAGGACCACACTTCTAGTAACAATTTTTGAATAAAAAATCTCATCGGCAACATATTTATTCGATACGAATTTCATGTAATGCGTCATTAGTCTCTTCATAAACAGTAGCAAAGGAATTATCTAATTATAAACCGAGAAGATAATAACCTGGAAATCGAATTTGCATAAGCATTTGACTGTCTGACAAACTTAATTGGACGAATGCAATAAATAAAAGGAACATATTACTTAACGATGTTAATTTCACGAATAAATTTAATTTTATATAACTATTGAACCTTCACCCGGGAATTTGTCCATAATTTTTAAATAATGGAATTTTGACATTTAATGTATGCTTGCATCGACTAAGAAGAGCATCGGAACATCCATCATCATAAGGTTCTCAGTCCGAAGACTGGTTGGACGCGTACCTCCATTCTTTTCTATCCTGAGCTAACCTACGCATTTCCCTAAAAGTAGAACATCCTACATCCCTAACTATTTGAGAGCAGTAGTCTAATCTAGGCCTACCCCTACCTCTTTTCATTCCTATCTCTGACTCTAGTATGTCACGAACTATTCCTTCGTGTCTTAGAAGGTGTCCTACCATCCTATCTCTCCTACTCTTTATTGTTTTCCATACCTTCCGCCTTTCCCCAACTCTTTCTAATACTTCCCTATTGCTGACCTTATCTATCCACGGTATCTTCATCATGCGTCTGTAACACCACAGTTCAAACGCTTCTACTCTTTTTCTATCCGCTTCTCCTATTGTCCAAGTTTCGCACCCGTATAATGCCGTACTCCATACATACGACTTTAAGAGTCTCTTCCTAGTCTCTATATTAACCGTTCTCGAACATAACAGTTGTTTCTTTTTGTTAAACGCAACTCGTCCCTGCGCCATTCTTTGTTTTATATCTTTAGTGCTCCTACCGTCTTGGGTTATTTTACTTCCTAAGTAGCAGAAATCCGCGACCTCCTCTATCTTCTCATTTCCTATTTGTATTTCAATTTTAGTTCTATTTTCACTCCATCTACATACCAAAATTTTAGTTTTCTTTTTATTGATTTTCATGCCGTAGCCCTGTGTCAAAACTGCTTCCATTTCATTCAAAGCCGCTCCTAATTCTTCTTTGCTAGATGCTAACACTGCTATATCATCCGCAAATCTGAGCATGTTAATAGTTTGGCCCTGTACATTGATCCCTGAGGCTGTTCTTTCCTTAACAATATTAATCGCATCTTCGATATATAAGTTGAAAACTAGAGGTGACAATGCACATCCCTGTCTCACTCCCTTCCGGATATCTACTTCCCTTCGTTCCTGTTCACATTCTACAACTGCCTTTTGCTCTTTGTAGAGATTATGTATTATTCTTCTGTCCCTGTATTTCATCCCTACCTTTCTCAGCACTTCGAACATCTTCCCCCATTTTACGTTGTCGAAGGCTTTTTCTAAATCTACACATCCTATATAGACGCTCTTTCTCTTTTCTATGGTTTTTTCTATAATTACTCGTAAAGCTAGAATGGCCTCGCGCGTTCCTCTATTTCGTCTAAATCCGAACTGATCTTCTCCTAATATTTCTTCCGCCTTTTTCTCCATCCTTCTTTGCACAATTCTAGTTAAAATTTTTGACGCATGGGAAGTTAAACTGATAGTTCTAAAATTTTCGCATCTATCCGCGCCTTTCCTTTTTGGCAAAGCTACCATGATGTTCCGTTTGTAATCTTCTGGAATCTCGCCTGTCAGGTATATGCGACTAACTAGTTTAAATAAACGATCTATTACCTCTTGACCTGCCCACTTTAAGATTTCTGCCTGCAAGCCATCTATACCTGGTGCTTTATTATTCCTTAAACTTTTTAGTGCTAGCTCAAACTCTTCTCTCATTATAGGACTCCCTAGGTTATCCCCTTCTACACTGCTTTCACTTTCTAATATATCTTGCACTTCCTGTCCCGCATATAAGTTTCCTAAATATTCTTTCCACCTATCTGCCTTCTCCCCGCTTTCGATTAGGACATCTCCTGCCTCATTCCTAATGCTTTTGGTACTAGATCCAATTTCTCTAAAATTTCTCCTAATTATTTTATATGCTTCATCAGTCTTTCCTACTTCGAACTTATTTTCCACTTCTTTGCACTTATCATCGATCCATTGCTCTTTCGCTTTCCTACATTTCCGAATAATTTCCCACTTGATCGCCTTATATCTTTGTTTCCCTATTTCATCTAACCTATTTTTATATTTACGCCTTTCCTCTATTAGACTCACAATATGTTTTGTTATCCAGGGTTTCCTACTTTCATTCTGTTTATGACCCAAAATATCCCTAGCTGAGGAAACTAAACTATTTTTAATGCAATTCCATTCTTCCCCTATGTCCCTAACAATATTTTCGCCCGCGCCCTTTAGTACTTCGTTTGTCTTTTTCTCGAACTTATCGCGCGTATCATCATCTTTTAGTTTCTCTGGGTCAAGATACCTTCTTCCGCTTCGTTTTTTCAAAAGCTTAAATTTAAGATTGGCCTTCATAACGACTATATTGTGATCACTATCTATATCTGCTCCTGGATAACTTCTACAATCCCTAACTTGATTTCTAAATCTTTGCCTAACAAGAATGTAATCTATTTGATATCTCCCTAGGTCTCCTGGCATCTTCCACGTGTAGCGTCTCCTAACATGATGGTGAAATAGAGTGTTCGCGATCGTTAAGTTATGTTTATCGCAGAACTCTATCAGTCTCACTCCCCTATCGTTCCTATTGCCTAATCCAAAGGGACCAACTATTCCGCCCTCTCGCCCTGTGCCTACGACTGCATTGAAATCTCCTATAATTATTAAATTTTCGTGTCCTCTCACAAAATCTAGCACATGTTCAATATCACTATAAACTGCCTCTACGGCCTCATCACTGTAGTTAGAAGTGGGCATATATACCTGTATTATTATTGTTTTTACAGGTTTCGAATCTAACCTAACCATAACTACCCTGTCACTTTGCTGTAAGAAATTTTCTACACTCTGCTCTACTTTTTTCCGCATAACAATTCCTACTCCCGAATTTCCTCCTACAGATCCTGTGTGTATTACTCTAAAATCTCCGCTCCAGAAGTCTCCGGCTTCTGGCCATCGCACTTCACTAATACCTACTACGTCTAATGCTAACCTATCCATCTCAATTTTCAAATTCTCAAAACATAAAAATGATACAAATAATATTACACATTTTTGTTTAATATTTTAGAATACTTGGAGAAAAGCGATGAAGTAAAGCATGTATGTAACTTTGCTGCTCGTTGTTTATAAACTTGTCGCCGCGAGCTATATTAATTTATCATGCAGTGTCTAAAAAGTACAACATATGATTGATTGTAGAGCAAGCATTGCAATGTGGATGTACGATTGTAGTTATAATTTCACTTAATTCAATTCATTTAATTTTCAAATTATCCTCTGCATGATTAAAAAACGTCATCTTAAGTGAGGAGACAGTTGTTGAGCAACTGCTTTGGAATCGTTTGTTGATATTTGTCAACAAACTATTTACTTAATACTGAAAAAAGTGTTGTATACAGAGCGTTCAAACAGAGATTGTCGAAATTTGCGCCTTTCAGTTTATGAACAACTTTCACTGCATATAGTCTAGTATATTACCCACTTTCCAGTGGCGGCGCTAGGGGTGGGCGCGGGTGGGCGAGTGCCCACCTAAAATTCTTCTTGCCCACCCAACTGCCCACCCTATTAAACGGAAAAAAATTAAGAAAAATCATATCAATGTTCGCTTCATATCATGTAATAATGGTGATAGGTATGGGATAGGGCGAACAATATAGCATATTTATGGAGGCAATTTATTGCAACTGGCAATGGTGTACATCTGGTGACGTTTTTGCCGCCTTCTTATCGAGTGTCGGTCTGTCGGTGTTTCAAAGATTTCTTTGTGGCCTTTTACAAAAACAAAACACCGCCCTGTCAAATGGCACGTGCAACCGTACCCCAGGTACAGATATTTGCAAATGAGTTTCGAGCGTCCAGCCAGACACTTGTTCTTATTTTGTGTACGCGTGCTTGGTGCTGCATTTATTTCTTGTTATTTGTTGTGCGTAGTGACTTTTTAGATTTGACTAAAATATGAGTACCAAACGTACCATAAGTGACTTTTTTCAACCACAAATTAAAAAGTCAGGAACACCTGATAGCGTAAAACCTCACAAAAGCGACAGTAATGCTGAAGCTACTGAAGGCGGCACTTCGAAAAAAAGAAAATTACAAAAGGATGAGGTATTTCATGGTGATGAGTAGTAGTTAGAAAATGAGAATACTGGATACGAACCCGTTCGGAGCACATAGCGCCATCGAGTTCTCGAGGTGCCATCGACTTCTTCGGCAGTGACCTTGAAAGAGACCAGAGGCTGCTGAAGGAGTCGTTGAGGCATCCGAAGAAGTGTCTTCAGCAGCGGCATCTGCAGCAGCCTCTGGTGTCTTTGAAGGTCATTGCCGAAGAAGTGGGCATATCTTCAGCAGCGTCTGGTGTCTTTCAAGGTCATTGCCGAAGAAGTGGTCTTCAGCAGCGGCCAGGCGCATGCGCCGGGGCTATTCCTCAGGTCAGTCCATCGAGTTCTCCATCCACTTCAAGTGGGCGTGTCTGCAGCAGCCTCTGGTCATTGCTGAAGAAGGGCCTCTGGTGTCTTGCCATTGCGCACCCAAGCCGCCATTTTGGGGCCTTTGGTTGTGGCTCAGGCCCCTGCGCCGGGGCTCCGCCTTCAGCAGCTTCTGGTCATTGCTGAAGAAGTGGTCTTCAGCGGCCCCCCTGGTGTCTCTCATTCTGTTGGGCCTTTGGATGTGGCTTAGGCGCCTGCGCCGGGGCTGTCGCGTACAAAGCACGTGTTGCTCACTGTTCAGGCCAGTCCATCCTGGCCCCATCCACTTCTTCGGCAATGACCAGAGGCTGCTGAAGGAGTCATGTCTTCAGCAACGGTGTCTTTGGGGCCTTTGGCCGTGGCTCAGGCGCATGCGCCGGGGCTCTATGAGAGTGGGCGGGGCAACAGCCAATGAGAGCCTATCAGAACTGATCTTGTTGTTAGGTGCTGTTGGGCCTTTGGATGTGGCCCAGGCGCCTGCGCCGGGGTTTTCGCAAAAATAAAAACGTTGAATATATTTTTACATCAATATAATTAAAACTATAATCTGTATACAGACTAGGCATGCGTGTATTTTCTGGGCAAATCGAAGCCCTGCAGCTTCTCATACCACTCTTCTGACCGATTCATTACCCGGTGTATACTCAACGATGCGGTCATGCAGGATGAGACAGTATGCGGTTGTGTTGGGCGGAAAATTCTCGCTCGACTCAAATTCTAGACGCATATCTATGGGTCCAGGCTTGATGCTTTCCGACTGCTTTGATGCGTCAATCACCACGATGGGCGCTAGATCCTTGAACTGTTCCTTGCCGTATAACGGCTCGCCAACTTTTCCATAGTATGAACTCTGGAAGTTCTGGTACATTTCGTATAGCAGGGCGTATTTCCCCGTGGAGAAATCCAAGTTTAAATTCTCGTAGGGGAAGCACTCAGAATTCAGGTACAGTTTGACGTTTGTCAGATTGCAGTGGTCAAATTTGCTTGAATCCGTGTCCAAATTCGCTTTGCGATTCGTCTGGAAGGCGACAATAACGTAGCGGGGTTTTTCCAACCGTGTTGCAGTCTTGACGGCCCACGTTTGTTTCGTAGCTTGCGGCAACACCGGATACTCGTACAGCTCCCAGCTGCGAAAACATATCTGCAACGTTCTCTCTTCCTCGACAATATTGAGAAGTTTTAGGTATTCAGCATCCGATGGATAGACGTACGGCACCCTCCAATGAACCTTGCTCAACTCAATTCTGGTGTCCTCGTTACCCACGAAAGCGTTCCTATCGTTTTTCGATCGAGTCAAAATGAGCTCGTGACACACATTTAACAGAATTTTTGGGTAATCTTCCAAGAATCCCAGCAGGATTCTTCCCGGGATGCACACGTTAAAGTTCCCGTTCGCGTCGATAAGGTGGCTCGGTGAGTCTCCCGTATTCGTCCAGCCGGCATTCTCCAGGGCACCTACTTCACCCTTATTCAGAGAAACTACACCCTTCAGTGTGCTCGTGATGCCCACGTTTTTTGTTCGATCCACCTCCACCCCGTTTATTTCATAGCGGACGTCGTCAAAGAGGAAGCTGAGGGCGTTATTTGTTAAAGCCGCATTTCCGCCTCCTGCACCCTTGATGAACCTGCCCTCTATGTAGATGCTGCTTAGATGCGGCAGTACGTAAACGTCTTGTTGGTGGATTGGTATGCGAATTTCGTCATTGGCGTTGAATGTTGTTGTTACGAACGGCTGATGTACGTGCACCTCGACACGGCGTGCTGACTCATCCAAAACAGCACCGTCCAGAACACGAAACGTGTCTACGTTTATGTGTGTCATTATTCAAATGCGGTTCCCTTGTTGAAGCACAAGTACTAACTGACAGCACCGTTAATTTTCTTGCTTAAATACTCTCCATACAACCGTGCGCATGCGCAGTCTTATTCTTGCTCGTGTCATCGGCCATGGTGTTTGCGAATACAGCTGTCTGTGTCAACAGACAGCTGTATTCGCAAACAGACAGACAGACAGACAGACAGACAGACAGACAGACGGACCGACAGACATACAGACAGACAACTACTGATAAGAATTCGGAAGTAGGAGAATACCTCTAGTCGAGTCCTTTAATTTGACACCCCACATGACATAGTTTTTACGTAGGGGTTAGCCTAAATTTAGACTACTGTTCTCAAATAATTAGCGATGTAGAATGTTCTACTACCGAGAACTAAGATGTTTGCATATATCAATCAGATGGTTCCCACACGTGTCCGAAACGCATTAAGATAACAAGTAATTTCAAATAAACAAACTGGAGAATGTTCTAGAATGTTTTTTTCCCACAAGTGTCCGAAACGCATTAAGATAACAAGTAATTTCAAATAAACAATCAGAAGAATATTCTAGAATGTTATTTTATTGTAATAATACAAACAAACAAACGGGTCACCTTGTAGTGTCTACAACGTATTAAATGCACATGCAGAGCGTGGGATCAAACCTAAACAAACATATCCTATCGGCAAGATGAAAGGTTATTTCCCATAATAAAAACAATTAAACATCTCTTATCGGCGGCGAACGTGCTTTTTTCTTAAACTTTAATATCAATATTTATTTAGTATAAACAATTGTAAATTTCCAAGAAAATAAATATTAATTCTGTAACTTCTGTTTACAATCATAAGTATATACGGATGATTTGAAAGACGGGCTTGTGGGCCGCCGATTAGCTCAGTTGGTTGGAGCGAGGGCTCCGGTGCGTGGGGACCCGGGTTCGAATCCCGGTCGGAGTCATTTCCAGAACGTTTGCGAAAACCCCGGCGCATGCGCCTGAGCCACGGCCAAAGGCCCCAAAGACACCGTTGCTGAAGACATGACTCCTTCAGCAGCCTCTGGTCATTGCCGAAGAAGTGGATGGGGCCAGGATGGACTGGCCTGAACAGTGAGCAACACGTGCTTTGTACGCGACAGCCCCGGCGCAGGCGCCTGAGCCACATCCAAAGGCCCAACAGAATGAGAGACACCAGGGGGGCCGCTGAAGACCACTTCTTCAGCAATGACCAGAAGCTGCTGAAGGCGGAGCCCCGGCGCAGGGGCCTGAGCCACAACCAAAGGCCCCAAAATGGCGGCTTGGGTGCGCAATGGCAAGACACCAGAGGCCCTTCTTCAGCAATGACCAGAGGCTGCTGCAGACACGCCCACTTGAAGTGGATGGAGAACTCGATGGACTGACCTAAGGAATAGCCCCGGCGCATGCGCCTGGCCGCTGCTGAAGACCACTTCTTCGGCAATGACCTTGAAAGACACCAGACGCTGCTGAAGATATGCCCACTTCTTCGGCAATGACCTTCAAAGACACCAGAGGCTGCTGCAGATGCCGCTGCTGAAGACACTTCTTCGGATGCCTCAACGACTCCTTCAGCAGCCTCTGGTCTCTTTCAAGGTCACTGCCGAAGAAGTCGATGGCACCTCGAGAACTCGATGGCGCTATGTGCTCCGAACGGGTTCGTATCCAGTATTCTCATTTTCTAACTACTATGAGTCTTCCACTTCTAGCGATAGCGACAGTGATGACAGAGGTGAAAATGCTCCTAGTTTTGCTGAATCCAGAATCGTGAGAATTTTACCCTTCTTATTTCGGCCATATTTTTGTAAATATAAAATTTATCTTTTATAGGGTGTTAGCCAAAGATTTAGATGAGGATCCTACTTTAGATTTGGCTCAATCTTTAAAAGAGCCTCCAAGGCAACCGGTCCTAGCTAGTTTTCGTAGAAGGAAATATGGTTCTGATCTTCGTAGTTTTAAATCTAATTATTACAAGATTTATCCTTGGATCGAATATAGCGTTATGCAAGATGCTGTATTCTGTTACCCTTGCAGATTTTTTTCCAAACAAGGTGGGCCCAGAGGTTTTGTTAGTGAAGGTTACCAAAACTGGAAAAGAGCTTCAGAAACAAATTCTGGATTCAAAAAGCATGACAATAGTCATCAGCACAAAAGTGCAATGATCACGTGGCAATCCTACAAAAGTAGCCAGAAACAACAGTCAGTAGTTGCACAACTAACTACTGCCCATTCTAAATTTATTAAAGAAAATCGAGAATACATTAAAACTATCATCAGAAGCATAATTTATTTATCTACACAAGGTCTTGCTTTCAGGGGGCATGATGAATCGAAAACTAGTGAAAATAAAGGGAATTTTTTAGAATTCCTACACTTCATGTCTCATGATAATCCCATATTGTCAGATAGATTAGAAAATGGGCCAAAAAACGCTCGTTACACCCATCATTCAATTCAAAATGAACTTATACACAGTATCGCTGAATTAACTTTAAAACGTATCAGTAGTGAAGTTAAGGAAGCCCGTTATTTTGCTTTAATGGCAGACGAAACTAAAGATTTAAGTAAAACTGAGAAGTTATCGATAACAATAAGATATTATTGAAAGGGTGCATTGTACGAGCGTTTTTTGGGTTATGAAGCAGCAGAGAAATTAGACGCCGCGTCTCTTTTACAGTTTATTAAAAAGCGTTTAAGTCAGTGTGAAATTGACATAAATTATTGTGTGGCACAAACATACGATGGTGCTAATGTGATGAGCGGGAAAATTAGGGGAGTGCAAGCATTATTGAAGAAAGAGGTCCCACAGGCTATATACGTTCATTGTTTTAACCATGCCTTGAATTTAGTTGTGGTGGATGTTTGTAAAAATTTAAAAGACTGTAATATTTTTTCTCTCTCCTTGAAGACTTGTATGTGTTCACTTCCGGATCTGCAGTACACAGTACCTTTTTGGATATACAGAAACAATTAGATCCAGAAAATAAACCTGTTGAATTGAAGAGACTTAGTGATACAAGATGGACTTCTCAAGTATCAAGCTGTTTGGCTTTAAAAAGAACATTACCTGCAGTATTGGTTTTACTCCATCAATATGCGACAACAAATAACAGTCGATCTCCTGAGGCAAACGGACTCTTAAATAAAATTAATTTTACCTTTTTATTTAATTTACATGTTTTCTGTGAATTCTTACCAAAAATAAAAACTGTTTCTGATTATCTTCAAGGTTTAAATAGTGACATTTTGAAGAGCATGACATTAATAGAATCAGTGAAGCAATTGATTATGTCATATAGAGATGAAGACGAATTTGAAAAGTTATGGAATAGGGCAGTTGAAAATGCCACAGATAATGGTATTAAATTAGATGATGTGAACACTAAAAGATCTAGAAAACTACCAGCTAAATTTGATCATTCCATAATAATTCAAAAAATCACTTCTCTTGAAAATGAATGCGTCACTGAGAAAAATCAATTTAAAACTAAATTATATTTTCCTATAATTGGCAGAATTACTTCGGAACTATCACGTAGATTTGACGAAAATGCCAATGTTTTTAAAGGATTTAACAGCTTAAATCCATCTAGCACTACTTTTTTAAATCTGGAGCAATTGATTCCATTAGCCAACAATTATCGTTGTGATATAGCCTCAATTGAAGCAGAAATAAAATTATTGCCAAAAACCATAAGCAGACGAGTTCAATTTAGTTTTTCATGAACTGTATAAATTATGTAACATCACATTAACAGTACCATCTTATAGCGCAAGTTGTGAAAGATCTTTCAGCAGCCTCAAAAGAATTAAAGATTATTTAAGAACAACCATGTCCCAAGATAGACTCGCCGATTTAGGCGTTTTGTATGTGGAAAAAAATATTGTAAAAAATCTAGATTTGGAAGCAGTTATAGACTCATTTGCTGTTGAACATAATAACAGAAGAATAACGCTTTTATAAAAAATACTATAACAAATATGTACCTATTTATTGGTGCCATTTTCTCTTCGTTTGCTTTTTAACTTGACTATATATTAAAATTCATTTCTTTTTCTACTACTTGTTTTACTTGTACTTACCCCCCCCCCCCCCGCGCGGCCGTTAAAATCAATAATGTGCATCGTCCACCCTTAAAATTTTTATGCCGGTTGTCGCCCACCTGAAAAATAAAGCTGGCGCCGCCACTGCCACTTTCGTACAATAGTTTTTGCTAATTTTTATGTGTGTGGGTATACCCATTAAAATAATTTTATTATATAAAACTTTGCTAGGTGTCCATATAAATTTACATAAGTGAAATCATAAGATAGATGACGTGAATTTTAAATTGTTACAATTGCCAACGAAAGTAAATTGCTGGCGTGCAAATAAATACTCTTCTTCCTCTTCTTGTCGTGCTCCGAAGCTGTAAGGAGCCGTATTTTATTGGTTTTCGACCGTGGTTACCATGTAACCCGACTGGGATGGTAAATAATAAACATATTTCGCGAAAAGAAAGTTTATAATTTGCGGTTATCGGTTGCATTTCACTTGAAAAATTTGCATGCAGATTCAGGAGGTGCACTGAATGCATCCGCTGGCCTTATTGGAAATGTTTTGATGCCGACTGAATCGCATATCGAAACCTTCTACATAAAATGCGTCGCCTAATGGTACAATGATTCACAAAACAAACAAATACAAAAGAAAATCATTGAGGAAATCTATTATATCTACCATAGTGTGACTTATGTCGCAATTTGCAGTTAAAGTTGCGACAGTATTGTTTTCATATCGACAACACTTCCACCTTAATAATTATCGACTAATTCTAAAATATCCAGTATTAGATAATTGGAGAATTACAACTTTAGCAACTGTTGTATTGGGAAACGTTTGGCTGTTAATGTTTATGACCTATACGCAAAAGAAATATAATTTTCGTCAACTTAAGTGAGCTCGCATCTTATAGTAGAAGAAAGAAAGATTAGAAATGGCTTTGGAAGAAATGGAAGCAGTCTGAAAAGATGCCCATCATTAATATCTTGGGACAGTATTATATCGACAAAGGCACATTAATCACATTGCAAAAAATACTTGTCGGATTAGATTCGCTTATAAACTAGACCAGTTGGGAGTAGAAAGTGATTTGATTAAAAGAATCAAAGTATTTAAGCAAGTTTACAATTAAAGGTCAAAATGACAGATGATGTCTTTATAGCATGCGTTATATTGGTATTTGCACTCCCGAGAGGTTAATATATTGTCTTAGTTACTGCAGCGTTGCGCAAATTGAAGCTCACAGCCTCCAGCAGTCCAATAATTTATGTAATGAATAAACTTCTATTGTAGTAAATTTTATGTAATGTAAATAAACTTATTAAATACTTGTTAACTTTAAATATACTCCTGAATATGATTATTAACATCTGCGACTTACAAGTAGGTACTCGACAAGTATAAGTGGTTCTACAGGTCATCATATAAAGTTCTCAGTTCGAAGGGTTAGATCCATTCTGCTTCTACGTCCTTTACACTATTTTCATCCCCGCCCTTTAGTACTTCCTTCGTCTTTTTCTCGAACTTATCTGGCGAATCACAAATCTAACTTTATAAAAAGATTTGCACTCTTTTGTACAACAGAAACCTTTCTGGACCCACCCATCTTCACCAAAAGTCGTGACAAATAAAAAAACGTAACATTAAGTAACAAATAATTTTAATTGCCCATTCCAGCTAATCGATTGATTATCAATCGTGATCGAGCGGTGGAATTCATAACCGGATCATCCTCAATACGTCTAAAAAATTAAACCCGGATGCGCATTAACATATAACAAACATGGGAAAAAAATACGTGGTTTGGTTCTCTGAAAACCCACATTAAGCTCTCGTCTGACGCATCACAGGCCAAATCGGACGCTGTAGTGGAGAACAATAAAAACATTTCTTTCATAAATTTAACGCAGTATTTGAAAAATCCCAAGGTCAAGACCGTTATTTTGCATATAAAATTAATTTCCTTGTTTAATTATATGTTTTATAATTTTTACATTATTTTATTTGTGTTTTCCTGCCTTATTTTTCAAACCAATGAATAGGAGTCATCTTGGCGTGATTTCCCAGCATTGCAAAGTACTTAATATAACACAAAATTTATACGCCATGTATTTAATTTTATAGGCGAAAAAACACTTAAACGGAGAGTATCCTATAAAGTTTTCTCTTTATGTGGTAATTGAACAGATAGTTACATAAATTGAAAATTACTTTCAATAAAATGTCTTTATACGACATTAAAAGCTGGCACTGAGGTAATCATGAGGTGATTATAAAATTTGCTGGGGTTAAACGAAGTACTCAAGGGCGCGGGTGAAAATATGGCTAGGGACATAGAGGCAGAATGGAATTGCATTAAAAATAGTTTAGATTCCGTAGCTATAGATATTTTGGGTCATAAACAGAATGAAAGTAGAAAACCCTGGATAACCAATCATATTGTGAGTCTAATAGAGGAAAGGCGAAAATATAAAAATAGGTTAGATGAAAGATAAGTTCGAAGTAGGAAAGATTGATGAAGCATATAAAATAATTAGGAGAAATTTTAGATAAATGGGCTCTGAATGAAATGGAAGCGGTTTTGACGGAGGTCTATATATTTTATGAAGATCAATAAAAAGAAAACCAATTTTTGGTGCGTAGGGGACGTGAAAATAGGACTAGAGCTAAAATTTGGCAACGAGAAGATAGAGGAAGTCTAAGATTTCTGTTATTTATGAAGTCAAATAACTTGCGATGTAGAAACTCGGTGCGAAACTTGGACGAAATGTTTATAAGAAAAATTGTAAACAAATTATTATGACAGTTGACAAGGAAACTAAAATTGACAAATTATAATGATATCCATGAAATAAGATAACTAGATAACTGAATTTCAGTATTTACCTACGGGGTATAAGAAAAACACAAAGGAAAATCGAATACCTCGTAGCTTGAAGGGAAAAAACAATGAATTTAAAGAAAACCATATAGGAAGAAAACAATAAATTCAATTGAAAAAACCTTCAAGTGAAATATCAGAACAGAAAAAACTAAATAAATAAAATATCCATGGAATCTTGACAACTGCCAACTGCTAATCTTGTAATAAATTGTGGTCAAGTCTACGTGTTCTGTCTTGACAACTGCCAACTGCTAGTACATATTGTAATAAACTAAAAAAGAGAGAAATAAGTCAATAATAGCAAGAAAAAAAAAAAAAACTCAAGGATTAAGATGTAGAGACTGTGGTTAAATAATTAATTCAAGAATCAATCATAATAACAATAATATTGATGATGATAATATCAATAACAAAACAAAAAGAAAAAATCCCATATTGCCAAATAACCTCGAAAGTCCATGGTTTATACAAAAGTTTAAATAAACTAGATTGTATTAAATCGACTTGATCATTAAGTAAGTTACAATTTTTATCATTTTTATGTTTATAAATTTCTATAGACTCTAATATATCCAATTGATAACTCTTTACAAAATTAAACAATAATTTAGTATTCTCCGGAGGAGGGAATTGATGATTGTTATCAAAGAAATGATTAGCAAAACTTGAATGATCATTCTTCAAACGAAATGATCTTAAATGTTCGTTATACCTAATACGTATAGATCTGCCAGTCTGTCCGATATATATGCTGTTACAGTCTAAGCAATTTAGTTGATAAACACCTGTGTGGTCAAGTTTATGTGTTCTGTCTTTACTGTTAAATAAAATATGTGATAATATATTTGATGGTTTAAATGTGACTTGTATGTTGTTTTTTCTTAAAATACTGGCAATCTTTTCAGAAATATTTCCAAAATAGGTAATCCTGCAAAATTTGGTAAGTTTATCATTAGATAATTTAGGATATATGTATATTGTTACAAGCAATTTTAAATTTTTTATTGTTAATGATTCTATTGATGATTTCAATCTTAAATCCGTTATTTATTGCAATTGTTCTAATTATGTTTAGTTCTTTATTCAATTTATCTAAAGATAGCGGTACTGTAAAGGCCCTGTGTATCATAGAATTATAAGCAGAAATTTTAAAATTAATAAAATCGATAAAATTACAATTAATTCTATTAAAGAAAAAATTAAAAAAAAATTAATAAAGATAATTTGATAGTTTCGAAAGCCGACAAATCCAATGCTATAGTAATTTTACCTAAAGATGAATATATAACAAAGATGCAAAATTTTATTACAAATGAAAAATTAACTGAACTGAAAAAAGATCCAACAAAACATTTTCAAACAAAATTAAAAGATTGGTTAAAAAATTGCAACAGTATTTTCAATAACAATTTTGAAAAATTGAGATTAATTAATATGAATGCATGTGCCCCTAAATTATATGGACTTATCAAGAACCATAAAATTAATACACCTATAAGACCAGTAGTATCATATATTAATGCTCCCACGAGAAATTTAGCTAAAAACATTAATAATATATTCAAAAATACAACAAATTTTAAATCCAAATTTAGTTTAAAAAATTCTTTAGAATTAATTAACAATATCAAATATAAAAATATTCCAAAAGGGTCCCTTTTGGTTTCTTTTGATGTTACAAATATGTTCCCTAATATTCCTCCTAATGAATGCTTAAAATCAATTGAAAATATTTTAGATAAAACTCATACTAATATTGTTATAAAAAATGATATTATTACTGCTTTCCAAATTTGTATTGAGCAAAATTATCTCCAGTTCAATAATAAATATTATACTCAAGATTTAGGTCTTGCTATGGGTTCACCAATTAGTCCTTTATTAGCAGATATTTTCATGTCAGATATTGAAGAAAAAATTATGAATTCAGAATTAGGGAAACAACATATTCTATTTTGGTATAGATATGTAGATGATATTATTGCTTGTTTTAAAGGAACAACAAGACAATTGGACAATTTTCAAAATTTCTTGAACAGTATTCATCCAAAAATTAAATTTACGAAAGAAATAGAAACTGAACACAAAATTAATTTCTTAGATTTAACTTTAATAAATGAGAACAATAAAATAAATTTCGATATTTTTAGGAAACCAACATATACAGATATTACTCTTTCAGCAAATTCATTTCATCCCTTTTGTCAAAAAATTTCTGCTTATAATTCTATGATACACAGGGCCTTTACAGTACCGCTATCTTTAGATAAATTGAATAAAGAACTAAACATAATTAGAACAATTGCAATAAATAACGGATTTAAGATTGAAATCATCAATAGAATCATTAACAACAAAAAATTTAAAATTGCTTGTAACAATATATATCCTAAATTATCTAATGATAAATTTACCACATTTTGCAGGATTACCTATTTTGGAAATATTTCTGAAGATTGCCAGTGTTTTAAGAAAAAACAACATACAAGTCACATTTAAACCATCAAATATATTATCACATATTTTATTTAACAGTAAAGACAGAACACATAAACTTGACCACACAGGTGTTTATCAACTAAATTGCTTAGACTGTAACAGCATATATATCGGACAGACTGGCAGATCTATACGTATTAGGTATAACGAACATTTAAGATCATTTCGTTTGAAGAATGATCATTCAAGTTTTGCTAATCATTTCTTTGATAACAATCATCAATTCCCTCCTCCGGAGAATACTAAATTATTGTTTAATTTTGTAAAGAGTTATCAATTGGATATATTAGAGTCTATAAAAATTTATAAACATAAAAATGATAAAAATTGTAACTTACTTAATGATCAAGTCGATTTAACACAATCTAGTTTATTTAAACTTTTGTAAATTAATTCAAGAATCAATTAGTTTATTTGCCCCCCCCCCCATATAAACCATGGACTTTCGAGGTTATTTGGCAATATGGGATTTTTTCTTTTTGTTTTGTTATTGATATTATCATCATCAATATTATTGTTATTATGATTGATTCTTGAATTAATTATTTAACCACAGTCTCTACATCTTAATCCTTGAGTCTTTTTTTTTTCTTGCTATTATTGACTTATTTCTCTCTTTTTTAGTTTATTACAATATGTACTAGCAGTTGGCAGTTGTCAAGACAGAACACATAGACTTGACCACAATTTATTACAAGATTAGCAGTTGGAAGTTGTCAAGATTCAATGGATATTTTATTTATTTAGTTTTTCTGTTCTGATATTTCACTAGAAAGGTTTTTTCAATTGAATTTATTGTTTTCTTCCTATATGGTTTTCTTTAAATTCATTGTTTTTTCCCTTCAAGCTACGAGGTATTCGATTTTCCTTTGTGTTTTTCTTATACCCCGTAGGTAAATACTGAAATTCAGTTATCTAGTTATCTTATTTCATGGATATCATTATAATTTGTCAATTTTAGTTTCCTTGTCAACTGTCATAATAATTTGTTTACAATTTTTCTTAAACATTTCTGATGATGGGATCGTTTGTAGATCTTGAAACCGGTTAAATAAAATAATTTTGTTATACTTATTGGTAGTACGCGAAGTAATTTTTTATTTAATAATAAATAGTACGCGCTCTAAGCATCCCGCGTCGTCTGTTTCAAAATGCCTAGCACACACGAAGCCAGCCGTCTGAGTACTGTGAGGTGTGGATCTGTTCAGCGCTCCAGGCAAATGCACATTCGATATGGAAGCGAGATCGGGGCGACTCGGGAAAATTTCGTCGTATGTGCTTTTAGGCGGACTTGGAGCGCTGTTTGAGTGCATATACACGGGAGTTGGTACTTCTGCGGCATTGTTTATAGTTTTTATTTACCATATTTAGGTTAGGTCTGAGATTGGCTCGTTGCTTTGCTTATAACGTGAGTAATTAGCTGTATTATAGTGTTTATTATTTTTAAATATTGAAATTTCCAATAGCATGGCTAGTGGTAGTGGTTTGGTTCAAGTGAACACTTAAACATTGTGGAGTGAACTTTAACAAAGTGGTCGCCTGATTTTTGCATTTTTGAAAATTATTATTGGGTTGTAATACTCCATTCAGTTAAAAATGGACGTCCTAAGCCTGTGCGAAGTATCAAATGCTTTAATAATAAAGCCAGAAAAAATATAGCTAAAAATTCATAAATTCAGTTTTTTCAAAATAACTCAAAAACAGAAAATCTTATCAAGGATTTCTAGGCGCCATTTTGTTGGTCATTTAATTACACAACTTTTTTCCTATTTAACCAAGTCTGCACCTCTTGTCATTTCCAATATCCCCATACTAGCCCTCCTTATCTTGGACAGGGTGTATTAGAAAGCGAAAGCAGTGTAGAGGGGGACAACCTAGGGTGTCCTATAATGAGAGAAGAGTTAGAGCTAGCTCTAAAAAGTTTAAGAAACAATAAAGCACCAGGTATAGATGGCTTACAGGCAGAAATCTTAAAGTTAGTTCCATATACCTGAAAGGTGAGATTCCATAAGATTACAAACGGAACATCATAGTAGCTCTGTCAAAAAGGAAAGGCGCGGATAGGTGTGAAAATTTTAGATTGATCAGTTTAACTTTCCACGCGTCAAAAATTTTAACTAGAATTGTGCAAAAAAGGATGGAGAAAAGAGCGGACGTAACATTAGGAGAAGATCGGATTAATTTAGAAGAAATAGGGGAACGCGGATGATATAGCAGTATTAACACCCAGCAAAGAAGAATTAGGAAGGGCTCTGAACGAAATGGAAGCGGTTTTGACGGAGGGCCATGGAACGAAGATCAATAAAAAGAAAACCAAAATTTTGGTGTGAAGGGGGCGTGAAAATAGGACTAAAGCGAAAATACAAATTGGAAACGAGGAGATAGAGGAAATCTCAGATTTCTGCTATTTAGGAAGTTAAATAACTAGCGATGGTAGGAGCTCTAGAGATATAAAACAAAGAATAGCGTAGGGCCGAATTGAATTTAATAAAAGGAAACAACTATTATACTCGGGAATATAGAAACTCGAAAGAGGCTCTTAAAAACTTATTGTACGGGTGCGAAACTTGGACGATAGGAGAAGCGGATAGGAAAAAATTAGAAGCATTTGAAATGTGGTGTTATAGACGCATGATGAAGATACCTTGGATAGATAAGGTATTAGAAAGAGTTGTAGAGCAGCGAAATTTATGGAAGACAGTAAGGAATAGGGGAGATAGGATGGTAGGACACCTTCTGAGGCACGAAGGCTTAGTTTGCGACATACTAGAGTCAGAGATAGGAATAAATAGAGGTAGCGGTAAACGCAGATGCGTAGGTTAGCTCAGGATAGGAAAGGATGGAGGTACGGGTCCAACCAGTCTTCGGACTGAAAACTTTATGATGATGAATACCATTATATCAATAAACGGTTAAATTATACATTAATTAAAACACTCATCTTCATTTACTACCAAATTAGCATCAAATCAAAGATCACAAAAATTTGAATTCCCATCAACTGAAAATGTCAACTTGGCGAAATAAAAAAAGCAGAAAGTTATTAACTTTTTCACATAAAATTGTATCAAATACATTAACGCTGAATACATTAGAACACCATATAATTTTATCTTCTCCTTGCCTACTTTAAAATGTAAAATTCCTCAAATATCTCCCATCTCGCAAAACATTTAAACATTCTGCGACCTTGTAATCATGCAATTGGGCCAAAAGTAAGTCCCTGAGGCTCTCCTGTTATTTGCCAAGCCATATTTATAGATTTACAAACATAAATGACCTTTCCCACCATTCTGTACAATCGATATCGGAATACAATTCATCGATTATTATCAGCAATTAAAAGTACATACTACGGTAAATTGAAATGCTTCGTAAATCTAACGAACATAAGTTATGTTCACTTGATACAATCTCGAGTTATTGCTAAATGCAACATTGTAATTTGATGTGATTTAATGTGGCGAGTTTCTGTGGTTGTTGGAGGGCCCGATTGGCCGCAAACCCAGTCCTGTCCGAGCCACAACGCCTCGAGTAAAGTAAATAAGCCATGACCTGTGCTTTGGAAAACCTGAAGGTCTGACGGCGAATCGTGCAAAACCCATTATAACAACACTCATAATTAAATTTCATATAAAATAACTGAAGATTCCTTTGAATAATTTTTTCTGAGCTTGGCGCACCGGCTAATTAAATTAGGATAAGGATAGTCGAGCGGAACTTTCGCCGAGATTTTCCTTTCTATTAGTAACATCAACTGTCAAATGAAGGTCGTCTAGCTCGCGCGGATTCGATTTACCTTCTAGTTTGTTGCATATGGGCCGTTCCAATGCTAACGCTTAGAATTATTTGAATATTACATAAGGTGTGCAAACATATCTTGCTTAGTGGACAGCTTGGAAGCTAGTTTGTTGGAAAAATATTTAAAGATGCCTTTCTTTCAAGTTTTGCAAATAATGAACGGAAAACTCACCTTCTTTCCCACTTCATAGAGTCCTCTTCCATCAAGATTCACCGCACCGTTTGAACACAATTCCTTAGCAACACAAATGTATCCAGAGTCTTTGCACGAAAGTCCCGTATTTTCTTGACCGGTACCGTCAGTCTTGAAGTACGGATTTGCGTTGATCGAACCACTTAAATCACTTTGACCGGGATGAACCGTGGGGAATGGTTTCTTGTTTCCGTTTACGGGGAACGGTTGAGCGCCTTGGTTGAGACTCTGTTGGCCAGTTGGGTATGTTGTCGGGAAAGGTTTCTTATCCTTGCTGAACGGTTGAACTGGTTGCACTCCCAAGAAACCTTGGTCGGCATTTATTGCATCTCCTGTTACCGATGTCACAGTCTTTCCAGCATTGAAATTTCCGTTGAAAAATGGATTTTTGTTGATGTTGATAGTACCGGCACCGGCAGACACGCTTGTACCAACAAAACCGTCCTTACCGGAATAAACAATCGAACTTGTACCACCATTAAGGAAAGGGTTGCTTCTTAAGTCTGGTGAACCTTCAGGAGTATCCACCGACGTACTTTTACAATCCCCACCTTTGCAAGTGGTTATAACAGTACCAGGTTTACCTCCTTTGCACGAAGTACCGGTGCAACTAGAAATGGCTACTCCTTGGAACTGCCCGTTGAAGAAAGGATTCTTCTTGATGTCCAACTGAGGAACACTCGCTCCATCGAATGCATTTGGAGCAAAATTGGGAGCAACAGGTGGCAAACAATTACCTTTCAAAGAACACTTTTTAAAGTGCTCATAGGCATGTTTGAATGGAGAGTTCGCATCAGCCCACCAAAAGGGTTGGTCTCCCTGAATGGGATAGTTCCCCTCGGGGCCTCTAATCAAACCCCCAGCTTGTGCGTAAGCTCCGGCGTTAGCCGAAGCAAAGTTGGGCCCTGGAGCCGTACCAGCACCAGCAAAACTCGCGCTGGATGCGAAGGACCCTGCGGGAGTGTGAGCTAGACAGTTGATTGCTTGAGCTTCGGGATTTATGTCGTTGGTTTGGGGGGGCTTGGCGGAACCGTCGAGGACGTGGCTTACATCGGCGTTGATACTTGCGATCGACAATATCCCCACTAGGAGCAGTGGAGACATTCTTGGTGCCCTAGAACGAAAGAGAATGATGTAGTAGTGTGGATATTTTTTATTGCAGGTTTCCAAGAAACATAATTATAGTTGTATGAATGCTTTCTTTGACTAGATAGGATTTAAGCGTATTTTTTTGTCCGGATTAATCAAATAAAAAAACTGGTTGTTATGTCATATCTGAATTGAACGGAGGTTTATGTATGTAAAATATTCAAAATTATATTCGAAAGTGCTACGTCACTTTTAATTCTGTTAAATTAATTTTAATGCTTATTTAATTGTTCATAAAAATAGGTATTAGAGAGAATGTACCAGAGTTCATGCTTTTGGTAAATTCATCTTGATGAATTTTATAGAATAATGCAATTGACAGCTTAGAGCACCCTACTTTCTTTTCGCTAAACACTAGCAATTTGGTTTTCACGGCCGGCTGAATCTACTATTTCGGACGTCCCATCCGTCGGCTCCAGTGCCGGAACTCGTAAATACTGACGATTATGTTAATTATAATTACTAAGCGAAGGTTGAACGTAACTTTACATTTTCACATTACACATTGTTGCGTTGTAGGTATGAGACTGATCACCTTAAGAGTGTTCGTTAAATGTAAGATGTTTAAGTTGAAGAATTAACAGGTTAAGTGGAAATTTTTTGATTTAATGTAATGTGAGAAAAATTGGTGGCCGCCAGGTGAGGCAAAGGTCATTTGTTTAAACTCATTAGACGCAGTTTCTGTGACTTATGATCCAACTATAATTTCTCATTTTGAAAGAGAGCCAAGTTCATGTGTTTTCGTTGGCAAAAATTATATAACTTGGGTTATCCGTGAATAGCATCCCCTTTTGTTCAGAAACACTCAACAGTAACTAGTATACCTTAATACCAAATAAGTTAATGGTCATAATAAACTTTAGCAATACTCGAGCAATCTGTAATACGACCTCACTTAAAAACAAGGCCGTCTCTCCGCAGAGCATCTATTTAAGTATTCTCACTCTTGCTATATTGACATTTAAAATATAACAGTAAAATTAGCAATATATTTATTATAAAGAAATAATCGATCTATTTTATGGTCAAGCAAAGAGCATTTTAGGAAAATAACACTAGATTGCCTTCAAACAAATCATCAATAATTAAATTGTGCTTAATGAACTAGAGTTGCATGAGAAGCTCTCTGTTGCCAAGCTGCCCTAAAAGGAGTAGCAGTAGATTAACGCATTATGAAATGATAGTAGATGGTAAAACTACAAAAGGAAATGGAAGAAAAGTAAGTCCTCCCAAATGGACATGAAAAAAATAAATTGCTGAAACTAGTAGATAGGAATATTTTAAAGAATCTATCCACCGTATAATCCGTTACATCACCGAGTTGAATGGATTACCGCATTACAATATAAATTACAGAAGAGATTATGTCTCCATACTTTGAATATAAACTCATTTGCAAAGATAAATATTTGAGCTCGCATACAGTAGTTTCATTTTCGCATAAGTATAGCTTGTAGATTTCGTTCTATATTTTTTCGAGCAAAGTTTTGATTGAACTTTCTCTGTACACCTACTTTGTAATGTAGGTAAATGGCGCCACTGTGCTAATCCTCTGTAAAATGCAAACATTGTGTAATGTTGTCTGATGCTTATGTCTAGAATTGTTCATACTTATTATAAATTGAGAAAACAGCAAAGAGGAACCATTTTTTTGAGTTGACATGATGCATCTTTAATTCAGTACAGGATGTATGTCACTTCATGACCGTAATTATTTATACGAAATATGTCATCACTCGTTTTGCCTGGGCATTCTCGTTTTATTAAATAACTAAAGTGCCGCATATTAAATGAGATAAAAACTATTACTACAACGAATGTAAATATTTGAAAATTAGCCACTAAGGTCTATTCAATTGACCCGCTCGTGACGCTAATACTTCGATTGCTCCTTGACTTTAACAAAAACGATGGGAATTTTAAAGTTATAGTGAGTCAATAAACGCAATGTTTGATTTGAGTTGTCCACTCGCTATTACATTATTGAATAGGAATTTTGTTGATTCACGGATTCTTGAATGGTTCTTAGCACATAAGTATCGTGTAACCGTGAGGAACTGGGAATATTTAAGCTAAACGGTGTTCAAGTGTGCTAAAATTGCAAGAATCTGGCTAATTTGTTATATTGTTTAAAATCATTGATGTTATACTTGGGTACTGCCGGTCAAGGGGAGAATTTCGAAAGTATTTTGTTAAATTTAACCGATTTAAAACTATTACCCAATAGCAACCTATAAACTAAAGAAATTTGGATGCTTCGAGATAGAATAAGCTTCGCAGTACCCGTTGTGCTATAGAATCCCGTATAAATAGCATGGAGACTGCGACGGTAGATGAGGCAAGAAACCCGGAGCTTTTTCGCCGTTTAGGAATTGTTCATCTTGAAGGATGGCATCCCTGACATTCTCCCAGTTGTTTTGTTCCTAAAGTCCATGAAATATTATTCGAATAAAATTACAATTAAAAAAATACATCTCAATGCCGATAGGTGGGTGCATACTTTAGGCGCGGAAAATTATGTATTCAAATTTAACTGATGCACATAAAAATTTCGTAACCCCCTATTAATTTAGGTAATTGTTCTTATTGACCACATATGGAAAAACTCAATTTGAATTATTCTTATACGAAAACAAAATAAGTTAATGTCAATTTTTTAATTTGAGTTTTATGATCGGTATAATTTTGTATAATTTAGTAAAATAATTATTGTTGTCGAGGTTTGAACAATATATGTAGATAATTTAAATCTAAAAGTATCTTTGTGAGTCAGAGTTTTACGAATGTTAACACGCGCAGAATAAATAATTGAAAAAAACCTCTACACGTAAGTATGTGGATTTTATTATCGGGCAGGGTAGCAAAAATGGTGTATCTATAAAAAAGTCTGCTCTAATCACATAAAAGTGATCAATAGCACTGTAATTAATAATTTCCCAAGATTTGTATGGTGCGTGAATCAGATTGCTCATTAACTTCTTTTTATTTCGTAATTTCAATTTTCATGGTATGTACGCAAATCAATAACAGGCCTCATCTTCGAAGGACGGTCATTTTTCTTAGATAGCTAATAGTCTTAAATTTAATTAAAGTTGAAAAATTTGACAATGAACTTTGTTAATTTGGTGTAGTCAACAATTTTATGTTATGACGTGATTGCCGAAATCATAAACACGCACTTTACAAGGCACCTTTTCAAAAAAACAATAAAAAAATTGACAAATGTATTAATTGTTAATTCAGATAATCATTTCGCAGAACTTTGTAACAATAAAGAAGTACATGCTATATTTTTTAAACATGTTTCTTGCTACATTACCCTATTGGTATCCTATAACCTACACGACTCTTTCTTTTTAAAATTTTACGTAACAATCATTATTGGATATAATGCACATTTCTATTAATAGAACTGGATATGTATAGATAAGGAATTACCATACATTCGCAATCCCCAAATGCATTTTCAGAAGTGAAAGTGAACAAATCTTCTAAACACGTAAAAGAGTACAGAGCTCTTAAGTTTTTTATCCATGTGTAGATCTCTGATGTGTATTCTGTATTCTGTATTGGCATACACCAATTTTTTTTTGTACCAATAGATTCCTAGTTTTCATTGTTTATTGTTCAACAATCAGGAAACAAATTGTTTTTTCAAAATGTTACAGCAATTTTACTTGATTAACATCAATTTTCTTGAAATTGCTAAGCGGTTTATTAATTTTGTCGTAATGACAAGCTAATTTAGTGGTATATTAGCATTTAGCAAAGAAGAACCAGAAATGACTTCTAAAGTAGAGGGTGCGAGATAGGGTGAAAAATAAAATACAGACTAAAAACTTTAAGATAATTGTACACACAGTGGGTTCATCAATGAAGACGTCTTAGTGCAAACATTATAAAAGGATCTATGATGACATAAATAAATAACAAATAAATATGCAATATATTCAAATGACAATAATATCATTTAGTTTGCAAAATACACATAAGTACAAGGTTAATCATATTTTGTGTGAATGCCAGACTTTCTCAAATTTGTAAAGTTTATTTTTCTTGTACTTTTAAGTATTTTATGTATTATGTATATTAATTATCTAGACGCATCAGGCAATCAGAGAAAATATTGAAGAAATTGCTTCAGCACCTAAATTTTGCAGCTGCAGAACCTGTTCTCTCAACTTATTTTTTAATAGATCGTCGAACCAGTTTCGCATGCACAAAAAATTATAAAAAAACAATATAAATATCTCATAGTTAAATGTACTCTTCGAAATAATATGTTAAAGACCTCAAGTCACAAAAACATTGCACAAACTTGTTATAGTTTTTATTATTAATTTCCACGTTGAGCTATTCATTAAGTATTTTTTTCGTGGGGGGAACTTTGAAGTTTATGATTATATCGTACTCACTTTCTGGTGGAGCACTCAAAAAACTATAAACAATGCAATTTAACACTGGACACAGCGCACTGAGACGAGTCTGTGTATCGTAATCAGCTTTATAGGCGCGCATCACATCTCTGCATGTGTTACTCGACGGCTTGATCCTTGCCCCTTCTACGGAGACGCTATATCTCATGGGCCCGAAATGGTAAGATCCGCTGTACATCGCGGATCCTGGATGACATCCGATTTGTTTACATTTTTTTCGATTAATTTTTGTCATTCGGAAAGTCATTATACCAGAGTGTAATTGCTATTTTCAAAAGTACAAAATGCCGTTCTCTGATATCCTGATAATGGAAACATTTACAAACTGGCAGGTAAAGCGCCGGAGACTTTACCGACGGCGAAAGGGTGACATTTTGATGAAGGAGATTACACACACTCCAAAGAGGAAGAACATCCTCTGAAGAGTCTGATTATTTGTAAAGTAAATGTGAATATAATATGAGTATTATCCTTTTCGCTGGGAATTGAAAAATATTGATTTAAACCGAAGTTCCTGTTACTTCCTACACCATCCGGGTACAATTCTGCGCATACATTTAATACAATTCTTCATTCGGCGAGCTTTGATGTTTCAACTCACTACATTTATGGCGTTTTCGATAGCTTTTTGAGTACCCACGCATATTTACACTTGACTTAGAATCCAAGATCAGAATTGAGATTTTTATATACTCTTCACTTGTATAGTATGTTTGGGCGAAATGATTGTCCAAATACGACAGAATAAATGACAAACAGCAGCCCTGAAGATGTCCCTTGTGTAAGGACTGGAAACCGAGGTAACAATTTGCAGTTGGTTTTTATTTAACCTTTTACATACTGAACATCCTCCAACTAGAGATAAGGCATATTTTACATACGCAGTACACGGGGGCTTTCATTCTTATCTTTACATAAGGACATGTGCGTTACTGATTGTATCTCATCTTCGAACATATCTCCTAATATTATTTTCACGATTTCCGGGAAGATAAACTTTATTTAAAACATTCAATTCTAAAAATAAAGGTATAATTTACAATATTATTACAACCTACTTTTCGTAAAATGTGCAAGAGATATCGGCGATGGGTCAAGCGCAAAACGCTCTCTGAAGTGGACATTTTATTTCTTTGCAATTATTGTCCGTAAACGGTTTAAAATGTATTGTCTTGTTCTAAAATTAAAAGCAACTAAAAGCACAAAATCACAGAATCACACACCAAATAAGGTTTAATTTATGCGGGATTTTGGAGGTCTTTTACATAAAATTTCAACAACATTTATTTTTATTTACTACTTAAAAACCATCGCCTTAACGCCTACTTACTACAAAAGTGTTATACAGCTAAAAAAATCAATGTCAAGGACAACTCTATAGGTATCTATAAGCAATTCAATACACGCATCCTAAACTTTAAGACCAATCCTTTTTTGCGGCTGCAATTGATTTATTAATCTCAGGATCGATCGGCATTCTCTTCGCCGAATGAAAGATTGAACTTGCGGTATGACGAAGAGACATTATAAGTATTCCGTGCGTAGGTAAGTATTGTATTATCTTTCCACTTACAAAAAATGACTGTCCAGACCCGCTATAAATAGCAATTGCTACATAACACAAAAATTTAGGCGCATCTGGAGTTCTTTCACGTTAATGATGCTTTGACAGCTTGATGATGCACCTACGCTTTTTAGTATACCTAGGTCGTTGGTTGTATGGATGTTGCTAAATGTTTTTTTGTCATGTTTGTGTTTATAAATTTTTATAGATTCCAAAATATCTCATTGATAACCCTCAGAGCATTTTAGTTGGTATATACATAAATGTTCTACAAAATTTATTAGATTATCCGTTTAACCAAATACGGGATAAAATACCTATTTGAAAATTTAAATACTACATGTCGTCTTGATTATAACACTTTTGAATATTATTCAAATTTTCTAATTTTTTACATGATGTCAAAGTCACTAATAATATTTATTTCTTGCATCCTTTCTGTGTTTCAATAATGAAACCATTCTCTGATCATCATCATAAGGTTCTCAGTCCGAAGACTGGTTGGATGCGTACCTCCACTCTTTTCTATCCTGAGCTAACCTACGCATTTCCCTAAAAGTAGAACATCCTACATCCCTAACTATTTGAGAGCAGTAGTCTAATCTAGGCCTACCCCTACCTCTTTTTATTCCTATCTCTGCCTCTAGTATGTCGCGAACTATTCCTTCGTGTCTTAGAAGGTGTCCTACCATCCTAATTCTCCTACTCTTTATTGTCTTCCATACCTTCATATCTTCATCATGCGCCTGTAGCACCACATTTCAAACGCTTCTACTCTTTTTCGATCCGCTTCCCCTATTGTCCATGTTTCGCACCCGTATAATGCCGTACTCCATACATACGACTTTAAGAGTCTCTTCCTAGTCTCAATATTAACCGTTCTCGAACATAACAGTTGTTTCTTTCTGTTAAACGCAACTCGGCCCTGCGCTATTCTTTGTTTTATATCTTTAGTGCTCCTACCGTCTTGAGTTATTTTACTTCCTAAATAGCAGAAATCCGTGACCTCCTCTATCTTCTCATTTCCTATTTGTATGTCAACTTTAGTTCTATTTTCACATCCCCTACATACCAAAATTTTAGTTTTCTTTTTATTGACTTTCATGCCATAGCTCTGTGTCAAAACTGCTTCCATTTCATTCAAAGCCGCTCCTAATTCTTCTTTGCTAGATGCTAACACTGCTATATCATCCGCAAATCTGAGCATGTTAATAGTTTGACCCTGTACGTTAATCCCTGAGGCTGTTCTGTCCTTAACAATATTAATAGCATCTTCGATATATAAGTTGAAAACTAGAGGTGACAATGCACATCCCTGTCTCACTCCCTTCCGGATATCTACTTCCCTTCGTTCCTGCTCACATTTTATAACTGCCTTTTGCTCTTCGTAGAGATTATGTATTATTCTTCTGTCCCTATATTTCATCCCTACCTTTCTCAGCACTTCGAACATCTTCCCCCATTTTACGTTGTCGAAGGCCTTTTCTAGATCTACAAATCCTATATAGACGCTCTTTCTCTTTCCTATCGTTTTTTCTATAATTACTCGTAAAGCTAGGATGGCCTCGCGCGTTCCTCTATTTCGTCTAAATCCGAACTGATCTTCTCCTAATATTTCTTCCGCCTTTTTCTCCATCCTTCTTTGCACAATTCTAGTTAAAATTTTTGACGCATGGGAAGTTAAACTGATGGTTCTGAAATTTTCGCACCTATCCGCGCCTTTCCTTTTTGGCAAAGCTACCATGATGTTCCGTTTGTAATCCTCTGGAATCTCGCCTGTCAGGTATATACGACTAACTAATTTAAATAAACGATCTATTACCTCTTGACCTGCGCACTTTAAGATTTCTGCCTGCAAGCCATCTATACCTGGCGCTTTATTATTCCTTAAACTTTTTAGTGCTAGCTCAAACTCTTCTCTCATTATAGGATTCCCTAGGTTATCCCCCTCTACACTGCTTTCGCTTTCTAATATATCTTGCACTTCCTGTCCCGCATATAAGTTTCCTAAATATTCTTTCCACCTATCTGCCTTCTCCCCGCTTTCGATTAGGATATCTCCTGCCTCATTCCTAATGCTTTTGGTACTAGATCCAATTTCTCTAAAATTTCTCCTAATTATTTTATATGCTTCATCAGTCTTTCCTACTTCGAGCTTATTTTCCACTTCTTTGCACTTATTATCGATCCATTGCTCTTTCGCTTTCCTACATTTCCGAATAATTTCCCACTTGGTCGCCTTATATCTTTGTTTCCCTATTTCATCTAACCTATTTTTATATTTTCGCCTTTCCATTCTCTGATGAAGGGAAGAAAATTTCCGAAAATGCATTTAGAAAGCGACTTTATATTATATAATAATTTATTATTGGTAGTGCGCATAGTAGTGTTATAAACTCAGTATAACCTAATGATCTTTGCTTCGATTCAAACGTTCATTCTATGTCGTATTGATTTACCCATGAAATTAAGAACGTTGTGGCCCCATCTACTTGGGGCCATAGAATATAGAAAAGTACCTAACAACTGACATAAGTTAAATAGATATTTACGGAAAAGGTAACTTTTACGTTCTGTTGTGTAACAATTTACACTTACATCGACACTGCAATCGGCAAAACATAACTAAATGATGCTTTATTTCCTTCTGCTCTTCTGTCACTTCCTAGAAAGAAAGTTTACCAATCGCTCACTTTTTCGATATAATAATATGACAAATGGGTATGCGATAATTTTGTTCATGGGATGCAAATCTTGAGCTACGCACTCTCATGAGTGATAAATGAAATTTTAAAAGAGTGCGCTAAATTGATAATCCATATAAAAAATTATGGTATTATTATAGCCTTGAGTTGAATCGGCTTTGCCTGCGAACTGGTTCTTCAGCAATTTATTTTTTTCACTTTCAATATACCTACATATACAGCAGTGGCCATAAATATAGCAACTTTTAAAAAATCAATGTAATATTAAACAACATTATTTTTAAGATTAGAAATGCATTCCAGCATTCACATTGCTTCTATGGTAAGTGTTTCCTGCAATAAAAATTAGAGCTTTGTGAATAACAAATTAATCCCAGCATTTGTTCAAATTTTTGTTGGACAGAAATATAGCAACAACTGTCATAAATAAGTTTAAAGTAATTAAAACGCCAGTTAAGTTGTACTTATCCCGAGTATTTATCGCATTGGCACTATTTCTGGTTAGTAACTAAAAAATGGGTCGGGCTAAAACAGTTTCAATTGAAATTAGGAACCTTATTACACAAAAGTATGAAAACGGTGTCAAACAGGCTGAAATTTCAAGAAGTTTTAATTTAAATAAATCCGTTGTGTCCAGAATTTTGAAGCTATTTATGTTGAACCAAATCCAAATCCAGGAAGACCAAGAAAAACTTATAGACCAGGAGCCCATAGACCAAAAATTGTGCATAATAGATTTATTCCAAAAATGCCTGAGATGTTGTGATTTTTGGGTCGTGGAGCACAGAAATGCCCATGCCAGTTTTTGTTTTTGGTACAGTGATGTGTGGCAGACCCGTAAATGTGTAAAAAAAATTGCTTAAAAAAGTATTATAGGTTTAGGACTGGGGTTTGCGGGAAGCGCTAAATAATGAGAAGTAATCCAGCGGACGCGGTTCGCCTGTTGTAAATTCTGGGACACTGACCCGCTACAGGGGTCAAACTGTGTAAATAAATCACCCCCAAAAAAATTATAGGTTTACGCATGGGGATTGGAGAGATCTCCTAATTTACCTCCAAACATCATGAATCTCGACTCCCATTCATTTTGGTTGGTACAAAGAGGCGCCACACTCGCGACATTTTGTAAATTCACCCAGGTAAAAAAAATCATATGTTTATGAATGGCGTTCAGTAACTTGTTAAATATAAACATACTGAGTGCGAAAATACATTCGCCATCGTTGAAAAGTGGTACAAAAGTCTTGCCATTCACAATAATTGATTGTGTACCGAAGCTTCGTTCCTACTGCGTGTAGATTACTGCAGTAAATAGAAAATGCAAGAAATTGAAAAAAAAATTTAAATGGTTCTATGAAACGTTTAGCTGCACATACCGGACAGGCGATATTCCAGAAGAATACAAACGGAACATCATAGTAGCTTTGCCAAAAAGGAAAGGCGCGGATACGTGTGGAAATTTTAGAACGATCAGTTTGACTTCCCACGTGTCAAAAATTTTAACTAGAATTGTGCAAAGAAGGATGGAGAAAAGGACGGAAGAAATATTAGGAGAAGATCAGTTCGGATTTAGAAGAAATAGGGGAACGCGCGAGACCATTCTAGCTTTACGACTACTAATAGAAAAAGCAATAGAAAAGGGAAAGAGACCCTATAAAGGATTTGCAGATTTGGAAAAAGTCTTCGACAATGTGAAATGGAAGAAGATATTCGAAGTGCTCAAAACGGTAGGGATTAAGTATAGGGATAGAAGAATAATTCATAATCTACACAAAGAGCAAACGGCAGTTACAGAATTTGAGCAGGAACATAGAGAAGTAGATATCTGAAAGGGAGTGAGGCAGGGACGTGCGTTATCGCCTCTAGTTTTCAATTTATATATCGAAGATGCGATGGATATTGTTAAAGACAGAATAGCTGCTGGAATTAATATACAGGGCCAAACTATTAATATGCTCAGATTCGCGGATGTTATAGCAGTATTAGCATCCAACAAAGAAGAATTAGGAAGGATTCTGAACGAATGGAAGCGGTTTTGACGGAGGGCTATGGTATGAAGATCAATAAAAAGAAACCGAAATTTTGTTCTGTAGGGGGCGTGAAATTAGGGCTAAAACTAACATACAAATAAGAAACGTGAAGATAGAGGAAGTCTCAGATTTCTGCTATTTAGGAAGTCAAATAACTCGCGATGGCAGGAGCTCTAGAGATATAAGACAAAGAATAGCGAAGGGCCGAGTAGCATTTAATAAAAAGAAACAACTATTATGCTCGAAAATAATAAATGTATTAACTCGGAAGAGGCTCTTAAAAACGTATGTATGGAGCACAGCAGTGTACCGGTGCGAAACTTGGACGATAGGAGAAGCAAATAGGAAAAAATTAGAAGCATTTTGGAATGTGGCGCTTTAGACGCATGATGAAGATACCGTGGGTAGATAAGGTTAGCAACAGAGAGGTATTAGAAAGAGCGAAATTTATGGAAGACGGTAAGGAATAGGAGAGATATAATAGTAGGACACCTTCTGACGCACGAAGGCTTAGTTCGCAACATACTAGTCAGAGATAGGAATATGAAGAGGTAAGGGTAGGCCCAGATTGGACTACTGCTCTCAAGTAGTTAGGGATGTAGGATGTTCAACTTTTGGAGAAAAGCGTAGGTTAGCTCAGGATAGGAAGGATGGAGGTAAGCGTCCAACCAGTTTTCGGACTAGAATCTTTATGATGAAGGGTGAAAATTAATAATTGCTTTCTTTCAACCTTTATAGCGGGCCCTTGTACTACCGTTCAACGAGAGGGAATGTATTTTTGTAATCAGTAGGTTCATCATAATCAAATTCGTGAACACCATTCATAAACTTATGATTTTTTTACGTAAGTTTTTTTTACAAAATGTTGCGTCTCTAGCGCCCCCCTGTACCAATGTTTTTTATTGGCAACATTGAATACTCGACTTTTGTGATTGAAATAACTTGTCTCCAAGTTTTGAAGAGTAAACTTATTATTTTTTTTACCTGGGTGAATTTACAAAATGTCGCGAGTGTGGCGCCTCTTTGTACCAACCAAAATGAATGGGAGTCGAGATTCATGATGTTTGGAGGTAAATTAGGAGATCTCTCCAATCCCCATGCGTAAACCTATAATTTTTTTTGGGGGTGATTTATTTATACAGTTTGACCCCTGTAGCGGGTCAGTGTCCCAGAATTCACAACAGGCGAACCGCGTCCGCTGGATTACTTCTCATTATTTAGCGCTTCCCGCAAACCCCAGTCCTAAACCTATAATACTTTTTTAAGCAATTTTTTTACGCATTTACGGGTCTGCCACACATCACTGTACCAAAAACAAAAACTGGCATGGGCATTTCTGTGCTCCACGACCCAAAAATCACAACATCTCAGGCATTTTTGGAGTAAACCTATTATGCACAATTTTTGGTCTATGGGCTCCTGGTCTATTATGAAAGATTTGATCGACACATGTTAAGAATATCGAAAGAAAACCCATTCCTGTCCTCTTCCAAAATTCTTGGATAATTGGAGGAAATTGGATCAAAAGATGTTAGTGCTCGTACAATAAGAAGGAGATTAGTCGACGGCGGGTTATTTGGTCGCCGACCAGCGAAGAAACCGCTGTTGTCAAAGAAAAATGGGAAGGCCTGTCTCCAGTTCGCAATAGATCATATTAACTGGACCCCAGAAAATTGGAAGAATGTAGTTTTTAGTGGTGAATTAAAATTTAATTTGTTTAAAAGTGATGGGCTACTCTATGTTAGACGACCAACGGGCAAGAGATTTGACAAGAAGTGCACATGTCCAACTGTTAAGCACGGTGGTGGTTCAGTTATGGTTTGGGGATGTTTCTCTAAGTTTGGGATGGGCCCAATCTGTCGAATCCATGGTAAAATGGATCGATTCATGTATTAAAATATTTTGCAATACCATCTGGTCCCATACATCGACGAAACAATGCCTTTAAGTTGTGTGTTTCAGCAAGATAATGACCCGAAACACTCGTCGAAACTTGTGCAGGATTGGTTAGCCGAGCAACACTTCGAAATTATGCGATGGCCATCACAGTCACCCGACTTAAATCCAATAGAAAATTTGTGGGATTACTTGGATGGCAATATTAGAGGAAATAATTATACTAATTTGGAAAACCTTTATACTGCACTGGAAAATGCTTGGGAAATAATTGATGATGGATACATTACTAAATTAATAGAATCGATGCCCAAGCGATGTGCCCAGGTTATTAAAAATAAAGGTTATTATACAAAATATTAAACGCTTTTGTTATTTTTAATTAATACTTGTCAAAAAATTTTTTTTTCCGTAGTTGCTATAATTATGTCCAACAGAAAAATTAAAAAATATTAAAAATAATACTTGTTTTAATTACACATAAATACGCATTATGTACTAGAAATGTGTATGTATTTTAAGAACAAAAATAAATAAAAAGAATATTTTTGCTTAGAAAAAAAATTAAATTCGAAATTTCAGGAAGTTGCTATATTTATGGCCACTACTGTACCTACATTATTAACGGAATCGAACTCGAGAAATTCCAACACCTACTCGATTGTTCTGCAAGAAAATTAAAAAAGGAAACTTTTTATATTTATTTACTCTCACCTTTATTGTTGATAATTTTTATCAATAAATTGTTACTTGTCTGTTTGTAGAAAATTAAATTTTCGTTCGATTCAATTAAAATATTAGGTATTGTTTTATCGCAATATAAAGAATTTGAAAGTTCTCATCCTGTAACGTATTTTTTTATTGCAACTTATACAATGTACTTGCAAAAAGCGATTCTAAAATTCCAGCCGGAGTATTTGTTGGCCTAGCGTTTGCGTAATTTTTTAAAGTTTACTTTGGCGCTTTATAAAAGCTTTTGTCAGCCACACACGAGGGGTTAGATTTGGTTTAGCGATTCAATTCATTTTGCAGTTTCTATTAGTATCTTTAATCTTGGCACACTTGTAAATAAAAAAATCCCGAAAAAAATAGTTTCACTTTTTATGTTTATTTAGGTACTCAACATGCGACTCCGCCACTGGTATAAGCGTAACGTTTATAATATTTACGCATAAACAATTTTCAGCGAATTCTTGCACAAATTTCCTATCCATATTCAGTTATGCCCGATTTCAATAAAGTGAATAATCCATTTGATTGCTTAACTCGTTATTTATCGTCCTTTTTCTTGGCTAGACTGCCCAGACTGTTTATTCCAGGATATAGGTATGTCACATGGTAGGTATGTGGGAATTCCACAATGCGTGCACCCATGGCTCGCACAATGATTCATCATTTTACTATACTAATAGCGAGAATAGTTATTAGAAATGTGTACTTATGGTTCGGTGATGTAATAATTCTATAATAGCTTTTCTTATATTCTCTTACTTTCTGATGTACATAAACGCAGAGAAATGATTTTCAATTTCTTTACTTTGGTGGTCACGTCCTTTTCTGAAATTTTATCACACAGCAGACCTGACACAACGTGATCTTACCTACCCTGGCAATAATAAATGTAGCATTCAGCGAACATATCATTGTTTGGTTTATTTGCCAATATTTTTTTTTGCAATTCAATTCGGCGGGCAGCCGTGATGGCGCTTTTGCAAAAGAGAAAATATTCCGCCGCTGTCACAATCTTTAAAATTTATTACGCAGGTTTTATTAAAATTTGGCCGTTACATGATTTATATACATTGTTACGTATTTCTACAAATGTATAACCTTTTTGAAATATCAGAACCAGATAGCAACAAAGGAATACAAAATTCAGACGTGAAATATAAATCTTGAATGTAGAATTTCGCAATTTCTTGTTTTTTTTCCAAAATAGTTCATAAAATTCGCCGTTATTATAAATTCAGATATAACACGTGTTTCGGGTCATCAAAATGCAACTTTACCCTGAATATATTCATGTATTCAAATAAACGTTACGACAAATTCCTAAAAATGTCGAAATTAATGATAGCCATTGAAAATATCGGTTCTGTAACTTTTTGACGACACCGGTGTGCAGAAATAATGAAAAATAAGAAACGTCTAGAGTGTCATTAATAATTGCGACTTTCAGCAGTTTTAGTGATGAAATTATTGTATATTATATTACTTATGTCCAGGCAAGTGTCAACACTATAATTTGTTAATTTGAATTATCTTTAATTTCATCATTTTTTGCAAAAAAATCATAGATATGTATAGTAGGCAACCAACTGAACAGAGAGTGCACAATGGGTTGCATAAAGTTAGAATTTGAATATTTATTTTTAAATTGACCATCAGCCATGATATATGCGATGTTCTCTGATTAGACAGACATCACAGTATATCTATTTACACAGTATGGTCACTTGTGTCGGTTTCTTTGATCTTTTTGATGCCGTGGGCGCCATTTTGCGGGTCTCCCAAGTAGTCTTTACAATGGGTAAACTTTTGTTTGACAGATCGAAAAGTCCGTTTTACAACAAACAATTTAAGACGCAAAATAAAACGGAACCCAAAGTTTTCCAAAAAAGTAAGAACAAAATTACAAAAACAATTTAAAGTATTATAAATCGTTATTTTATTAAAATTTGTAGAAAACAAGTAAGGTTATGGAGAGAAAAGTTAAATGTCACATTTTCGCAATTTTAGATTTGTAAAATACATGTTATGTAACTGAAATATATTTACTTACATTGTTACACTTTTAGACAATATGCATTCCCCCTTTTGTAATATGCACTCCCACAACATCCTCAATCGGAGGGATCTTTCGGCACTCCATTATAGGTACTACAATGTTCATTTCAGATTTAGCTGATTTGTGTTTACATTTCAGGCAACTTTATAAAAACAAACATGTATGAATATTATTTTATTCATTCAAAAATACAAATACAAGTTAAAGATTATAGATAGGTACCTACATAGGTACTTAACGGTATTTAATTCTAACTCCATAACAATTTTATATTTTTCATGGCTCTTATAAAAACAAATAATAACTAATAGCATTAGAAAGTGAAGAACACAATTGGATAGCATTTTTTGTGAAAATGACAGAATAATAAAATACATAAGTTACCTGTTTCACCAGAGAACAGAAAATTTCATCATTAAATCTACGCAAAAGTAATGATGTCACATATCAGCTGCCCTGCTAGTGTTTCATGATTGAGGTCGGAAACTGTTAAAAACGCAATAGCAAAATCGCCAACATTTTAGCGAGGGCCAATGGCATTTCCATTGCTTATCACCTGCTGTACTTCAAGGAAAACTTGTATGTGCTCTGTGCATGAGAGATACATTCTGTTCTCCCGTGAAATGACTTAAACACAGTTCAAATATAAAATGAAACAGGTTTTTAACATGAACATTAATTACAGTTGCAGAACAAAATGAAATATATCGTAACTGAGGATGCTCTCTTTTTTACTGCTGGCTGCAATACGATCTGCAGGAAAAGCAAAATATATATTGCGTTTATTATTTAAATCGTTGAAGGAATGCAAAGGATCCTTGAAATACACTGTCTCATCTGGATGAAATTTAATAATGTACTAATAGCATAAAAAATGTACAAAAATACAGGTGTCCAAAAAATAGCGGATAAACTCAATGGTACGTTAGCAGGAATGGTCACCTCAGTATGCGAAAAACGCTAAAAAATTCCAAGTGCCGTAGTTTTCAACAGAAAAAGTCCAAAGTCTGCCTACTCAACTCCTATTACAGTCGTTATGCTGACTAATATTTTTTGATCTTAAACTATTGTGTCGCGTTGTATTCATTCCAAGACACAAGGGAACATGTTCTACACGTAACAGACACTCTTAAGGTACACACTCAGAGGAAAGGCTTAAAACATGCATGAGCAAGCTATGGAATATGTAGAGGGAAAACTCAGTGTGTGGGAATAACGCACTCCCCTCTCCACGAAATAACTGCACATTCAAGTCATTGTGTGTGTGGATGAATAGATTATGGATTTGACTTATTCAAACATGTACAGACTGAACTGTGCATTCTTCCCTCTGTTAGTATGGGCTCCTTAAGATGCGTGACATGATTGTAATAGTGAAATGTTACTCAAATCTCGAAGGCTTAAGGGTTACTTACATTGCGAATAAAAACAAGTGCAAACTATGAGTAAATTAATAGTTGATAGTTTTATGGCAATACACCGTAACAAAGTATGCAGCCTGGTTACTAAGGTACAATTACATAGTGGACTAGATATCCCTTGCTATTAATATGGGAGTTACCTTTTACGAGTGCTGCCATATTATTTCTTTCCTATGAACTTTTTTTCCTGCAGAGTTCGTACATTTGAAATTCCTATTTACAAATTTTAAGGTATAATATAATCTCATTCGGCTATACAAATGAATTAAAAACGATTTTGGAAAATCCTGACACGGATGATTTAAATTAAATGTACTAAATAAATTACGATATAGTTTTACTACATTCCTTGATGTAATAAAAGTTGCAAAGTTTTCTTCAAATTTGTCTTCTAAAAGACATATATAAAAATAAAAATTGTCACTAGGCATTAATAAGTTACCAAAAGTATCACACTCTTTATTTTTATATGCTTTAAAATGGCAATAAATTGTCGTTTCATCTAATGTCTCTTGCTCGTTGGCGTATGCATTGCAAGTTTCACATGAATGTTTTTCTAAGCACTTTCGAATTAAGTATCCGCAAGTGTAACGCAATGAATTTTCTTCAACTATTGATGCTTTTTGGTAGTCACAATCGTGTAAATTTAACTGCTTTTCAACAGCTTCGGTTGGCATCAATAAGTCACCTGTGTCTGAATCTGACAAATGTCCCAGTAAGTCTGAAGCCTGCATTAGCAGTTGACTAAAGTCTGCTTCACAATTTTCACTTTCTGTATATAAAAAATCAACAGAAAACAATTTTTTGTATGCCCTTTGAAATTGAATTGGTGTAGGATTTATAGCATTGCCACCTTGTTTCCTTACTGTGCCAAAGAAATGTTCCAGGTCATCTTGGTGTAATCTCCGTGTTAAGATATACTCGAAATCTTCTTGTAAAATATTCCACAACATTAACAGACCTTTAATTGTAATTTTCCAACATCTAATCGATTTTATTTTATTTGTTATATTTTTCCCATTGCGGTCAAAAACAGTGACATTTTCAAAAAAACTGTAACAGTCACTAAGAAAATTCAACTGGAAGGTATCACCTTCAAATGGCTTCTTATATTCAGAACCATCAGTTACTGGACTGGATGAATTAAAAATATCCATTAGCTTATCAAACCTTTCAATAAACTCTATCGTACCGACTGCATCTGGGTGCAACTTTCCAAGGCTGACATATGTTGATAAAGCGGCAGCAACAGTAGCACTCATAACTTGTGTTGCTAAACGTACTTTCATCTTCTCCAAAGGTGTAGGATGAATGTGTAAATCTGTCAGTTTTTTTGCCAGTCTGTTATGCAATGTCTTGTCATGGTTATAAAATGTTTCAATAAATGCCCATGATGTGTATTTATTCTCAAAAACAAACCTGTGCTTCAATAAATTGTTTCGTGTAGCCTTCACTAAATGAGGTATATCAAACATATATGCAACTTTTAAATTATTTACATAGAAGTAGGGCTGCTCTGTGCTAATTCCCAATTTATTTGCCAAATGAATATTGTTAGAACCCATGTCATTGACTAACAGAACAACTTTTAAACCAATGTCAAAAGATTTCATAACACATTCCTCAATTATAACTTTCAAGTTTTCAGCAGCACATGTGGTGTGCACCAAATAGTATGCTAGTGGCTGCTTCCATTTTGAAGATATTCCCTTAAGCATAACCACCAATACGTTTAAACAAGGTTTAAGTATTTTTTCCTCGCCCAAATCTTGCAGACCTACAACTTCGTCTTGGCCAATGTTATAAAATAAGTGGGATTTCAATGCCATTTCATCCACACATATTAAACAATATTTGTCCCTTTCTGTAAATGTCTGCATTTTCAATTTTAAGGCTTCCAAAATGACAGCATTGATTCCAGGCTTTATGACCAAGTTTTCAGTCATTCGAGACAAAGTACGCCGCGTTGGGAAGGAGAAGATGTTACTAATACTTTTATAAGCTAATGGACTAGAAAAATAAACAGTCAGGCACATTTTCTTGAAATCATCACTATAACGCCTTCCTTTTGGTCGTTTACCATACAGATCAGCTTGTACTTTCACAACAGCAGCTGCTTCTGGAGGAAGAAATTTGTCACACAATTTTTTGAAATCGGCAACTTTCACATCATCCAACTGCAACTCAGACTTTTGCAACATCTCTTCAGATTTCTTTTGAAGCCTCCTTACTTTATTTTGCAAATATTTTAATTTTGTTCGCATTTTTTCTTTCCGCGGAGTGTGTTCTGTGAATTTCGAACTCGTTTGCACCTCGGTCTGTACGGACTTCATAGAAGTTTGTTCCTTTTCAATTTCAGGGGCTTCAGAAATCTCAGTGCCAAATGGGATTCTTTTTTCCAAATGTTCCTCGGTCATTTTCAACATTTTCTGCTTTCGAATCATTCCCACCAGTTTCTTTGGTGTAGCACCTGAATTTACAGAGAAAAATATAATTTTATCTAATAAATACTTTTGGACTTGTAAAAATTATGCACAGTAAATAATTTTCAAGTGCTCAGTGTTTAACTGCTATTGCCATTTGATTTTGAAAAAAATATTTTTATTGCCATTACTTTAATTTCCACAAAAAACCGTAGCAGTCTTATATCGAATCGGTGATGTCGGTGCTCACATATACAGGCCATTTATTATGTGTGGTCTTAGACGGCACCATCAACTTCCTTTCCCTGATCTCCTGACCATCAAGTCAACTTTTTTTAGGTTTCATAGAAAATTGCTGAGCATTTTAAATTGTTTACTGAATGCTTAATTTTTTGTAATACATTTGTACAATTAATCAAAGGATTGTCGAATTGAACTAGGGATGCAACGTTTAAACGTTTAACCGCCCGTGTGGCCACTACCCGTTTAGGGGAACGTTTAAACGAACTGCAAATAAAATTTAGATATCATTAAATTTCAGATAAATAAAGCCGCGGATGGCGAGTGCTAGGCACGCACCTCGTAAGAGCAAAAGAGACGCGGCCACTTAAATATTGCAAAACCGTCCTGTGCTTTTCAAATTGATTGTTTGCATCCCTTTGAGGACTTTCGTCGCCTTCGCCGCAGCCATCATTCAACGGAATATGTATTATTTTATGATTTATAACCCAACTTTCAAATGACGTTTGATTTTTTCTATTTATTCAAGTTTCAAAACAATATTGGTAAGTTACGCGTAGGGTGCGCGTTTAAACGTTTAATATACCTACGCATTTAAACATTTATGAAAAATTGCTAAACGTTGCATCCCTAAATTGAACTACACTTACCAAAATGTTCCATCTGCATACCACTAGTAGATGGTCGTGGTGAAGTCACCGCAGATGTAGTTGCAATCGGTTCTTGAGATTTTCCATTTGACGGAAAGTTAGAATCTGTAATTGATGATAGAAAACATTGTTGTGATTTGTGGCACAGCAAGAATTCAGATTGATAATATATAGAATATTCTATTTGTCTATAAACTGTATGCATTACAGAGCATGAATATGTAGTAGCTACTGAGCAATACCATAAAGTAAGCATCGAGTATCGATACCAATAGAGTATTAAAGAGTACTGAAGTATGTATTGCAATTATTGGAGGATTAAAATAAATTTTAAAAAAATATTAAATAAGATGGCTGAAATCGAAACCAAACCGAAAAATAAGCCGAAACTGATAATTTGGTAGGTGTCTACCGAAGGGGTGCCACATCCAAAATTAGGTGTACAAATTAGAAGTATCAAAGATTACTAAAAAATATTATATTATAAGTGAGTAAGCACAAAAAATTTATTACCTGTATCATCAGCGACATATTCTGCTTGTACAGCACTAGTGGAGGGTTGTGGAGAAGTCATTCCTGTAATTGTGGCAGTTGGAGAGAATTCTTCATCTTGTAAATGTAAAACAGGTGTTGCATGTCCTTGCAATCGATTTCGCAAGTCATTTAAGAACATACTATCTTTGAAATGTATGCTGCACACTCTGTAACTGCTACTGTACATCTTAGATGGTCCAAGTTCTTCGAACACACTCAAATAATTGCATGCCACAGCCCAATCCCTGCACCTAAATCAAAACAAGCTTGCATAATTTTGCATGGACATCATAATAATTATCATAGTCTAAAATGAAATAAAATGAAACGATGAAATAAAATTTTTTAGAAGGTAAATAAATTAACATTACCTGACAAATAAAACATACAAAAACGTTTGCCTACATACCTGTTATGATCTTTTGGAAATCGAAATAAAGATACTCCTTTAGTATCACTTGCATTAAAGCAGTTTCTTACGGCACATTTCTTTACACCTCTCTTTCTGGAAATCATTTTAAAACTACCCAAACAAATCCGCAAATCGAAGATAAACGCAAAGTTACCACTTTACTACAGTCAAACACAAATTATAAAGTTAATAAACACAACGTTAATAACACACTTAAACTTATCAAAGCATAAGAAAGGATTAAACACGAACACAAAAGTTCCAAGAACAAAGCATGTCACGTAAACATATGCTAGACGTCATAAACAAGGCAGCCATCTTCCTGGTCTCCCAAAATCGATTTTGCGCACAAAAATATAGGATCACGAAATCTGATAAGAGACTTTACTGTGTAAATAGATATACTGTGCAGACATTCTCTATTTCTTACAAATGTAATTATTTATTTGCCTGTATTCCATCGTATAGATAAATTACTCCACAAAGAAATAAAAGCACAAAACACTGAAATAGGATTTTGTATTCCATACACAAAATGTGAACAAACTCTAGTCATATGCGGTTTTCTAACGTAATTAATACTTCTAAAATTACTTGAACAGATGCCGGAACACATTTCATCAGTTGCTCTCGGTCATTAAATAAACGATGCTGCATATCCGACAGGAAAACATATTTTTAGTTTGGTGATGGGAATCTTTAACTAAGAAAAATGCGAGTAAGTTCACTCTTTTAAACGTTTAGTTTTTATTCTCACATATTCATTGTAAACAAATTGAATTAAATTGTGTCTGGGACCTTAAAAGAACTCATCATTCCATATTACATTGTTGTAAACAGATTTATTAACCCGAAAGGTCTGCATTTGAATTAAATGGGAAGACTCGCTTTCTAACACGCATGCTCCGCTCTAAAGTTGTCGATGAAACCACACAAGACATACGCTCCAAATAATCTGTATACATTAGAAAGTGACAGCAATCGGCCGAACGTGTCGCGCATCAACTCATTCCCCACATATTTTCCGACAACTGTCAACGGCCAGTAGTTCAAAAGTTGATCGTATTTTTTTAACCATTTTACACAAATTTTGGCGGTTGATTCTGAACAATTTTAAGTTTTCATTGATCGCAGACTCATTGTGCACCAGTATCGCGTAAAATTCAGGTTTCTTTGTGTGTTCTTATTGTCGTTCGGCATCATATGTGTTTGTGGGTTCTACAATCGAAAATCTGTAGGTGTTCTCACCTATTTATTGCAAATTTCTGAATGTCATTCAATTGTTGATGCAGTTTAATGATTATGAATGAAATGCAGCTGAGAAGAGACGGATTTTCTCACCTGTTCATGTTTAACTTAATATTTGTTACATAAAAATGCATGTAAGTAGATTGTATATTGTTGTTTTTGTATTAATTGTTTATATAAATAGTGTGTAAGTACTTCTTCATGCTTGCGTACATCTGTTGCCTGTTGGTACAATTTTGGCACATATTTTCCCACTTGCTATTCAATGGTACCGACTAAGGTATTCAGTATGTAGTAGATAATTATATTTTTCTATCCATTTTTATACAGCATTTTATCTGGGAGTAAATAAAAAAAGTGTGCGATTGTATAATTTTATTTGATTTTTTGTAAAGAAATTTGGTGAAATTATTATTTACGTTTTCTTAATTTAATTGTTGCTTTCATTTCTTCTCGGTCTAATAATTATTTGGTGCAATAATATTGCAAGAGCTCTCTTTTGCAGCATTATTGTTCAATAGGCATATTGTATGCTGTGTTGCATTGATGGTTGCGGACTTGCAGGCGGAAAACCGCTGGTTTTAGCTATAGTTACTCTATCGAGTAACTACTATAGTTTTAGCGATGTAGTTTTCAACATTCTTATAATTTCACCGGGGTTGCCGCTTGCCGATTTCTTGTTTTTGTTTAATCAAATTAATCCTATTTGTTTGATTTCACATTTCAACTAATGGTTTTGTAATTACAAAATTTTGTAGCCTTTAAATCAGACGATTTAATTTTTATTTTTATTTTTAAGTCCCATCTAAGTAATAGTCGGAGAGCAGGACGTTCCAAATATGTAAAATAAAAGTGGGGTATGCAACTCGCGAACATACAAAAACTGATGTCGTATTCTTATGTAAAATGACCTGCTGAATTCGATTCTGGAGGTCGCGAATCGATTCGGGGTTGCGAAAGTGAAAAAAATCGAACTTTATCATATTTTTACAAAATTTCTCGGAAATACATTATTTTATATTTCCCATTCTATATCTTTGTCTGTAACAATTGGATCGGCTTAAAACTTTGCATACATATAGTCTGAAATATGCCGAATCCGTTGCCATACATAAATGTGCACTAATGTGTAAAGATATGGTAGAAAAATAATATTTTCGTCGCAGATCTCATGGATTTTTCAGTAACTGCATTGAGAAAGTTGGTATCGAGGTAACTTTTTAATTATTGGAGATAGAGTAATAGTATAAGCGAGTCAAATATAGTTTAAGGTCTGAATTAATTTATAAAAAACAAAAAAATGTTGTTGGTAAAAGTTTGGTGATCATAAAAGGTTAATATAGACGAGCGATGTACGCGCTACGTTGTCTCCTGTGTTGCACCGAAGCAGACCGCGTGGAGAACTTTAATGAGAACTGTTCTTATTTTTTTAAAATTTGTACTTACAGAATAAATACATTTTTATTAGTCGATATACGTACATTTTCCTTCACAAAAGCAGCTTATGGAACACAGTACATTAGCTTCTAAACAAATACAGGTTGTGCTACAATTTATTGAAATACTCACATTTGCAAAATGGTGTTATGTTTACAAAATCTGGTTTCGCACTTATTGTGGTCATGATTGGCATTATGCTACCGTTTTCTTTCATGCACCACCCAAATTCCAAAAGATTTGAGCCCGGTTTTTCAAAGAATCCAACACCGAATTAAGTCTGACACCGGCTTCGTTGCTATGATTCAATCAATGAGAAAGCCGGTATCATAGCAACGAAGCCGGCGTCAGACTTAATCCGGTGTTGGATTCTTTGAAAAACCGGACCTTGATAGTTTTGGTCGAAGTAGGTATGCAGTTTTGTAAACGACGGACTGCAAATACATACGTCCTGAGGACATGAAAACGAAACGTGTTTTCGGTGGGTGGTAAATCCCTAAGAAGCGAAATTTGTTTTGTAATAAATAGGTACCTTACTGATATTCGTTTGCTTAGTTACCTAATGTCTGTTTTGCATGTTGGAAACAAATGTGCTCTTAAACGGTCCATACTGCCGGTAAATTCTGGACGACTATATTATATATGTAATGAATTTCACTCTATTCTCGCTTGACATTTAGTGGAACATATTGAATATTTCAATAAAACACAATTTTTTAGTGTTTTCAACGGGTTTAATCGTTATCGACAATATTGTTTCGACTTATAGGTCATCATCAAAGGTTCTTACAAAACAAATCTTAAAACTAAAACAGTGCCTTACATACAGTATTCTATTTTATTTTCGTGTGGTGGGGCAAGACTGCTTCTATGATTGGTGAATGGTTAAATTCCAACTGGTCATTTGTTATCTGTTGATCTAATTTCTAAGCAAACTTGATCAAAACCCGGTTTGCTTAAATAAAAGAAATTTAGGTTCATTATAGATCAATAATAAAGAAAAAAGAAACACAGGAGATAAAAGTGGTGTTTCTCAGTTAAATTGCAATGATTGCAGCGCGATTTACATAGCTCAAACCGGGAGGGATTTCAATACCATACTGAAAGAACATAAAGTCTATTGCCAACAATTCAAACAGGACGGGTTTTTGGGAACATTGTACATATTGTAAACAATCATAATTTTGTCGAAAGTGATTTTAAAATATTATATCAAGGATCTAAAGGTGGAAAGTTTTGAAATTTGCAAAGCCATTAAATTAGATCAACAGGTAACAAATGACCAGTTGGAATTTAACCATTCATCAATCATAGAAGCAATCTTACCCCACCACACGAAAATAAAATAGAATACTGTATATAAGGCACTGCTTTAGTTTTAAGGTTTGTTTTGTAAGAACCTTGATGATGACCTATAATAAGTCGAAACAATATTGTGGGTAACGATTAAACCTGTGGAAAACACTAAGTTTTGTTTTATTGAAATGACCATAGGTTAGATGAAACAGGGAAACAGGGAAACAGGGAAACAAAGATATAAGGCGATCAAGTGGGAAATTATTCGGGAATGTAGGAAAGCGAAAGAGCAATGGATCGATAATAAATGCAAAGAAGTGGAAGATAAATTCGAAGTAGGAAAGACTGATGAAGCATATAAAATAATTAGGAGAAATTTTAGAGAAATTGGATCTAGTACCAAAAACATTAGAAATGAGGCAGGAGATATCCTAATCGGAAGTGGGGAGAAGGCAGATAGGTGGAAAGAATATTTAGGAAACTTATATGCGGGACAGGAAGTGCAAGATATATTAGAAAGCGAAAGCAGTGTAGAGGGGGATAACCTAGGGAGTCCTATAATGAGAGAAGAGTTTGAGCTAGCACTAAAAAGTTTAAGGAATAATAAAGCACCAGGTATAGATGGCTTGCAGGCAGAAATCTTAAAGTGCGCAGGTCAAGAGGTAATAGATCGTTTATTTAAACTAGTTAGTCGCATATACCTGACAGGCGAGATTCCAGAAGATTACAAACGGAACATCATAGTAGCTTTGCCAAAAAGAAAAGGCGCGGATAGATGCGAAAATTTTAGAACTATCAGTTTAACTTCCCATGCGTCAAAAATTTTAACTAGAATTGTGCAAAGAAGGATGGAGAAAAAGGCGGAAGAAATATTAGGAGAAGATCAGTTCGGATTTAGACGAAATAGAGGAACGCGCGAGGCCATTCTAGCTTTACGAGTAATTATAGAAAAAACGATAGAAAAGAGAAAGAGCGTCTATATAGGATTTGTAGATTTAGAAAAAGCCTTCGACAACGTAAAATGGGGGAAGATGTTCGAAGTGCTGAGAAAGGTAGGGATGAAATACAGGGACAGAAGAATAATACATAATCTCTACAAAGAGCAAAAGGCAGTTATAGAATGTGAGCAGGAACAAAGGGAAGTAGATATCCGGAAGGGAGTGAGACAGGGATGTGCATTGTCACCTCTAGTTTTCAACTTATATATCGAAGATGCGATTAATATTGTTAAGGAAAGAACAGCCTCAGGGATCAATGTACAGGGCCAAACTATTAACATGCTCAGATTTGCGGATGATATAGCAGTGTTAGCATCTAGCAAAGAAGAATTAGGAGCGGCTCTGAATGAAATGGAAGCAGTTTTGACACAGGGCTTCGGCATGAAAATCAATAAAAAGAAAACTAAAATTTTGGTATGTAGGGGATGTGAAAATAGAACTAAAATGGAAATACAAATTGGAAATGAGAAGATAGAGGAGGTCGCGGATTTCTGCTACTTAGGAAGTAAAATAACTCAAGACGGTAGGAGCACTAAAGATATAAAACAAAGAATGGCGCAGGGCCGAGTTGCGTTTAACAAAAAGAAACAACTGTTATGCTCGAGAACGGTTAATATAGAGACTAGGAAGAGACTCTTAACGTCGTATGTATGGAGTACGGCATTATACGGGTGCGAAACTTGGACAATAGGAGAAGCGGATAGAAAAAGAGTAGAAGCGTTTGAAATGTGGTGCTACAGACGCATGATGAAGATACCGTGGATAGATAAGGTTAGCAATAGGGAAGTATTAGAAAGAGTTGGGGAAAAGCGAAAGGTATGGAAAACAATAAAGAGTAGGAGAGATAGGATGGTAGGACACCTTCTAAGACACGAAGGAATAGTTCGTGACATACTAGAGTCAGAGATAGGAATAAAAAGAGGTAGGGGTAGGCCTAGATTAGACTACTGCTCTCAAATAGTTAGGGATGTAGGATGTTCTACTTTTAGGGAAATGCGTAGGTTAGCTCAGGATAGAAAAGAATGGAGGTACGCGTCCAACCAGTCTTCGGACTGAGAACCTTATGATGATGATGAAATGACCATATAATGATTTAAAAAAAATACCCTACACACATTTAATAAATGAAAACTCTAAACTCCGTCGGTGTTGGCACGGCAGACACCTTTTGTCCGCGATAACGCGCGCAGGGCGCGACATATGACTCACGTTTAACACACTTTTTCTGACTTACTATGTATTTTATGAAAAAATACTCAAAACAAAAAAACATCCTCATTTTATGCGCTACAATTTACTCGTTTATAGTATAAGTATATCTTCAAAAATAAAAAAGTTACCCCGATACACACTTTTTCGCTGTAAATGACACAAAAGTGGCAACTCTTCCTCGAATATTTATTAATTTTTCAGTCAAATCACAACAATTACTATTTTCTCGTACAGCGTTAGGAAGCTGATAGTTTCATTATCCTAATGCTAAAATTTCAAATTTGTACGACAATGAGTGACAGATATACAGAAGGAGAAACAATAAAAGTGCGAAAATAGCATATTTCGGAAGAAAAATGAAAAAATGCAATTTTCTTCAATTTGGCAATTCCAAATCGAATCGCGACCTCAAAAATATGTTTTGTCAGGTGTTTTTACGTAAGAACTCATCGTCTGTTTTTGTATGTTCGAAAGTTGCATACCATGTGTCGAATTCAGAGCTCTTGCTCTCCGACTATAAGTATTCCTATTCAATACCCAAATAAATTCCCTAAATTGCGTATCATCTGGAATGTTTTAACTGCACCTAAGTCGTTTTGCGATGTTGGTACCTACGTGGTATATTTTTCAAAACAGCTTCACTCTTCAATTTCGTACACGTTCATATTTTGTTGCTACAATCTAAACAAGGTCAAACGGACAGTTTTTCTAAATCTAAATTGTAGATATAACTAAAATTCACAAAAACTGCCTAACTTGAAAATGTTGCATCCGAGGTTGCATCGGACAAATAGTACACTCTGATATCGAAATGCAACATATCCGGGTGAGTGTTACCACCGAGGTTAACCGTTCTCGGCGGTAACGGGTTACCACACTTGTTTAGATCGAAGGGTTAGTAGTGGTAACAACTAACAAGAACAGTTACTGCGTTGCATCACAGGCTAGAAATATTTATTTATTATCATTAGTCTGTGGTTGCATCTAGACAATTTAAAGCGAAATGTATTAATTAATTTTAATTCGTCTTTAATTATGCTTCATTAACCAATCTGGTAGCTATTTTTGGATAAATGTAATGTTACAGTCTAGGTACCAGAAGATATAAATAATGTTCATGGAAACCTTTTCTTCGTCGATTCTTTATCTGGAACAACAAACATGATAAGTTGACCAAAACAGCTTTAGAGGCTATATCGATGCACTCAGGTATGGACGTCTGTCCTTTCTCCCGGGTCCTATTATTACGAAAAGCATTTTTTCCTGTACTCGTAGCGGACCTTTTTTGTTAATTTCTATACCTGGACGGCGCCGCAACGCATGCGCCCCCATAAACACAAACAAAACGCACGCCGTGCGCTCATCTGCAGAAATCAAGCGGTCCGCGTCGAATACGCTGTCGCTTACGGTTGTGCGGGGTTACATTACTAAAAAGACGTTACAGCGAATAAAAAATAACAACATAAACACGTGATTGGGAGTGGGTTAAAGTCTGGACAGGATTGTGTTATTTTTGTGGTGGTTTTGTGTTTGTCCTGTTGGATTTTGTCGCAGTAGATACGTGACTATTTTTAGGGTGCCGGCGCGAGGGGTTGTTGACGGAGGAGGTTGGTATTTAACCTTCGTTTTTTGTTCTATAAGTAGAAGCGGAAACTCAGGAAAATATAACTGTAATCATAATTATTATATCCTATTGTATCAGTGGCAGTATATTTTTTTATGATTCCGTACCAACTACCAAAAAAGTGTAATGAAATTTGTTTGGACTTAAAAATTATTGTAATATGTACATATATCTAATGGAGATAGGGACATCAGTCCATAGGGATATCTGCCTATACGGAATACAAGAACTATTTGAATACTTCGTGTGGACAGTTGCGGGGAATGTCTGTTCTCAAGTTTGATAAATTATATTTAAATTGGGAGGGTGGCCGACTATAAGAGAGGACTTGGTAGATGCGTCGGAACGCAGATATTGCATTAAACGGAAGTGTGGAGAGGGGTTGGGGTAGCATTTAATCAATAATGCACTAGCTTGGATTCATATTGTTCCTAGTGTGCCCAGCTCTTTTACTATACGTTCCTCTTCTCACCACAACGGAAATAATTGCATTAGAGCACAGTAATTTTTTTCTCCTTTCATTGCGAATTAAATTTACATAATTCTTCTTCCGCACTGAAAAGCTTTGTATTGTCTTGCACGTCCTCATTGTTTATGATCCGTAGAGCGTACCATTTCGGTTTCGTAAGTATCGGTGTCGACCGGTACGTTGTATATTGCACAATACGCACAATTGGGTTATTATGTGAAAAATGTGCACTCTTTTGGGTGGTAGGAATTCGAGTTGTGTATAACAGCACGAAAATCAAAGAATTTTCTCGTACTTTACGAAGGTAAGACTCTACAGCTGAAAAGCAACAACAAAAAGGTTGCCCATCGGAATCAATACGATTCAACAATCTGAGTACTCGTATGCAGATTCCCAATTTCAATATGTCTAATAGCAAAGTCGAATCAAAATATCGGCAAAAGGTTGCTGACCTGAGGCACGCATTCACGCTGATGGGAACTGGGGGAAGGGGCTCCCCGTTATTAAATAATTGCCCCCCAGTCCACGCGATCGATTCATGGGAGCCGGATTGTTACTATTACAGCTAGCAGGTGATTCTATATACCTATTAAAAAATTCGGCGCAAGTTCTTAGCGCCACTGATGCCGTTATTACGCAACGTTTATGGGCCTTTTATAACGGTGGTAAAGTCGGTTGAACACAAGCCAATTTATGTAGGTTATTGTCGAAATTAAATGAAGAAGTAAATATGTGGAACCACAAATTAATGCCAATATATATTTTTTGTATTTTTATGCTGTACTAAATTTGTGATTCTCACATTGCTACTTTACCGTTGCCTTTTAAATTTTAATGCGCGATTGCCTAATTGCATTCTTAATTCCCCTGTATCCGGTTTTATTCCCGCATAAAGTAAATTAACCATTTAAATTTTATTATCGTTGCGAGTTTGTCAGGCTAGTACCTAAGTGCGGAAAATTTTTATTCACATTATTACTTTCAGCTTTTCAATCACTAGCGTATACAGTCCACAGTCATCCTCAACTATTAATTCAGAAGAGTCAGTTCTCAAATTCACTTAAATCCATCCCTGCGAACAACTTCAATAATCCGAGCATTCCTCCGCATAAGACGTCTCAAATATCCTATTACGTCGGTATTATGCGTTCTCTCAAATTACAATGGGGTATTGAAATTACCATGAGAAGAAATGTATGGTTAAGTCGCCGCTGAAGTACGTGCGGGCCCACAAGACGTCATTACAGGGAAGCGCGAGGCTTGCAAGTTACGAAAGGAAGCTACAAAAACGTCCACGTGCACGAAATAATTCAATATCCGTAACCGATACTACCTGGATGATTGTGTGCGCGTTTGCGGATTGCGACCGCGGTCGTGTTATCAGGTTCTTGATTGTACACCAGGAGTCATAAGTTTTGAACTCAATTGTATGGGACGCCGTTTGGGTCTTTAATCGTCTATTTAAGGATATGTTACAGATGTCTGTAAATCGGGAATTATGGATATCCCACAGATATTTTTAAATATTTAAAAATATCTCACAGATATTTTTAAATCATTTTGGATATCAAACAGTGAACAATGATTATTTTTATCTGCGAGATATCTTTAAATATTTAAAAATATCTCACAGATATTTTTAATTCTATAATTACAGATATCTACTAAGCATTTTGATATCCAAAATTGTGGCGCCACCTATAAGGCGAAAGATGTAATTATTATTTTCTTTTGGGCTGGTGTAAATCGGTCGCGCGGCTCCACAGTGTTGCCAACCCTACCGAAATTTCGGTAGATCTACCGATTTTATATGTTATCTACCGATCTACCGAAATGATACATAATTCTACCGAAATTTCATTTTTTAATTATGCAATAGAGTCCATTAGTGTAACGGCAAAATCAGAGCGCGAAATTTAAAACGCTATCGGCTGTCCTAAGAGAAAAGTAGGATAAAATTTTTCAATGCATTTTAAATGGAGCTTAGATGACCTTACACTTCACATTCTATTTTTACCTTTCATCCTGATTTCTTAACATTAAATCAATATATGGCGATTACTATGAAGCTTTTTCGGTGTTTGTCTTGTAAAAGCATTTATTTATGCAGTCATTTTGTTTAAAACCAAAATGCAACAAACTACTGCAATTTACGGCGCTAGAACCGGCGCAATAGAAGTCCATAGAAGTCCTTAATAACACTAATTTTTAACACTTTCTTTTCCATTTTACACTTTTTAAATATAAATAAATTCTTAAACCCCCTATTAAATAAAGATTAAACAATAAATTAGCCGGAGAAATAAACAACTTAACCTCAAACCCTGTGCATCAAACGTCAAAATAATAATGATCTGGTCTAAACAAGACATAAGTTCTTTTATTATATGTACTGTACTCATCCGTTTTAAAATATTTCTGAAATTAAGTTGTATTTTAAGTTGTTTTTGAAAATGTAACAGCTGGAAAGAGCAGTCTATTTGTCACTTGCAGAATCCCTGTGGACAGTAAACCGTTGTTAATATTGAAGTGGCGTGTAAATACTGTGAAAATATTGTGAAAATCCCTAATGAATATGTGTCCAAAAATGGCTACAAAAACAGATACAGGATGTTGAAATTTCTTACAAAAATGTAATATCTGCTTGTATCGTTTACCTACTATTTTCAGCTGCTTTGTGCTATTCTCGAGTATTTACACGCCAATTCGATATTTACAACACTTTACTATTAGAAAGAATGGATTGACAATTTCGTTTTTAAAATCTCGGACTAATGCACCGTGTTACACAAAATTATTTCTCTCTGAAACTATGCCTCGAACGCAAAAAACAAAAGAGATTTTTTCTTGTAAATAAAACAAAGATTCTAATATTTTGCAACATATCTATGTAAGTCAGTAGCGTAACATAGTTTCGGTAATAAATGTGGTCTCCCCACCTCGTAGTGACGCCACTGGTGAGAGTACAAAACTCAAAATTTATAAATTAGTAAATAACTTCAAGGAATTATTATGCCCAAAATTCCAAATGAATAGGTCCGGTAGTTTTCCAGATATTAAAAAAATAACATTTTTGAAAGAAATTTCAACACCTTGTATCTCGCTTAGCCGGCATTTTTGGACATACGTTGATTAAGGTTTTTCGCATTATTTTTAAGTATTCTATCTACCCTAGAAGTTTGTTACACTCATTATAGATCACCCTGTATTGCATTATACTCCGATCGTCTGTTTACCCTACAAAATTTGCATTCCTCTAAAACGTTGAAGATTCACTTCTATCGCGACTGGCGACCACGCATCCAGTTTTTTTAAATCATGTTTTTCCTTGCCCTCAGCGTTCAGGTTATTGCCAATAAGTGGTGCGAATAATATTGAAATATTAATAACGGTCAACGGCAAAACCAGCGCCGGCAACGAAAAGTAAATTTGCTGGCTGCCGGCGGCGACAACCCAGGCACTTCCGGGGATAAATATCCCAGGAAGTACCAACGTTGCCAAGCGTTTCCAATGTGTAAATATCCATCAAGTAGCTCATACAAGAGCCTACCTTGCATCGGCACCTTGGTTAATGGGATACACATGAAGTTAGCGGTTCAGGTAGCTTGGGGTGCAAACCCGCTGGGGATGACTTTTTTAGTCATATTTTTCCTTGCCCTCCAGGCAAAATGCTTGCCGTCTGTAATTTTTAAGCTTATAGTTTCTTAGGGCAAGGGAAAGGTATTTTTTCCCTTGCCCTACAAATGAAAATGACGTAATGCAACGTTGCACATTGGAATTGGAGAAGCTTGACAACGTTGGTATTTCCTACGATATTTAGCACTGATTTTATAATATTAAGCCGGCTACTCACTACGCGTTACTTTGCAAGTACTTGGCAAGTACTTGCGAATTAGCAAGTAGTGTGTACGATATGCGACTACGACTCGGCTAGACTCGGCATGCTACTTGTACTTCCCAATTGAAGTCGGAAAACTGTCCAAAGTCAAAGGGCCCGAGTATTGTACTCGGCAAGTACTTGGCGGCAGATACACACTACGCCGTTACTTACTTACGATTCGGGCTGAGAAATTTAGTTGAAATGGAGTGGTCGAATAGAACGACACTTTTATTTTCAGATACTTATCAGGGGGGACCGATTATTGGGACCCCTCGCACAAATTGCATAAAAATAAGAACGAGGTTTATGATGCGTGGAAGCGCATTCAATCAAAAATGGTGGAGGAAATGGAAGTTTCCATTCCCAAATTAGAAAAGAAGAAAGATTCCTTAATGGCAACATATTTAGGAACTGTTTGAGTTTTACAACTATTGAAATTGCTGCTTCCGTTTCAATATCATCCGCCATGATGAGAAGCTTTTTGACAAGTACTTGCACTTCCCGCAAAAGATGAGCATTCACCTTTTTTCCGCGTATTGTGTATGGTATACACACATACTATTCGCCAAGTACAAGTACTTTAACAAGTAAAAGTACTCGCCAAGTACCGCGTAGTGAGTAGCCGGCTTTATAAAATCACTGATAATTTAGCCGTCCTCTTTATCCTCGGTAAGAAACGTCAGTTATTGCCGAACACGAACACAAAAGTTTCACCAATCAGAGTGCTACCGAGACACAAGTCCTGGAGAAACAGAAAACTCGACCGCGCGCAGGCTGGAGATTTAAAGCGGGAGAGCGCGTAAGTCAGATTTACACTAGACCATAAATACAACTAAGCTTACTTCCTGGAAATTAGAGGGCGCTGCAATTTTGGATATCAAAACTGGCAAGTGATATTCATAAATAATTAATTCTATCTTACAAATAATTCTAAATATTTAAAAATTACCGCCCCATATCTAAAATTATTGATTTAAAAATATCTGTCGGATAAAAATAATTGTTTGTGGATATCTCACTGATAGCATTAAATATTTGAAAATATCTGTGGGATATCCTGAAACCAATACTATTTTTGCTCACTTTGGATTCGTATGTAATTCTTTAAGCAATACTTACGTGCTAAAGTCAAAGCTAAGCAAAAATTGATTTGATTTAAAAATATGCTATAGATATTATCAAATATTTAAAACTATGAGTGAGATATGCATTAATAAATATTTATATCTCGCTGATATTTTTAAATAATGAATTATGGATATCTCCGAGATATTTATGTCGATTTAACAATATCTGGTATATAGAAATAATTATTTATGGATATTACTTGCATGGTTTGATATAAAAAAATGTAGCCTTCCACTTGCTACTCTAAATTGGATAATAATTACAACATGTAAAGGATGGTGTAATTGAATTATTGAATCTTTCGCCTTATAGGTGGCGCCACAATTTTGGATATCAAAATGCTTAGTAGATATTCGTAATTACAGAATTAAAAATATCTGTGAGATATTTTTAAATATTTAAAGATATCTCGCAGATAAAAATAATCATTCTTGACTGTTTGATATCCAAAATGATTTAAAAATATCTGTGAGATATTTTTAAATATTTAAAAATATCTGTGGGATATCCATAATTCCCGATTTAAAAACATCTGTAGGATATCCTTAAATGGACGATTAAAGACCCAAACGGCGTCCCATACAATTGTCTAGAATCCAGATTCTGTTGTTATTCATTTGTCGAATTGCCGCATTCCAAACTTTTAACACCAAGTGTACGCTCTAGCAACCTGTCCCAGGGCAAGGTGAAGCCTTAATTACGGTCTGTAACGGAATATTTGATTTTGTTTGGTTCATTTAACATTCCAATACGTTTTTTTTACGTTTGGGCATTTAAAGTTCACATCGTAATTCTTGGCAACCTCCCATTGAAAGGAGGTGCGAATAATGGTCTATGTACTCCTATAAGTTTGTAGTTCGGAGAGTTGAGGTTAGATGGCGAGAATATGCTGCTTGCTTACGGATTGCTTCGCGGTTAATTCATAGGGTGAGGGGGTTGACTGACGAATTTGTCATTCAGTCCGTGTTGACCTGAACACCTTTCGAAAGTTTGTCGTGAAAGGGTTGAAGGTTCTTGGAACTTTCGGCCCAATAATTGAAACAAAAAACTTTACTTTCGGCTTTTAGTTTAAAGTTTAGTTACCGGTCCATGTCAAAGGTAAAGGTCAAACCTTTGCCGTGGATCGTGGAACCGTGGTACCGCGAAAAACTTTCCCAGACGACAAGGATCAGGGAAAGAGGATAAATGGATTGATTTAAATTTTAAAATTAAAAGGTTTCGTAATCGTAAGATTTAAAATAATTTTTGAAGAATGAAATACCCAAAACCCTTGAAACTGCTTGTGGTATTTTTGGAGCTGGGCTTTAGTCTCATTTTTTCTAGTGGATTAAGATGATATTTACTATCATGTGTAATTTATTATAAACAAATACGGTTGATTGTTTGCAGACATCATTTGTATAGTTTACCGTATCGAAAGTACAAAGAAGATAACGTACTGATAAGAGTACGTGTAGTAAATGAAATAGATAGTAGGTAGTCATTCTTGTTTTGAAATTCTGATAGGTACTCAGACATTTGTGTCGAATCTCTTGAACCATCCAAGTAGTTACATAAATTTTGAAATAATTCTCGTAAGTTTCGTTTTTGGACATGGGCTTGTTGGATATTTTTAGCAAGGTATGTTATGATCTTTCTAATCTTTTTCAAGTGCTAAATCTGTTGAGAGGGAACGAGTTTTAAATACGCTCTGTATGTAAGGAAAAAATATTTTTCCAAAAGTAATTGAAATGTAGTATTATAACAAAATATCTAATTTTTCCGTTATCTTATCACAACATTAATTGTTTATTTTGACAAAAGTACAAGCGAATTTGTATAATTACATGGCCAGAAGCTGGAGACTTCTGGAGCGGAGATTTTAGAGTAATACACACAGGATCTGTAGGAGGAAATTCGGGAGTAGGAATTGTTATGCGGAAAAAAGTAGGGCAGAGTGTAGAAAATTTCTTGCAGCAAAGTGACAGGGTAGTTATGGTTAGGTTAGATTCGAAACCTGTAAAAACAGTAATAATACAGGTATATATGCCCACTTCTAACTACAGTGATGAGGCCGTAGAGGCAGTTTATAGTGATATTGAATATGTGATAGATTTTGTGAGAGGGCACGAAAATTTAATAATTATAGGAGATTTCAATGCAGTCGTAGGCACAGGGCGAGAGGGCGGAATAGTTGGCCCGTTTGGAATAGGCAATAGGAACGATAGGGGAGTTAGACTGATAGAGTTCTGCGATAAACATAACTTAACGGTCGCGAACACTCTATTTCACCATCATGTTAGGAGATGCTATACGTGGAAGATGCCAGGAGACTTAGGGAGATATCAAATAGATTACATTCTCGTTAGGCAAAGATTTAGAAATCAAGTTAGAGATTGTAGAAGTTATCCAGGAGCAGATATAGATAGTGATCACAACATAGTCGTTATGAAAGCTAATCTTAAATTTAAGATTTTGAAAAAACGAAGCGGAAGAAGGTATCTTGACCCAGAGAAACTAAAAGATGATGATACGCGCGATAAGTTCGAGAAAAAGACAAACGAAGTACTAAAGGGGGCGGGTGGAAATATTGTTAGGGACATAGAGGCAGAATGGAATTGCATTAAGAATAGTTTAGTTTCCTCAGCTAGGGATATTTTGGGTCATAAACAGAATGAAAGTAGGAAACCCTGGATAACAAAACATATTGTGAGTCTAATAGAGGAAAGGCGAAAATATAAAAATAGGTTAGATGAAATAGGGAAACAAAGATATAAGGCGATCAAGTGGGAAATTATTCGGAAGTGTAGGAAAGCGAAAGAGCAATGGATCGATAATAAATGCAAAGAAGTGGAAGATAAGTTCGAAATAGGAAAGACTGATGAAGCATATAAAATAATTAGGAGAAATTTTAGAGAAATTGGATCTAGTACCAAAAACATTAGAAATGAGGCAGGAGATATCCTAATCGGAAGCGGGGAAAAGGCAGATAGGTGGAAAGAATATTTAGGAAACTTATATGCGGGACAGGAAGTGCAAGATATATTAGAAAGCGAAAGCAGTGTAGAGGGGGATAACCTAGGGAGTCCTATAATGAGAGAAGAGTTTGAGCTAGCACTAAAAAGTTTAAGGAATAATAAAGCGCCAGGTATAGATGGCTTGCAGGCAGAAATCTTAAAGTGCGCAGGTCAAGAGGTAATGGATCGTTTATTTAAATTAGTTAGTCCCATATACCTGACAGGCGAGATTCCAGAAGATTACAAACGGAACATCATAGTAGCTTTGCCAAAAAAGAAAGGCGCGGATAGATGCGAAAATTTTAGAACTATCAGTTTAACTTCCCATGCGTCAAAAATTTTAACTAGAATTGTGCAAAGAAGGATGGAGAAAAAGGCGGAAGAAATATTAGGAGAAGATCAGTTCGGATTTAGACGAAATAGAGGAACGCGCGAGGCCATTCTAGCTTTACGAGTAATTATAGAAAAAACCATAGAAAAGAGAAAGAGCGTCTATATAGGATTTGTAGATTTAGAAAAAGCCTTCGACAACGTAAAATGGGGGAAGATGTTCGAAGTGCTGAGAAAGGTAGGGATGAAATACAGGGACAGAAGAATAATACATAATCTCTACAAAGAGCAAAAGGCAGTTATAGAATGTGAACAGGAACGAAGGGAAGTAGATATCCGGAAGGGAGTGAGACAGGGATGTGCATTGTCACCTCTAGTTTTCAACTTATATATCGAAGATGCGATTAATATTGTTAAGGAAAGAACAGCCGCAGGGATCAATGTACAGGGCCAAACTATTAACATGCTCAGATTTGCGGATGATATAGCAGTGTTAGCATCTAGCAAAGAAGAATTAGGAGCGGCTTTGAATGAAATGGAAGCAGTTTTGACACAGGGCTACGGCATGAAAATCAATAAAAAGAAAACTAAAATTTTGGTATGTAGGGGGTGTGAAAATAGAAGTAAAATGGAAATACAAATAGGAAATGAGAAGATAGAGGAGGTCGCGGATTTCTGCTACTTAGGAAGTAAAATAACTCAAGACGGTAGGAGCACTAAAGATATAAAACAAAGAATGGCGCAGGGCCGAGTTGCGTTTAACAAAAGGAAACAACTATTATGCTCGAGAACGGTTAATATAGAGACTAGGAAGAGACTCTTAAAATCGTACGTATGGAGTACGGCATTATACGGGTGCGAAACTTGGACAATAGGAGAAGCGGATAGAAAAAGAGTAGAAGCGTTTGAAATGTGGTGCTACAGACGCATGATGAAGATACCGTGGATAGATAAGGTTAGCAATAGGGAAGTATTAGAAAGAGTTGGGGAAAAGCGAAAGGTATGGAAAACAATAAAGAGTAGGAGAGATAGGATGGTAGGACACCTTCTAAGACACGAAGGAATAGTTCGTGACATACTAGAGTCAGAGATAGGAATAAAAAGAGGTAGGGGTAGGCCTAGATTAGACTACTGCTCTCAAATAGTTAGGGATGTACGATGTTCTACTTTTAGGGAAATGCGTAGGTTAGCTCAGGATAGAAAAGAATGGAGGTACGCGTCCAACCAGTCTTCGGACTGAGAACCTTATGATGATGATGATCTAAAACCTTAACATTAATTCTAATGGGCCCCTTAATGATTTCACCATATTGTTGTTAATTTTTGCATAACAAATTGCTAAGGCATGATCAACTAAATAACATAAGGATTTATAAGAAATTGAATATCTCTTAAACGGTTTGTCTGAGAGCGCGCTATTTTGTTATAGGGGTAACAAGAACAATACAGATATGTTCTTATTCCCCCAACCTTGTTCACATAAGAAACGTACAGCATTCAAAAGCTGAGTTCTTATTCCCCCAACCGGGGTAACAAGAACATCGTCGTGGGGTAATAAGAACTTTTTCTTAGAAAAAACTGGGGTAAGTAGATGCCATTTTTTTTCTCGTATTGGAAATGTTACATTATATTGCCTTTCCAAGCAAAAATTGCTAACATGTATGGTTTTCTGATTATTTGTGCTCAAAGTCAAACCATCGGAATTTTTAACCTTATTACCCCAGGTTCCCCTATAAGGATTTTTGAAAAATAAAATACCCAATACCTTTGAAAGAGCTTGTGGTATTTTTGGAGTTGGGCTTTAGTCTCATTTTTTCTAGTGGATTAAGATGATATATTTACTATCATGTGTAATTTATACTGAACAAATACGGTTGATTGTTTGCAGAAATCATTTGTATAGTTTGCCGTATCGAAAGTACAAAGAAGATAACGTACTGATAAGAGTACGTGTAGTAAATGAAATAGATAGTAGGTAGTCATTCTTGTTTTGAAATTCTGATAGGTACTCAGACATTTGTGTCGAATCTCTTGAACCATCCAAGTAGTTACATAAATTTTGAAATAATTCTCGTAAGTTTCGTTTTTGGACATGGGCTTGTTGGATATTTTTAGCAAGGTATGTTATGATCTTTTAAATACGCTCTGTATGTAAGGAAAAAATATTTTTCCAAAAGTAATTGAAATGTAGTATAATCATCATCATAAGGTTCTCAGTCCGAAGACTGGTTGGACGCGCACCTCCATTCCTTTCTATCCTGAGCTGACCTACGCATTTCCCTAAAAGTAGAACATCCTACATCCCTAACTATTTGAGAGCAGTAGTCTAATCTAGGCCTACCCCTACCTCTTTTTATTCCTATCTCTGACTCTAGTATGTCACGAACTATTCCTTCGTGTCTTAGAAGGTGTCCTACCATCCTATCTCTCCTACTCTTTATTGTTTTCCATACCTTTCGCGTTTCCCCAACTCTTTCTAATACTTCCCTATTGCTAACCTTATCTATCCACGGTATCTTCATCATGCGTCTGTAGCACCACATTTCAAACGCTTCTACTCTTTCTATCCGCTTTTCCTATTGTCCAAGTTTCGCACCCGTATAATGCCGTACTCCATACATACGACGTTAAGAGTCTCTTCCTAGTCTCTATATTAACCGTTCTCGAGCATAACAGTTGTTTCTTTTTGTTAAACGCAACTCGGCCCTGCGCCATTCTTTGTTTTATATCTTTAGTGCTCCTACCGTCTTGAGTTATTTTACTTCCTAAGTAGCAGAAATCCGCGACCTCCTCTATCTTCTCATTTCCAATTTGTATTTCCATTTTAGTTCTATTTTCACATCCCCTACATACCAAAATTTTAGTTTTCTTTTTATTGATTTTCATGCCGAATCCCTGTGTCAAAACTGCTTCCATTTCATTCAAAGCCGCTCCTAATTCTTCTTTGCTAGATGCTAACACTGCTATATCATCCGCAAATCTGAGCATGTTAATAGTTTGGCCCTGTACATTGATCCCTGAGGCTGTTCTTTCCTTAACAATATTAATCGCATCTTCGATATATAAGTTGAAAACTAGAGGTGACAATGCACATCCCTGTCTCACTCCCTTCCGGATATCTACTTCCCTTTGTTCCTGCTCACATTCTATAACTGCCTTTTGCTCTTTGTAGAGATTATGTATTATTCTTCTGTCCCTGTATTTCATCCCTACCTTTCTCAGCACTTCGAACATCGTCCCCCATTTTACGTTGTCGAAGGCTTTTTCTAAATCTACAAATCCTATATAGACGCTCTTTTTCTTTTCTATCGTTTTTTCTATAATTACTCGTAAAGCTAGAATGGCCTCGCGCGTTCCTCTATTTCGTCTAAATCCGAACTGATCTTCTCCTAATATTTCTTCCGCCTTTTTCTCCATCCTTCTTTGCACAATTCTAGTTAAAATTTTTGACGCATGGGAAGTTAAACTGATAGTTCTAAAATTTTCGCATCTATCCGCGCCTTTTCTTTTTGGCAAAGCTACTATGATGTTCCGTTTGTAATCTTCTGGAATCTCGCCTGTCAGGTATATGCGACTAACTAGTTTAAATAAACGATCTATTACCTCTTGACCTGCGCACTTTAAGATTTCTGCCTGCAAGCCATCTATACCTGGTGCTTTATTATTCCTTAAACTTTTTAGTGCTATCTCAAACTCTTCTCTCATTATAGGACTCCCTAGGTTATCCCCCTCTACACTGCTTTCGCTTTCTAATATATCTTGCACTTCCTGTCCCGCATAGAAGTTTCCTAAATATTCTTTCCACCTATCTGCCTTCTCCCCACTTCCGATTAGGATATCTCCTGCCTCATTTCTAATGTTTTTGGTACTAGATCCAATTTCTCTAAAATTTCTCCTAATTATTTTATATGCTTCATCAGTCTTTCCTACTTCGAATTTATCTTCCACTTCTTTGCATTTATTATCGATCCATTGCTCTTTCGCTTTCCTACATTCCCGAATAATTTCCCACTTGATCGCCTTATATCTTTGTTTCCCTGTTTCATCTAACCTATTTTTATATTTTCGCCTTTCCTCTATTAGACTCACAATATGTTTTGTTATCCAGGGTTTCCTACTTTCATTCTGTTTATGACCCAAAATATCCCTAGCTGAGGAAACTAAACTATTTTTAATGCAATTCCATTCTGCCTCTATGTCCCTAACAATATTTCCACCCGTGCCCTTTAGTGCTTCGTTTGTCTTTTTCTCGAACTTATTGCGCATATCATCATCTTTTAGTTTCTCTGGGTCAAGATACCTTCTTCCGCTTCTTTTTTTCAAAATCTTAATTTAAGATTGGCTTTCATAACGACTATGTTGTGATCACTATCTATATCTGCTCCTGGATAACTTCTACAATCCCTAACATGATTTCTAAATCTTTGCCTAACGAGAATGTAATCTATTTGATATCTCCCTAAGTCTCCTGGCATCTTCCACGTATAGCATCTCCTAACATGATGGTGAAATAGAGTGTTCGCGACCGTTAAGTTATGTAGTATGTAGTATAACAAAATATCTAATTTTTCCGTTATCTTATCACAACATTAATTGTTTATTTTGACAAAAGTACAAGCGAATTTGTATAATTACATGTTTGTATTTTTGCGTATTTAAAAAATTGTTTGTATTGTTCTTACGATAGCTAGCGATATATTTTCTGTTACAGAAGCCGGAAAATTTTTCTCGAACTGGAAAAAATGTGGAAAAATCTGATGTAAAAACTGCTACTTTGGACAACACGACAGTTAATTTTAAAAGGTAAATATCTGGGTAAATATGAAAGTTTTTTTTATAGTTTGAAAAATAATGTGAACACTGAATACTAGGCAGCATTTAGCTATGCTTTGTATAGTTGATTGCATACGCTGCAGGTCTGTCGTAGTTATTTTTGTACAACTATTGATTTGCAGATAATTAATGCCTATAAATTTGTTAGACAACAATAATTATTGTTATTACGGCCCTGTGTATAAATTCATTGTTTAAAGATTAAGAAAATTATGCATTTTGTAGCAAGAGACGATCAGTACTTGTACCGTTTGTTAGAACCGACAGCAGCAGCGGGGGTATAGCTCAGTGGTAGAGCATTCGACTGCAGATCGAGAGGTCCCCGGTTCAAACCCGGGTGCCCCCTCGCAACGTTTTTTCGTTTTTCTTTCACTTTATATATTTTTCTTTCTACCGTAAATATATTGCTCCATGTATAAATAGTAATATAAAATTATTATAATGTGACCTAAGGTCGCATAAATGTTGATAATGGAATAATATTATTCTCATTCATAAATTAGTTCCCGTTTTTTTCCTTTTTTGTTCCTCGGTGTTGCAGACGTGCAGTGTTTGTTCCAATAGTTAATTTTTCGGGTGCATTAATAAATTTATTAGTGGATGAACTCTCTTCGTCGCTGCTCTCTTGATTTGTGAAGAACAGGTAGGCAGACAAGCAAATTGTTTTTTGGGCATATTTTGGCTTGTACTGGTTTTCTACACAATAAGGATCAAGAATGCCCCAACAATCGTCGTCTCCGTATCAAGTGCAGAAGGTCAAGCAGACGACGAATTCTCATTCTCTTACCTACTTTCTATTACAAACTCGGCGAGAAAATTATTTATCACACTCGGTACTATCGCCAATGTTCTAATTATTTTATAGCACCTTCGATAACTCGTTTAGATCGGTTTCGAGTCTCGTGTGACCTTGGAAAAATATTGTTTGTTTATTTTATTATGTTTTGTAAACTACGAGTATATTTGAAACAGGAAAAACAGTAACAGGAAAGCAGGAAGTAGTTTTTGCTACAAAATAGATTTGTTCGTTCAACATGCCAAATGAACGCGCCACAAAGACTTGCAAACAGACCGTATGCTCCTGATTTGACACCTGGCTTGTTCTACTTTGATCTACAAGAAACTGCGAGGACCACATGCATGAAAACTAATTGCTGAACTGCACATGGCACCACAAGATTCTTTCAGCTTACATTGTGCTGATATGCAACTTTTTGCAAATTTTTTTGCTCCTGCAGACTACAGGAGGCGTCGATCGATACGATAACAAGTGAAACAGAAACTTGTCGATCAATGAACTCGCTGAACACGTTTGCTCGAGATAGAACTCGCCCATGTGGGCAGAAGATGATGCGAATATACATTTTTGGTCATATCGCTCATTTCGTGGGCAGTCACTTTAATAATTATTATATACCTACGTAGGATTGTTATTAAAATTAAATAAGAAAAAAACAATTACCCAAATGATGTGGATCCAGTGACGTCTTGCAGCTTAGACAGTGTTCCCATAATGATTAAGCGTTTCTATACAACAAAAAATTTAATTTTCAGACCGCCGACAGGTCGTACCCTTGCTACAGGATCTCGCCCCCTATCCAGATTTAAGGGTAGTGAGGCAGTAGCGACAGGGAAGTCCTTACCAAAGACTATCAGTGAGCCAGCAAATTTAAAAAACCTAGAGAACATCCCTCCTAATGTAAGCAAGCAGGAGGGTAAAAAATGGTACTCGGGGTTGGCCAATAATTACAAGAAGACTGCAGGGGTAAACAATAAATTGTTTTTTTTTTGTGTGCGATTACTTTTATTTACTTGCTCTAGATTCGTGTTATATCATCTTCGTTACCTTCCGTCAAGAATAACAACAACAACAACGGCAAACCAAATGCTAATATTAAGAAAACTGCTGCTGTAGGTGAACCAAGACTTACTTCGTACATCACATTGAGAAGGTATGTTTTTATACACACTATTTTTCTGTAACAATTTCGATGTTGAAAAAAATTGATGATTTTGTTTTTAAACCCCATTTTTTTGAATGCACTGCCAGAAACTGGAAATGTTACATCCAGTCGAAATAAATTTGAATTTTGAGGAATGTATATGCAACAAGTGAAAGAAAAAATGTACTGGGTTAAAGAGTTGTGGTAAAAATTATCTGCAGGCAACAAATGACCTCTTCGAAGTATGCTATTAACAGAAAATTCCTATTTTACGACTCTAGCTGCTCTAGCGTATTCTTCGAAAGGTTCACTCAATTAAGTGTAATAATTATCGTACACATAAGGAAGAACTTGTCTATTATTACAGGAAAAGTAAAAAACGCGTTAACATCTGGTAAAAGCGCCTTGTGTAAGTAATGGGTACGCTTCTACGCTAAGTAAGAAACCTTTTTAAGTTTGTGCTGAATATCAAACAGAAATATTTGTAAATTGGTTAGAATTGGCAAACTTCCTGTTTAGTTTGCAATTTATGCAGAAAAACATTATAAATTAAATCGAACGATGGGACGACCTATACGCACTTTTATAAAAGTCTAGAAATCCTTGACGTGCCTGTCAGCTAACAAGGCAGTGCAAGAGAGACGGTCCAAAGCAATTTCACAACAGAAAATAATGACATGATAAACAAGGTACACCCAAGTTAGGCTCGTAATGTCATTAAAGCAATTGTTTCTTTAACTTTGAATTTACGTTTCGAATAAGAAGTATTTGAATGGTGTGAACGCGTGTTTGTGCATTTAAATTTGAATGTGCCTGGAATACAAATTCTAACCATTTATTGAATGGCACACTTTAGAGTGTCTCTGTTGCGCTATGAAAGCGAGGTGGACCCCTTTTATGGTGTTGTTCCGATGCCCTTCAATTAGCGGAAGAACTCTCACTTCATCTGCTGTTCCCTATAACCAGTTCCCGGGACGACTTGTTGCAAACTGTTCTCATAAATCTCCTCAACGTTTTGTGGAATACACTTAAATGAAAAAGATGAATAGGGAGTAAAGTAGGCAGTGGCGGGTAAACATAAATCGAACTGCTATGGTTACGTCACGTATAGGATCGAAAGTGCAATCGTGCATTGCCTGATCTTGGCAGATTTCATTGCAATACTGGTATGCAAAAAGAAGTCTATAAAAACCGTGCTATTTTAAGCGAATAACGAACGAAACGCCCAATGTTTTTTTTAAGAAATTGGATACGTCTTGCAGTTGGTGGTTTTGTTTAGCAGATTACTGTTTATAAAATTTATATACGTTTGCGTATAGAGTTATTTTTGCATTTGTAACCGAGCGTCTTAATGAACCCAAATAAAATTTGAACACACGGAATAAGATAAATTTCACATCAACTGAAGTGATGAACCGCCGCTGTTGCATACTTTTGTAAACAAGTTCTTTTATCATACGTATCGATAATTTTTATCGAGTACGCCTCTGTCAGACACCGAGCAGCTTCCATTATCCCCCCCCCATGCACGTTTGCAACGGTCGCCCGTTTCCCATTTCGTTTCACGATAGTCGTTCGACTCAGTTGACGCGTTATTATCGGGTTTAGAACCGGCTTTCTGTCGCCCCGTCCTGCATAACATTCATCCATAAACTTTTTTCTTGTTTTATTTTCGTTTTCCCGCGCGGTTTTCCCGACGTGGTCAGTGTTCCGCCCATGACTCCTGTTTGTGGACGTTTTCGGCGCATGGTGTGCGCGAATTGTGCGATTTTGTTTTTGTGATACGTTGCATTTTTGTTTTGTGCATGCACTATTGTTATAGGTACCCTATTGATGGGAATATTTCGGAATGCCGAGATGACGAAGGGTTTGTTAATAGTGTTGTTTCTCGTCGAATAGGTTTCTGTTTGTTTTAAATTTTTGTACTGTTTTTTTATTTGGAAATCTTATGGTAGGTCGTTGAAGTTCACGTGTATAGGTAATTTTCCTTACTTATACTCGTACATACATATATTATGTACTAATGCTCAGAAAATTCCAATTAAATAGTATTTAGACTGATAACACAAAATTACCTATGAGATCAACAGGTGATAAAAATCGGTGTAGGCAGAGTAGGGCGGTAAATAAAATGTTGGGGGGGTAGTCCAAAGAAAGTTTCGTAATGGTAGTAATCAACAATGAAAATTTTCTAAACTGTAGGTATATACATTGAAAATGAAGAGAATTGCCAGTGCGAGGAGAACCAAGGTCCACAATATAGAAGCGTCAACATAATAGAAATAAAGATATTGAATTCTTGGGCCCTTAGAAGAAGAAGTGGATGGCACCATGGGTGATGGTCATCTAGATTGCAACTAAATCTGTCTAAAAGAGAGTGACAAAATTAACTCGCTGAATAAAATACTCAAGGAAATTGCCGAGGACGTGATACCTGCTGTGAATGTTTCGCAGATTGTACGATAATAATTTTTTGAACGTGTATCTTCGAGGTCGCATCACAGCGATCGAAGCGGACCAAACTGGGAAGTCACGGCCCCTTTGTCTTCACCCAAAAAAAGTCGCACGACCGACTAGGAATTGCATGCGAGACTGAGCAGTCCTTGCAATGGATGACTCGTGTTTTCGAGTAATGTTGATGCCCAAAAAAGTGCATTACAACTTGTTTATTACGTTTTACTGGATTTGTGGAAGGCATTTTTTGACGAACACGAGCAAAATTCAGTACTTTACTAGGTATCTAAGATCTAAGTGAAGGAACTTGACCATTACTCATGCTTCCTAATGCAAAATTGGCAATGCTGATCCCGACGCTTTATTGTTGGCCATATGTGGTTTAAATTGCGTCAACGATCGTTACGTACCTACCTAAAGTGAAGCTCTAATCAGAGTTTGTACTATAATGTTACATACCGAAGGTATGTGTGAAATTATTGTGCAATTGGATCGTAAAAAACATACATTCAACACAATTGAAACGGCATTAATTTTTTTTTGGTACTTCTGATTTTTAGTCACCGGGATTTTATGCATATGAGTATAATTAACGGTCGATCTAATAATAAAACTTGTAAATATTTCCTAGAGAGTAATGATAAGATAAGGAGTTTGTCATACAACTAAAATAATAACACCGGAATTGTGTAAAAAATGTACAAATAAACATGGATTTGGGAAATTATACCTAGAATTTTTTTTAAATGGGCTATCCTATACATTGAACAATTTGTCGACAGTAATCTCCATCAATTAATGTTTAATGTAACAACTTTAAAGTAGCTCGGAAGAACGAATCCATTCATGGGGATTTTTTTCTTGGAATTTGCGAACATTGACATCTCTAAATATGATTACAAAGGAGCAGTGTGTGCTCTGGGTTCTGGCATACAGCGCATGATGTGCAATTTTGAAATTAGGGTCAACTCTTTTCATGTAGCAATAACCTCGTAAAAATTATCGGGCGAAATAATTCGATCTCGCCTAGACGATAGTGCTGATTTCATTCCATCAGCTGCTATACACTGTAAAGAATCCTGGGCTAACACCACTTCGTATTTAAGCTGTTTTATTAAAAATTTCGAAGCTTATTTGCAACTCCTACGGTATTTACTACATACTTATCGTTTAATTATTAATTATTTATTAAAATACCGTTTTAGTACGAAACCTCCATCGGCCTAATTCAGCTTGTGGCGAACTGTTTCGCTCCACTTTCTTCGTGGCATACAAACCACGAGAAAAGCGAGGCCATGCACGCACTAGCACAGTAAACTGACTTGCTCTCCAATTTTCATTTTCTCCATCACTAATAATAATTATTAATCGAATAAATACGAACATCGCCCAGTTTTTAAAGGTTTTCTTTTTCTTCCAATCTGGCTTTTACACGGCTTATAAATATTTACGAAATGTGGGCGACGTAAAAATTAAGTAGGCGCTTGGTGAAGCAACTTTCCCGGAATTTAAATTAGTAAAATTAGATGCTCTTTAAGTTACATTGTTCGTAACTTCCGTTTTGTTAGCATGGCCAAGATAACAGGACCGAAAATAAATTCTTTTAACCGACGAGATTGGATTAAAAAAAGATTAAATCTGTATTATGTTTACGTGCCAAATTGACAAATCTTCAGAAGAATTTTTACTCGCCACTCAAACGTCTAACATTAATTTTCTTTTAACTAAAATTTGACATTTTCCCAATACAATTTGTGCAATAGAATTTGAACAGGAATGTAGAGAAGTCGATATGTTCAGGGGGCTCTACTTTTAAGAATTTTTTTATATCCAAATTATTGAAATAAGCAGTAATATTTAAATATTGATTAATTAAGCTATTCGATGTACAACAAGTATTAACAAACAGTACAACTATGTAAGTGTTCAGTGATAATAAAAAAGACTGAAAATAAGAGTGCCAAACCCGAAGACTGACCGATACAAAATCATCAATCGTTTTCCGTCCAGAGTTGTTTCACTTTACAAATAATGACAATGAAGAGTATAAGGGCCATATTTCGTAGAGGTCAAGCTTCCAAAGGAGAGCAACAGCAGGGGCAGGGCCAAACGCCGGAGAATTTGTCCAGGGCTTCTTCCGCCACGAGTTTGAATGCAGTCGGGGAGCAGAGGAACAAAGGGGCTTTTGCCAAACGCAAGAACGTATCGAGGGATAAGATCGACAAGATCGGGGCAGAGAGGAAGCCCGGCGATGGCAGAAAAGGTCAGTACGATCGCTAACAGACGACCCCTTTGTTTCATTCTGATCACATATTTATTTTGTTGTATGTACTTTTCAGTGAAGTATGTACTTGCATTACGTACTTAAGTATTAGTGAGTAATAGATAATGAGTTAATAAGCGAGTATGACGGAACTGTCGGACAGCCATTTAATTCTGTTCATAATTTTCTTTGTGTATCGCAACATGAGCAAGTTCTTTAAGCGTGTCTTTTATTCAGGTGTGACGAAGAACAACAACAAAATTGTTTCTTCAGAAGACGAAGGTTCTACGAAGGAATCGTTAATGCAAGAACTCCAGGAGATGTCGGAAGAAAATAGTAGGCTCTCCTTGCAGTTGGGAGAAAGAAATGGACAGCTTGTTAGTTTGAAGAACGAAATTACCAAGCTCAAGGTGAGAACTATCAACAAATTATGTTAGAGAAAAAATAATTTCACATTGGCTTGTTGTAGATGTTTCAAGAACAGTCCAGCGTCCAATTAGAAAAGTTAAGCGAAGAAAATACCGCGCTGCGCAATAGGTTAAGAGACGTCGCTCATTCTCCACTCTCCGACAATGAAAAACAAGAATTGCTGCAAAGGCACCACAATTCTGCCCCCGCGTCTATTGCTACCAATGTAAGTAGTGTTATCTCGGAAAGTCTAAGGAACTTTTTTTTACGTTTAACGTGTTTCGATTGCAGTTGTTGGAGGAGAGTAATTTTGGGGACATTACGGCCTGTCCCACTCCCGACTGGGACAAGTACTCGAGCAGCAATGTGAGTGAAGTGTCAGTTGCTTGTTTGCAGGATAAAATCAATCAGATGCAAGAAACACACTACAGGTGAGTACGAGAGGAAAATTTCAAGTTGGTGCGCTATAAAATTATTTAAAACCGTCTGTTTGCCACTAGATGATTATTTAAATATTATTGGAATACCTTTTTAAGAGCTTTTCACTGTTATATTCTCAATTTGGTCGGTTAAACGATCGGTACAAGTTAATTAAATGAGTGGGTCAGAGGGCGAACCTCTCATCGAATTCTGGTTGCCTGATACACGTCGAACGTCTTCATGCGATCTAAAACTATAGGTCTGGTTTTCTGGAGGTTGCGTCGCAACATTAAAATGCCCTCCAGTCGGGGGTTTAGGTACAGGCTCTTCGTTGCCGCACTACGGTGCAATCCCTTCGGGGAGGCCGCTGACCAATATGTAAAGTATATGTCCTACCATACACCGGCTGCCTCTAGGTTTGGGCGAGAACCGGTCACCACAAAGAAATCCCAGGTGGCTATAAAATAACCAGCGGAGAAAGCGTAATTAAGTGGTTCCTGCCCATACCAAAGAGCTCCGATTTCAGTACATCCATTACCGTACAACCAGTCAACTCCAACCACGTTGGTTGGATAATGTTTAAATATTGGTAGCTAAGCTATCAATAAATAACCATCGGCACTTACATGAAAACAGTAGCGGAGGATATATCTTCAGATCGAACGGCAAAACGAGAACGTTACTCAGTACGGTGCGGTTAAATAAAGTCAGTCTTGAGAATCGGCATCTGCACCAATTGTGATGTTGATCCATTGCGTCAAATGGGTCGTGCGCAAACATTTGCTATCGCATGTCTTCCTTCTCAAACGGTGCGCGCTTGCTTCTCCCATCCAGATACGCATACGGTTGACGTCAAACTTGTCTTTCTCTTTCTCTTTTCTGGGAGCCTGCTACCTGTAGCGGTTTAACAGAACAAATTATGAATGCCAGCCAAAGTTCGTAAGGTAACATAATGCATTTTAATATTGTGATTTTGTTACAATAGTTACGGACACTGTTTAGGCTTTTCCATATTTTGAATTACACGAATTTTTCCTGTTGATTTGATACGACCTAAAAATGTAGATGTAGGAAGAGAAAGAAATGCATAAAATTACCATATTTATGGTATTCAAGAATGAATTAGAAGCAGGTATTGCAAACAATAGTAACAGGAGCACAGCAATGGTTGATACATCACTTGGCAAATAAAACAAGAAAACGAGAACCTTAAAAATTTGGTAGATAACGATATACCAAGACAAGAAAATTAAACAACTTTTATTCAGTCAGGAACAATATCGTAGTAAAGGGTATGGCCGTGAAAGAGGGTGAAGAACGGCAGAGAGTGAAAGAATTGATTGTACAAAATTTGAAAATAGATGTCGATATTGAGAGGGCATATATGGTGGGAAACCAAACGGAAAGACAGATAATAGTGGCACAAATGGGTACATGGGAGCAGAAGAAAGCGGTCATGGGTGCTAAGAGCAGATTAGGGGACGCTGCAATATACATAGATAACGACTTGACGAAAGAAGAAAGTCGAATACAGAGAGAGGTCAGAAATATCGCCAGAGAACAGAAACAGAAAGGAAAAACAGTCAAAGTTGGGTATCAGAAGCTGATAGTGAATGGAGAAATATACAAATGGAATAAGAGAGACCAGGGTGTATCTAAGGTCGCGAGGGAGAAAATAGAACAGTCAAAAAACTAAAACGACCCACATATAAGCCAAAGGATAGTATGGAGACGAAAATGGCAATGAAAATGGATATCGGAAATTGGAGTATGATGGAAGGATCGAGAAATGGAATAGATGCGGATATGGAAGCAAATACTAAACTGAATGAGGGGAAGGGTTACAAGAAAATGAAATGGACGTTGGCGACATGGAACATAGTAAGTTTCAACAATAAAGAAGAAGAGCTTTACTACGAATTTGAAAGGGCACGAATTGATATATTGGCAATATCAGAGATGAGAAAGAAAGGTAAAGGTGAGAAGGAAACAGAAGGAGGACATTTGTTGTTATATAGCGGAGTCGACCAAAAAATGAGAGCGCACGGTGGTGTGGGCTGTCTAATACATAAAGAATTTGTACAGTATGTAACTGGTTGGAAGTGTGTAAATGAGAGACTAATAACACTGGAATTAGAATTGCAAGACAGAAAGAAGACAAAAATCTTGGTTGTGTATGGACCTAATGAGGACGACAAGGCTGAAGAGAAAAATGAATTCTGGGAAAATCTAGCGGAAGAGACAGAAGACTATGAAAACCGAATATACGTCGTAGGAGATTTTAATGCCAGAGTTGGCAGAAGAAATGTCCAAAACCAAAAAGTAGTAGGAGTGAGTGGAGAAGAAACCAAAAACAACAATGGACAGAGACTGATAGATTACTGCGTTGAAAATGAACTATTGGTTGCAAATACTTTTTACGCACACAAGGATATACATAGATTTACTAGAGTTAGAGAAAGTAGAAATGAAAAATCAATAATAGACCTAATCCTTGTAGACCACAAACATAGAAAAGAAGTACAAGACGTCAGAGTGTATCGAGGCTCGGAAATAGGAAGTGATCATCATCTTCTCAAAGCGAAAATAAGTATGGGAATACAAACACCAATACTAACAAAGAATAGTGTAGCAAAAAGTAAACTGAGAAACGTATCAATAAAGACATATAAACTGAGAAACGAGGAAACAGCTTCAAGTTTTAGAGACAAAGTAGAAATCAGAGTAAATGAAATAGAGACAGATAAGTACGATGGAAGTATAGAAGACCTTTGGAAAATCTTCAAGGAAATAATAATAAGTGCAGCTGCTGATACATGTGGAACCTACAGGAAAACGAATAATAAGAGACAAACAGTTTGGTGGAATTATGGCATAAAAGAAGAAGTGAAGAAAAAGAAAGTGATGTGGAAAGAATACCTAAACAGCAAAACGCAGGAAAGCTATAACATATATAGAATACAGAGAAACAAAGTTAAGGTTTTGGTGTTAGAGGAGAAAAAGAACGCATGGGAACAGTTTGGTAGAAAATTAGACGAAGATGCGAAATCTAATCAGAAATTATTCTATAGGTCATTAAAGAACCTAAAGAACGAAAACCATGATAAGATAAATTTTATTAAGAACAAAGATGGGAAACTAATAAAAAAGGGACATGACATAATGGAACGATGGAGAGACTATTTTAGTGAATTGTTAGGAGGAGAGAGGGTAGAGAAAGAAGAGATAGATCGAGAAGAAAGAGAAGAACAAGAGGAAATAAAAATGGAAGAATTAGAAGATTCAATAAAAAAGCTGAAAAATGGCAAGGCGGCTGGGCACGACAAGATAACAACAGAAATGATAAAGAACATGGGACGAAACGGAATTATGCTGTTAAAGAGGATCATTGACAAAGCATGGAAAGAGGGAAAAGTGCCTAGTGATTGGGAAGTGGGGATAGTCATGCCAGTACATAAAAAAGGCGATAAGATGACATGTGACAACTATAGAGGGATAATTTTACTCAGTACAATAACAAAAGTTTATGAAAGAATCCTGAACACTAGGTTGCAAACGTACATCGAATCGCAAATGGAAGAAACGCAATCAGGTTTTAGAAAAGGAAGAAGCATTCAGGATAATGTATTCACAATAAAACAAATAATTGAGAAGCTGCTAAAGCAAAGCAGACAAGGGTACACTGTTTTCTTAGATCTGGAGAAAGCTTTTGATAAAGCTCCAAGGGAATTAGTATGGAACAGCTTGAGGAAAAGAGGAGTAGACCAACAACTCAGGAAAGCTATACAAAGTATGTACAGAAACAATAGCAACTATGTAAGAACAGCAGACATGGTGTCTCGACAGTTTGATGCTAGAGAAGGCTTGAGGCAGGGTGGAGTACTGAGCCCTACGCTTTTTACGATGTTGATGGATGACATAACAAAAGAAGTAAAAAAAGAAGGTAAAAGCTTTACATGTGGGACATTATAGATTGAAGCAAACAGTGCTTAGTGAGTGTGCATTCGCGGATGATGTGGTGATTTTCGCTGACACAGAGACGGAGTTGCAGCAAAATATAAATGAGTGGAATGACGTATTCAAGAGGAAAAAATTGACAATAAACAAGGTAAAGACAAAGGTGATGGTTCTAGGGAGGATACAGGAAAATATAAGAATAGAGATCGAAGGAGTGCAATTGGAGCAGGTTAACTCTTTCAAATATTTGGGAGTGCAGATTGATAATCGAGCAAGTTGTGAAACTGAAGTTAAAGCAAGAATTGAAGCAGCTGCTAAGATGTACCATGCATTGAACAGAACATTTCTGAATCAGAAGGTTATTTCTAGAAAGACGAAGATGTCTGTATTCAAATCTGTGTTTAGGCCGATATTAACTTTTGGTAGCGAAAGCTGGATTTTGTCAAGTGCCTTAAAAAGTAGTGTACAAGCCATGGAAATGAAATACTTGAGGAAGGTGATAGGAATAACCAGAAGGGATAGAGTAAGAAACGAAAAAGTGAGAGAGGAACTAGAAGTCGATTCAGTCTTGGAAAAAATAGAGCAACACCAGCTAAGATGGTTTGGACATTTGTTGAGAATGAAAGACAAGCGAATGGCAAAATGTGTCTGGCAAACGCGAGTTCAAGTCAAAAGAGGAAGAGGTCGACCACCAGAGACATGGGATGGAACTATCTGTAAAATATTGTCAAGAAGGGGTCAAACGTGGGAAAGCGCGAGGGAGATGGCAAAAAACAAGAAAGAGTGGGTGAAATTTGTTTATGGACGTTAGATAAGGGAATTTATTATTTTGTTTTATTCTTGTATTTTTATGGTATGTACTACCTTTATACTCTTACACCTACGGGTAGATAGAGTTTCGATTATATATATATATATATACTTTTATTCAGTCAGGGACAATCGTTTCTTTTAAAATCTTCAAAACCATCGCCCCTTTCCACTTTTCCCCGGGACGCAGTTTGATGCGACTCGAAACGACTCCGGGCTGCATGCCGATCATTTTCAAGTACTCGCTTTCGTCCATATCTATGATTTTCGCTTTTTCTTGCCAGGGATTCCAAACGAGTGTGTCGGGCAAGTTGCTCTTGTACAGAACCAAGGTTCTGTCGCCGGCGACGTGGTCTATTTTGTGCTTTTCGTCGGTGTTTTCGTAGATACGTTCTATCTGTTTGTGTATTGCCATGAATTCGTTGCCGGCTGTTGACGCAGAACCTTCCGTTAATGTATCCGTTTCCACAGAGGCAAAAGGTAACAGGTCTTTGTATGCGGTAGAATCAAAACCGCTGATGTTACACTTGGTAACGTCTCGTACCTTGATGTAAGTGTGCAGCATCAACGAATAATCAAACGTAAAGAATTCGCTTATGTTGATAACTTCAATTTCGCACACGATTTTGTAAGCGTGCAAAGAAATTGTGTACAACAGCTGAAACTGAAAGTTCCACATGGACCGCGTGAAATCGTCGTCTTCCAAACTCAATACAACGCGGACATTATCGTGTTCCACTTTCGCCGGATCCTGATGGATCGACCATCGACAGAGCCTGGCGAATCCATGCTGCGGGCCAAACGTCCATTTTCCTATATGAGGGAAAACTACGGTAATTCCACCTCGGATAGGCTGATGATTGTCGAACGTGGCTTTTTTCGTCACGAATAGGTGCTCTATGTCCAGCACTCTCCACGAGGTTATGGTGGCTCCGTGAAGGTTGATGGTGCACATGGTGTCCTTGCCTCTATCTAGCACTATTGTGTTATCGTGAATTTTCGTCCGATTGGTGAAATCGGGCTCTAATTCCATGAATTCCATGTTTGGTTTTAAAAGTTGTATGATGTATTAAATGTCGACATTGATATTTAAACTCATAGCTGCCTATAAGCTTCATTTTTCGCTGATTGCAATCATCTGTTTGTTTAGAAGCATTTCGTTTCATATTTTGCTTGTATGCCTTTAATTATTGTGGTTTAGAAATGGCATTCCTACTTTTCTGCCTCTAGTACTAGAGTTACCAACTTTTTGAAAGAGAAAATGAGGGCTGGGTACTTACCTGGACTTTCTCAAGATCAGGAGAATGAAATTTTCGGATACTCGAAACTAGATCTTGTGGGTCATCTAATTTTCTCCACGGGTGACAGAATAATAAATAAACTTCATTTGCGGATTTTCTTCCTATCCATACACTTTGCAATAGAACTAGGAGTCCCGCGTAAAGATATAATTATATTATTTAGATTTATTTTCTTAGAAAAATTGCTGTTTTTACCTTCGAGAGAATCCGACTGTTCGCAGCTACAACCGCAGCCAATTTTCAACTTTTCGCCAATAGTTGAATTAACCTTTCTTGTTTTGACGATTATTTCTTATTTTCCTCTTCATATACACTTCAGAAAGACCGCTTATTTCCTCAATTTCAAATAAAATGACAAATAAACTTTTAGGTTAAACGTCGGCGGGAATGTCATAATTTATTAGTGAAATTCATTTTAATTAGTTTTCCAGTTGCTCTTTATTAATTTTGGACACTATTCACTCCATAGTAATGGAAAAAGATATTAACAAGTATTTTGATATTTTGAAATTCCAATTTGTAAAACCGACAAAATTCGCTTCACTCATTGCTCAACTCAAATGTCAAAAAATTAAACAACAAGTAAGCTCTCTATCGGCAATCAAAGAAACCATTACCAGTATGGTTCTTGTGGTTTCTGGGCTCCTGATATGAAGAGTGAAATTTTCGGATTAGGAAACCCCAGGTAAACAACCAAATGTAAAAAAAATCTACTTTTCCAAAAGTGAAGTCATCTATTGCCATTTAGAGAAACTAACCGCTACGTAGTTCAGCTATTATATTTCATTATTATAGGTGTTTATAATATCTATTATTTTTCAACGAAACACATAACAGGGACCCTAGAAACACAAGGAGTGTGAGGCCATCTCTTGTCATTCAACAAAACTATTCCCAACTTACTTTAGCTTAAACTACGCATGCTCACAGTTAACTTTGTTTTTGAATTTGCTCCATTCTTGTCTCTTGTTTGTGGGGCTGTAATTTGTGATTTAGTAACAGGTCCTCAGAAAGTAGAGGTGATACAGATTGTTCATGGATATGGTTTAATTTTTTCCTCGAATTTTGACGGGTAAAATTTTCAAATTTTCCACAATACCTATCTGCTATCTACTAAAATAACTTTTCTCTGATGTTTATTTCCTGCTTGCCATTACAAATTTTCAAAACCCACAAAATTCGCTTCCCTCAATGCTCAACTCAAATGTCAAAAAATGAAATAACAAGTAAGCTCTTTATCGGCAATCAAAGAAACCATTACCAGTATGGTTCTTGCGGTTTCTGGGCTCCTGATATGAAGAGTGAAATTTTCAGATTAGAAAACCCCAGGTAAGCAACCAAATGTAAAAAAATTCTACTTTTCCAAGTTGTGAAGTCATCTATTGCCATTTAGAGAAACTAACTGCTTCGTAGTTCAGCTATTATATGTATTTTATTATTATAGGTGATTATAAATATATATTTTTCAACGAAACACAAGGAGTATGAGGCCATCTCTTGTCATTTAACGAAACTATTCCCAACTTACTTTAGCTTAAACTGCGCATGCTCACAGTTAACTTTGTTTTTGAATTTACTCCATTCTAGTCTCTTGTTTGTGGGGTTGTAATTTGTGATTTAGTAACAGGTCATCAGAAAGTAGATGTGGTAGAGATTGTTTATGGATAATGGTTTAATTTTTTCCATGCAGATAAAATTTTCCGCAATATCTGCTACTAGAATAACTTTTCTCTGATATTTATTTCCTGCTGGCCAACAGTGCAAAGTTAGCCAAGTTACTTTCCAATCTTTTAAAATTGAAATAAAAAACAATTTTGAGGTTATGTTATTCGGATAAATTTCATAGTACTTAGGTGAAATGCATAAAGAAAAATTTATTTAATTATTACAATTTTGCATCTATTGCAAAGCAAACGAACCTTTCAGTACCTAGTTCAGCTACTATTATTAGTGCAAGGGAGTAGTTAAGAAAATTGACCAGCTGAGTACATACTTCCCTTTGTTTCTGGGAGCCCGATACCAAATACGAAATTACGGAGCTTCTATGAAACGAGATTTGTGTGTTCAATATTCTGTTCAACTATCAGGATTACAGGAGCATTATGAAGTGCAGGAAGCCTTAGTAGCACAAAATTTAAGTAATGATTCAATAAATAATCGATGTTATTTATCTTTTATAGTACCAACGAGGAGCTTCAAGCAACCCTACAAGAACTGACAGATTTACAGCGACAACTGACTGACCTCCAGCAAGATAATGAACGTCTGTTGGAAGAAAAGAACCTAATGTTCGACTCCCTTTGTCGGCAAACCGAAAGGCTTAATGAAACTCGCACCGAAGTTGAATCGTTAAAACAGCTCTTGTACAGAGATAAAGATGATACGGGCCAATTTGAAACTGTGGTAGAACGGGAGCTGAAGTTGGTAGATTTGTTGAAATCGGCGCAAGAGGAACGAGAATCTTTACTTTTGAAGCAAGAACAGTTGAATAATGAAGTGCAGGAGATACGCGCTGTTAATTTGGAACAGAGTGCCGAAATTGAACAGTTGACGGAGAGAGTGAGGACTTTAGAGAGTACTTTGGATGCCAAACATGCCGAGCACAAATTGTTGGACCAAGAATTGGCGATAGCAAAGGACCAAAGTAGCGGGCGGCAGATAGAAATTAATAGGTTGACGGATTTATTAGACAACGCCCGAACTAAGATCAGCGAATTGGAACAAGATCGGACTCTGAGCGACAAATCGGAATTGGACGAGTTGCTGGATAATGTCCGCAAAGAAAAGGATTCCTTGGAATCGGAGGTGACGCATTTGAAGGAGCAGTTGGCTAGAGCAAAGAACGAGTCTGAAAAATTGAGAGAACAGGTGTTCGTCTTGCAGGAAGAGTGCAAGGTTTGCGAATCTTGGAAAGTGTGAAAATTGTTGCTTTATCGGTTGCTTTTGTTTAGGTCACGAGGAACAATGCGAAATGCACGCAGTCTGAGTTGGAGTATAAATGTGAGAAATTGGTCGTAGAAAAGAACGGGTTGTCGGATCAGCTGCAGCAGTTGCAAGAAGCGGCCAATGAATTGCAGGTATGTATAGAATACATTAGAGCTGGAGACTTTTGGAGTGGGGATTTTAGAGTAACACATAGGGCTGTGCTAAATAATCGATTAATCGAAATATAACTGATTAATCGATTATTTCTTTATAGATTTTACAATAATTGATTAATCAAATAATCAATTAATTAATCAATCAATCAATTAACCAGATGATTGATTAATCAGAATCTATTAATCGTTTTTTTGAGTAATTTATTAATCAATTACTAAAAAAACAATTAATCGATTATCTGATTAATCGGCTGATCGATTGTTCGATTATTTGTTTAATCGATTATTTGATTAATCGATTATTTGATTAATCGTTTATTTGATCAATTGTTCACTTGATTAATCTATTATTTAATTAAGCGATTAATTGAACATTTTGTTCCATCGATTAATTAAATGAATACTTTCTTGTGGTAAGCTATTCTAGAGGTAGGTATTATTTTTATTATTGACATATCGCATATTATCCATGGTTATTGGGACGAGCATGATTGTGGATAATAGAAAACGGATAATGCAAACGAAAATTTCCAATCCCTTAAGACATGAGTATTTCAAAATCTCCAAGTTGAAAAGTCCCGCTTGAATCTTAGCTTGATAGTTGCTGGTGCTGCTTAATCGATTAACCAAATAATCGCTTAGTCGATTAATCAAATACTTAATCGATTAATTATTGTATTGTATTGTACTCAGGGGTCGATTGGCTGCGTAAGCCTTACAAAACTGCGACCAGTGTTGATCTTTTGTTCATAACCCTACACGTAATTAGATTCTCAGGAATTTGATCTTTCCAGCGAAGCACAGAATGTCCCTGAGAGGCTTTCCCTTCACTTCTTCGGGCGCCAGTTGTGCCTGCCCTAAGTGTTGCAGCCTAAGTCGAGCTAATGTATCGCAATTGCAGAGAATGTGTTCAACCTCCAGTTCACAAAGTCTGCATTTGTCACTGTCTGTCAGTCCCAGTTTTTTGAGGTGGTACCTCACTGGGCAGTGTCCAGTAAACAGAGCTGTAATGAGTCTGGTTTCATTCTTTGATAAAAGAAGAAGCTTTTTTGCATTCGTGGTCGAGTACTCAATGAATTTCTTCGCCTGTCTATGTCCTGGTATATTATACCAGAGAGATTTTTTGTTCTCCATTTCCCATTTTTGAATTTCCGCCCTTCTGTGTGCTCTAGATACCCCACAGAACGGTTCGGGTCCAACCGGGAATCTCTTTGAGCCTGATCTAGCTAGTTCGTCAGCTATTTCATTCCCTTCAATTCCCTCATGACCCGGCACCCAATGCAGGGCAACTTTATTGCCCTTAGCCAGTTTCTTGAGGGATTGTCTGCATTCCCAAGTGGATAAAGACTCAAAGCTATTGGCTTTCAGTGCTCTTATCGCAGCCTGACTGTCAGACATAATATAGACTTTTTTACCCTTTATATTCCTTCGTAGGCATTCTTGGGCACAAAGGTCTATTGCAAGTATTTCAGCTTGCATAATTGTGGGATAGGTTCCTAAGGCTATTGATGCCCTGTATTTTGGGCCATATATGCCTATTCCCGTTCCCTGTTCGGTTTTAGATCCATCAGAGTACCAGATGGAGGAATTTGGTTCCAGCTTTATTATTTGACTTCCAGCCGTGTTGCGGTCCTGAATGACCACCTCGAACGGTGTCTGGAAGTCAAACGCTCTCGGAGTGATATCCAAGGGTTTTTCAAGCAGTTCTGGCTGTAAAAAGTCCAGGATCTTTAGATGGCCTGTTTTGTCGCCCGGTTTGAATTTTTTATGTTGGGTAATTTTTATGGCGGTTTGTAGACCCTCCCTCTTCACCCGTAGGTGAAGGGGCGGCAGGTCCAAGAGTACCTCCATAGCCGCAGTCGGGGTTGTGCACATAGCCCCTGTAATACCCAGACACGCTAGCCGTTGCAATTTCTGCAACTTGCTTTGTGTCGTGATTTCCTTGGTTTTTGTCCACCACACGAACGAAGCGTATGTGACAATGGGTCTTATTATCGATGTATATGACCAATAGATCATCTTCGGTTTTAGCCCCCCAGGTTTTCCAAAAAGTTTGCGACAGGCCCAAAAGGCCCCCGTCGCCTTGGAAAGAGTTTTATCTATATGAGGTCTCCAAGTGAGTTTGGCATCCAGAGTTACCCCTAAATACCTTACCTCCGGAAAATTGTATCGATAGTCCTTGTAGCTGTGGAGCTTTTAGATTTAGCCTCCTGCGCCTAGTGAATGGGACTATGGTGGTTTTGGTGGGGTTTACCGTAAGTACCTCCTTTACACACCATTCTCTTATTTTGTTTAGGGCAGTTTGCATTTGGTTTGAGATTATACCATCATGCTTGCCCTTGATTAGAATGACGATATCGTCTGCGTACCCTAGTACACAGTATCCCTCATCAGTCAGTTTTCTCAGTAGGTCGTCCACCACGATAGACCATAGGAGAGGCGATAACACCCCACCTTGTGGGCATCCTCTTGCCGTAGCCATCGAAGTCTCTTCCCCTCCTAAGGAAGCCGTAACTGTTCGACTTTCTAGCATTGCTTCTATCCAGGTTATTGTGGGAGGTTCAATGCCATGTCTCGCAGCAGCCGTTTTTATAGATTTATTTGAGGTGTTATCAAAGGCACCCTCTATATCTATCGATTAATTAAATAATCAATAAGCCGATAAATCAAACAATCAATTAATTGACAATCAACTAACTGATTAATCAAATAATCGATTAATCAATCAATCAAGTAATTGATTAATCACATAATCGAAAAATCGATCAGTCAATCAATCAAGTTGTTGGATAATCAAATAATCGATTAATCGAGAAATCGATCAGCTGATTAATCAATTAATCAAATAATCGATTAATCAAATTTATCGATTACTTTACAACAATCAATAATCGATTATGAAATGTAATAATCGCACAGGCCTACACTACATACAGGATTGGTAAGAGCAGATTATCTACTTCTGAGAATTTGTTGTCCATAATGACCTTTCGAATATTTTTCGAAGGGAATTGAAAAACCTTGTTTTTATTCTCTTCTTATCTTTATTTATTAGTGTCGCAATGTTTGTGAACTAGAAAACTTATCTGTAAATTATAGATGACTGCGTCGATAATAAATCCATATCAGTACAGATATGAGTGTGAGTAACGTACACAAATAGATGAAAAATTGGAATTTCAGGTGCAAGCTCAGTGCCAGTTAGAAGACAAACGGCAGCTGTCTTCTGTGCTGTCTGAAACCCAGAGGAACTTGAGCGAAGCTGAGCGTAGGAATTTAGAGTTAGAGAGTGAAATTGCCGAGGTCAAACGACTTAGGGAAGAAGAGGTAAACTGAGAATATGTACTGAGAAACTATTTGTTTATTTCGGTGGAATTTACAGAACGAAGAATGGGAAAGGTTCCAGAATGATTTGCTAACCTCCGTTCGAGTAGCAAACGATTTTAAAACGGAAGCGCAGCAAAATGTGCAGAAGTTGATTATGGAAAACAAGGCGGAGAGGGAGAGGATAAAGATGTTAGAAGCTCAGATCGACAAACTGAAAGGTGAGTGTTTACAGACACTTTTGTGCATGACATTGTTTCGAGGGCCGCTTTTTGAGTTCTGATTGTTTTATCCGTGCAACTCGTGATTGCAATAGTTGCCTGAAGTGATCTGGCTCTTAATCATTTTCAGGCACATCAGAAGTGAAATAGCGACACTCAAAAAGGAACTTCTTATGCTTGTATACCATTAAAAATGTTTGCACGATATTATTTTCTTTAGCTTAAAACCTTCTGGACTGCCACACGAATAACGTTAACATTGAAACTTATCTAACATGCTAACAAAAAGTTTCTATATTAATAATAAAGTGGTTCTTTAAATAAAGTGGAACTCCCCATAAGTCGAACCTCAAGGGACACACAAAAAAAATTCGAGTTTAAGAACATTTTATGAAAAAATTTCCATACCTTGTATTATTAACATAATAACTCATGTCGTGGATGTCGTCGTCGATGGCAATGTATTCTTCTGCGTCAATATCTTCTATTTGTACCGATTCTCTGTATTTCGCAAGCGTTGCCTTTAATTCTGCAAGACTAAGATCATCCAACCGATTATCTTCATTTTCACGAATGTCACGGGAGAATCCGGCTTTCTTAAAACAGTTCTGAATTGTTCTTGCTGAGACATCTGTATCCCACGCTTTTGCTATTTCTCTAATAGCATCTAATAAAGTTACCGCTAATATTCTACGATCCTCAATGGCAGCGATAGTTATCGGATGAGCCGGGCAGTTGTCTACGAAAAGTAACATTTTTCTCTTTTGGGCCGAAAACTTTCTGTCAAGAGACAATAACCATTTCTCGTACAGGTCCACGCCTTCTTGTTATTCTGATAAGTGACCCTCAAAGACCTGATTCCCTGAAAACATCTAGGGTTCTTTGATTTCCCAATCACCAAAAGTTGCAGTTCTTGCGTCCCGTCCATATTTTCACCAACCATAACAGTAATTCGTTCTTTACTTTGCTTTCCCCCGTAACACTTCTCATTTTTAAAAGCCAAGGTTTTGTCCGGTAAACATTTTTAAAGAACAGACCCGTTTCGTCGACGTTGAAAATGTCCTGAGATTAATATTGGAAGAGTAATCCAGTGAGCACATTTTCTTTCCAATTTTCACACTTTTTCGTTTACATCTGCACTTTCACCGCAAATCATTTTTTGCACAATTGTGTGATGAACTTTAAATTTGTGCAGCCATCGCGAGCTCGCAGCGAAATCCAAATTTCCCAAAGTTTTCACGAATTCCTGTGCTTTTTCCCGAATTATTGTTCCCGATATCGGCAGTTTCTTGTCACGGCAAACCTTAACCCCCTTCAACATTGCTTCATTGATATCTTCATACACACACGACTTAAACCGTTTTCGAGCATTGCTGACCCCATTCGGAACTTTGTTCAAGAATTGCATCGCGATTCTTGTAAATTGTGGATAATGTGTTTGACGAAATTCCAAACTCTGCTGCGATATCTTTTTTCCGTTTTACATCTTGCAACGATACTTATGTCTTTTGTTCTGCAACGGTAGTTTTTATCTTACTTTCGGTACCAACTAAACCTGGATACGGTCGGTTGGACATGTAATCGTCGACAATACCCTTGAGCTCTTTGTCGAAGAAAGGGTAGGGTTCTCTATTGCTAGACGGTGATAAATAGAACACAGGAACAACATAAAATTAACTCTATTACTTTAACTATTTACACTACAGTTGACTAAATTATTTATATACAAAATATTTACAGTGACAATTAATACAGGACTTCGCGGTAATTCAGATTCTCAAGTCGGTCTGTCAAACGGTCTGTACGGTACAAGTTAAAATTAAATGAGTTGTTCGCCGCGGGCGAACCTCTCATTCAATTCTGGTGTCCTGATACACGTCGAACGTCCGGCGTGCGATCTGCACAATATAGGTCTGGTTTTCTGGATGTTACGTAGCAGTATTGAAATACACTCCAGTCGGGGGTTTAGGTACGGGATCTTCGGTGTCGCACTCCAGAGTGCAATCCCTTCGGGGAGGCCGCTAACCAATATGTAATGGATACGTCCTACCATACACCGGCTGCCTCCAGGTTTGGGTGGAAACCGGTCACCACAAAGAAATCCCAGGTGGCTATAAATAACCAGCGGAGAAAACGTAATTAAGTGGTTCCTACCCCTGCCAGAGAGCTCCGATTTCGGCAGACTCGTTGCCGTACAACTAGTCAGCTCCAACCACGTTGGTCGGATAATGTTTAAATATTGTTAGACAAGCTAGCAATAAATAACCATATAGGCACTTACATGAAAACAGTAGCGGAGGATATATCTGCAGATCGAACGGCGAAACGAGAACGTTACTCAGTGCGTCGCGGTTAAATAAAGTCAGTATTGAGAATCGGCGGCGGTGAATGAATTCTGAATCTGAAGGATTCTTAATTCGAAGTCGGAGAATTAATGTTGAATGAATGAATGTCCCTTGGCCATCAGGACAGTAGCTTTTATAAGACTCAGGGGGGGGGGGGGTGGATTCTGCGGTCTGCTTCCGAGATTTTCCAGCGGGGGCATTGGTGCCGTCTGCACCAATTGTGACGTTGATCCTTCGCGTCATACATGGGACGTGTGCAAACCTTCGCTAACGCATGTTTTAAATCTCAACTGGCGCGCGCTTGCTTCTCCCATCCATTTACAAATAGGATGACGCCTACCTCCTTCTTTTCTCTGGGACCCTGATACCTGTAGCGCATTAACAGAACAAATTATGAATGCCACCTAAGTTCATTAGGTAACATAGGCATTCCAATCTTGCTTTGTTACAATCTCAATAAACTTGTTCGTCGGCTACCGACAAAATTTTTAATTTCCTCTTCGCACTTGACATTTTTAGCAACAGCTCTGAACACAATCAGCAAGAAAACTAAACTGGCCAGCAAAGCAGTAATTTTAGAGTCTCGACGGGTTTTCCGGCCATTTGTTTATTACCCCTATTTCTAACAAATATCGATTACCGATTTCAAAGAAAGGGTCATAAAAGATGTGAACAAACCAGGTAAGTACATAGTTTTAGGCAGAAAAGGTTTTGTCGGCTAAAATTGAATAAAGGGGATAAAATTCGTAGGATTACGGAAGGATATACTTCCAGGTATGGCAATTTACTAATTCTCAAGATACGGACTACAAAATACGTATGATTTGCCGTGTAGGTCAAGGGACTCGCATTTTTATTCGAGTTACGGAAAAATTCGACTCAAGGAAGTTCGACTCATGGGAGTTCCGCTGTATTTTCATTTAGACAATGATTAATTTAGCTTCTAAGGATCAAAATCTTTTATTAGAATTGTGCGAAGAAGGATGGAGAAAAGAGTAAAAGAAGTATTAGGGGAAAACCAACATTTGGGTTTTTTCTGGCAGTTCAGAAAGTTTGGCGTCCGTGTTTCGCATACAAAGGCGATAATCTATACGAGCATAAACGCGACACCGTTTTGTGCACCAAAACATGGACAAAACAGTTTCTGTATTGTTAGGTAAAAACACCGCTGGTGTTCGTCTAGACCGCAAACCGTTTTGGAAAAGCATGTTTAATCTCAAACCGAAAAAACCGGACGAACCGAAAAGGAAACGGAATCTGTCCACTGATTCTTCGCTGGACGAATTAGAAGGCGAATCGAGCTCCAGTTCAACGAATAACATTGCTGAGAGGACCCAGGATAAGTTCGGCAAACTTACAGGTAGCTTAGAAAGATTAAAGTCGATGGCTTTCAAACGTACTGCAAGCTTAAAAGATTTAAACCAACCGGCGATGGACAGAAAGGATAATTTGAAATATATAAACGAGTTGTACGCCGGTATTGATCCGGAAACTCCCGAAGATCAGTTGACGGAAACGGAAAGGGCCATCGTGAGACTGAAATACGCGTACGAAAACGAAATGTTGGCACAGAAAACTAAACCGAAAGCGAGGAGATCGAAAAGAATGCTAGCTATCAGCAAACCGCTGTTACGTTCCGTTATTTCTAATCCGAAATTGAATGAAATCACTCGTAATCCGGATATTATGGAGATTGCGCCTGTGCCGTCGTGCAGTGAGGAAATTGAAGAATATTTCTTTAGGAATAAGCAGTTTGTGCGGGGTACCGTCAGCCTAGATGATGTTTATCGTGAAAGCGACGGTTTTGAATATGTAGAATGCGAAGAACAAACATTCGGCACCTTTAAACGTAACGATAATTTAAATAAGAGTAAAAGCATGGATGATATTTATTTTGTGCAAGATCGGGAAATTTCCGATTTAATTTTGAGGTCCTCCGTGAGTAGTGCTGATTTACATAGTGTGGAAATTCGTGCTGCGAATCAAGCGGAGAATTTGAGTGTTACGGAAGATTCTGATGGATTTCCGAAGATAACGCACGAAAATTTGGATGCTTTGTGCGATAGAATAGACGTCAATAAACCGGAGGGAGAACTGACGAAAGAAGAGAAATTTCTGGTGAAATTAAGAGAATCTTTCGACGAAATCGGCCGTAAGCACGTGTTGAAGAAGGATAAACCTCTAGACAGAAATAATTTGGTGATCAGTAAGCCGACAGAAGGTTCTGTGTTGCGCAATCGAAAACTGGCGACTATCATAGGCGATCCTAGTTATAAAGACGTGGCGAACCCGGATGCAAAGAGAACGTTTCTTAGCGGAATGATATACTCAAAATCCGAGGACAATAACGCAATTTGGTACGAAATTCACGAAGATGTTGTTCCGTCAACGAGCGGCACTATAGAAAACATAAACCCACACATTAATCACCAGTGCGGGAGCATCACAGACGTTTTTGATTCGATAGAGACGGACGAGGGCTTGAATAAATTAATTGTGACCGGTAAATGCAAAGTAAATGGTTTTCTGTTCGACGAGATTGGTGAAATTGTACTTCCTGGGTCGATTGAAGGTCCTAATAATACCGATCCTTTGGGTATTCATGTATTTGTGGAAGATGGTCTTCAATCGAATACTGAAGAAGCAACAAATGTTGAAGCACAAGAATCTGTTGGTGCTACGGAAGATGACCTGCAGTTTGATATAGAAATGAGTGATTCTCCAATTGATATTGTGGAAGACGCTACAAACATGTTAGAACGCGATGGTTTTCCAGACACAATTGCTGGACCAAAAGATAGAAGCAGTATTATTGAGGATATGTATTGTTCTGATACCAACGAAAATAAAGTTTCTTTTGCGAATAAAAGAAATTTTGATGCGGTGATTCACCAGTTGAAAGATACCATGAAACCGGTAGATGACAAAGAACATTTGGTCAAACATCTCGAAGAGAAGAATTTGGATGATGAAGAGATTAGTATAGTGTTGGATCTAGCAGCTAATTCAGAGTATAGTTCTACTTCTCCGTTGAATGAAAACGATATTGATTTTATTGAAAAGGTTAAGAGTGCGTATTTAAGTGATGAAGAAGATGAGCCAATTTATGAAAATGTTGTTTTTTCCGATAGAGAAAAATATGCACAAAAAACTATTTTTTTGGAAAGTAAAAAGCCAGTGCCTTTACCACGACGAATGCATCGACAAGACAAATCTAACAGTTTTGATTTTGAAGAACAACAAGTTACCTGTGAATTCGATTCTGACGAAGATGATTTAGAAGTGCAGAGGATACTGTTACCGGAAGCTTCAGTTTTAGATGATTTTGCAGAAGATTTGAATGATAAATTTTTGAAACATGAGCAAACGAATTCCTTTATCTGGAAAACGCATGTGGATGTGAAACAGATCGAAGAATCTTGTGATGCTGCTGATGTACCTAATGATTTGGATGTCATCAGTATTGAGGAAGTGTGTCGTACAGAAGAAACAGATTACTGCAGTTATAATTTAATGGAAATTGCCAGTATCGTGGAAGCCTTCATAAGAAACGAACAAAATAATCTGCCAACGTTTACTGAGGAGAACACCAGAGATATATATAAAGCAATTCCGGTAATTTTGGACAGTGACAGGGAAGCAGAACTGTCAGATGGAAAAGATCCAGAAACTTTAGAAAATGACAGTTCCAGTATCAAAATTCATAGTGACTGCAAACATGAAAGAGAATTTCAAGATGGTATAACGGAAGAGGAAATTTCTATAGCTTCTGTTCGTTGTTCCATGTGTCTGGCTAAGGAAAAACGTGACTCTCGGAAGCTGTTTGAAGAAAGAGATGATTTGGATAAAGATGTGATGGAAGAGGCGGGCCAGTCCGAAGCGAAAATGACCACCCAGATGAGGAGAGCGGTGAAATTTTTCGGAAATCCAAAACACGACAATTCTGAAGTAAAAACTGCCATTCATACTTCGGATAATTTTGTTGCGAAAATGAGCGATTCAAACGAACAGTTCTATGATAGTGTCGAGGTTTTAGAAGACGTGCATTCTTTGGATTCGGATTCTTCGGTTAGTCTCCATCGAAGTCCAGAAGAATTAACGTTTGAGAAAGTAAACGATTTCGACGATCTTAAAAAACCTTATTTGCGTAATATACCTTCTTTTATGGAAGACCCGATTCCCAGTTATCAACCGCGTTTATTGTTACCCCCGATGGACGGGGTGCTCTCCCAAAAAAGCAGCTCCTCTTTAGGGGAGACAAATAAACCTTGTGGACCTCATGAAATGAATGCGGGAAATTCTCAATCGTCGGACGGAATATCTACGTTACAACCGCAAGATAAAGACTTTTGTGGTTTGGAGAGGACTTCGACTCGAAGTTCCGTGACTTCTACTGATTCCCGGGGTTTCGTTCGATATAATACAGAAGACACTCGAAGGAGTTACGAGAACGCGAAAAAGTTATTCGAAAAATTGAGTTCTACGGGTGCAAGTCTACCAATAACGGAATTTAAAAGTGAAACTTTTCAAGAGGTACTGCTGGAGCAAATGATACGGGATAGTGTAGTCGAAACGGGGTCTTTGGACACTTTGAAAAAAATCAAGAAAAGAGATGTCTAATGTCTAATGTCTAATGTTTTGTTTAGCCATAGTTTAAGTTTTGTGTACAATTTTAATAAAACTAGCATGATTATCGTGGAAAATTTTATTTTTGTCGTGTAATTGTTGCAATATGTATACAATCATTTTGTATTTGGCAAAAAGTGTTTTATGGAATCGTCCATGTTGTTAAGACCGTCTTCCTTTTGAGCTGGAGACTCCATAATATGTTTAGCGGTAAGAATGAGTTGTTTGTTTGTTTGTTATATTTTTATTGATGAAAATTATTTCTACAGTTTAATTTTTCTTATTGGTTTTTTAAATCTGTGTTGCATCTTCATTTCGTATCTCATGCAAGCCTTGAAGGCGCTCCAACCGTCGTTTCTTGTGTAATACCGAAATCCCCTGTACATTCGATTTTTCATGATCTTCGAGAATTCTTTGTAATCGAGTATTCCGTTACCATCCTCGTCCAATACTAAAAACACGGTGTGTATCAAGTCCTTGCTTATCTCCTTGTACATGCAAATTTTGAGTATCCTGTAAAACACGTCTTCGGTGAACGGAATTTTCGTGATCCTAAAAAACAGCATGGATATGTCGAAGTCTCGCAAATTCTTCGTAAATTGAGAGAACAGCAGAAAGTCTTCCAGGCTTATGTTTTTCTTGACGGTTAAGTTCTCGACGCGTTTTAAGTAGCTTTTGTATTGGTGCGGATACAAATAGGCGTGCTTCAGGAGTATAATTGCGAAATCTATCTGCGATATCACATCGTCCTCGTTAGAATATTCGTTGAATTCTTCTATAAGCACGGTCGTTTGAAACTGAAGAATAAATTTCTTGAAATCCTCAAACGTGAGTAATGCCTTGCCCTCGGGGCCGAAAAAGTGAACGCTCAGTGTCGTCTTGATTTGTGGCAGCGATTCCGCGTTCGAATGTTCTTGTAATTCATTTTTGGCTCGGTGTATTTCGAGTCTTTGCTTCGCGACATCTTGAACTATGCTTTCTAACACTTGGAACTCGTTTATGTCCACTTTTCCGTTACTGTCTCTATCCAGCATGTCAAAGGCGATGCGAAATATACTTTCAGGCTTGATCAGTACAGATATTAAAAACAAGTACTCCGTGTAAGAAATAATTCCGCTGTCTTTGTATTCCTGAAAAAAATCGACGTCTTCGTTTACCAGTTGTGTTTTCTTCTCTATTTGCTCCAGATCTTTATCCGTTAATTTCTTCCTATGCGTTCTTGCTGGTGGTTCGTCGGTAAGCACCGAACGGACGAAATCTCTGGGAGTCATCAGTGGCACCCTGTGATATTCAGCGGATGCAAATAATTTGAACCATTTTTCTCGCGACGTTTGTTTCACCGATGTCTCGTTTGCTGCATGCACCACCGAGTAATTCCGATAACTCACATAACAAGTCACGGAACTACCAATTAAAGCGTATGTTATGGGTTGTGCAAATTTTTTGAACAATTGTGTCATTTTTGACAACAATCTTAATGAAAATTCGCTGAATGGATTTTGTTTTTATAAAAGGTAAAAGAAACAACAAATTATAAGCTTATGTTTCGATTATAGCCTTTGTACCGTGTGTGTTTTATTACTATCTTAATTATTGTTTGCTGATGTTTCGTGTCTGCACTTTTTATGCACCTTTCTCTAAATGTGACTAACACTTTACGCTTTTACACGTTTATTTCCTTTTTTATTTTATTACTTTTTTAAATTCTATTTCCATTTAATTTCAGTGACAGGAGATACTGTACCGTTGCGTCCTAGTAGTTTTCCTGGTGATGATATTGCTACAAGAAGACAGAAGATAGTGTTAAGTCGTCAAAATAGTCGACAGTCAGTCAAGTCGTTAATAGAAAGTATCGAAAATGCTGGAAAACCAATCGGTAAAGCGGGTAAAGCGAATATTTCTATTACTTTTTAATGCAATAGCTTGAGATGAATTTCTTTCAGGCATTGGTTCGAGAAGTAGCTCAACATCTTCCCTAAATTCGTTAGCTTCAGACGCAAGGCTTCCTCCGAGTCCTGGACCTCCGTCTCTATCTCCAGGATCTCCCCTACGAACACCCTCGGAATGGAACGAAATCTCCGTTGCAAATCAACCAAAGACCCCGCTGAAGGAGCAGCAGCCTAATAAACAAGGAAGAGACTGGACAAAGTCTGTTTTAAACGGTAGGTAGCAATCTGTCTCCAAATAAATCGGACGTAACACGTAATCCATCGTTTTAGATCCTCTATCGAAAGGTGAACTGATAAAGAACAGTATTAACACCAAAGAGGACAATTTGAGAGACTCGATACTTCAGACTGCGAAAGGAATAGATTTTTCCAGACGAAACAGCTACTCGGACTTAAGTAAGCCGTTTATTCACTTTACAACCTTTTATTTTCTTCAGGTTGTTTTCTAGGCGAAAGAAAAGACCCGTTGAATGGCCTAGTCAAGAATGGGGGCTCTAAACGCAACGCGCTGCTGAAGTGGTGTCAAAGCAAGACCGTGGGGTACAGAAACATCGATATAACGAATTTCAGTAGTTCGTGGAACGATGGGCTCGCTTTATGCGCGCTTTTGCATACGTATTTACCGAACAGGGTTCCCTATGATAGTCTCACGCCGCAGGAGAAGAGGCGTAATTTTTCTCTGGCATTTGCAGCTGCCGAAAGCGTCGGGATTCCTACTACCTTGGTAAGTAGATGTTTGTCTTACTCAAAAATTTCTTATAATTAAACTGGCAAGCAATGATATCTACCCACTTAAAATTGTTGGCAATGTTAGTGTGTCAAGTAAGCCCAGATTCAGTTCAAAAGGTATCAGGATATCAGCAATCTGGTAGCTTTCACCGGCGACAATTAAGTTAAATATCTTCGGATTGGGCAAAGTTGAAGCAGCGACATTTTGGCTACAGGAAAATAATGTCCATGAGAAACTTCCACAGGATTAAAAGACCGAAAATATTATACAGGGAATTAGCAATTACATGGTTCAAGTTAGGAAATTTCAAAACGCCAAAATTTTATTTTCTCAAATGGAATTGTCGAATATTAATTCAATTATGTATAAACTTCCACGCCTGTAAAGCTTATTGGCACAGCATAGATTATAAAAAATACAAAATGCAATAAAAAAATATATAATTCCCAAATTTCTCACTTCCTGCATACAATGCAATTTTATATTATTCATATAAATTATTTATTAGTTCATTACAAATGATAGATATGCGAAATAAGGGAAGGTTAGATTTCTCAGGATTAATAACTAACTTGTGATCAAGAGAAGCTTGTAATAGCAATTCTGAATCTGTATTAATTACAGAAATAGCTTGCAATTTGTGTGTTCAAAGGTGCACGTATATTGAGTAAGTTTAAGACTAAGTTATTAAAGAGAGACACAAGGGGGCATCTGGTGGAGGATATCTGGTGTACATACATGAGGATATCAGAGGAAATCGAGGATATCCAAGGAAATTTAAGGATGTCTTGGGGATATCCGGGGAAATCTGAGAGCATACTTTTGATGTTTGCCTACTTTGGCACAATCAGAGGAAATCAATGGGAAACCAAAGGAAATCACGGAAAATCAGAAAAAGGCACGACAAACAAAAAATAATTGTAAATGAGATTAATTTTTGTCTTTGAGCGGAGATGTTAAAATATAAATTATTTTCTTAGGTACGTATAATAATTAATTGAGAAAACCCTAATTCTGTCCCTTTTCCACGATGCAAGACCTTCCAGTGGCAGAATTTGTTTTGCAGTGGATAACACCTGCCTTTTTCACCCTTTGAATATAACCATCATCATCATAAGGTTCTCAGTCCGAAGACTGGTTGGACGCGTGCCTCCATTCTTTTCTATCCTGAGCTAACCTACGCATTTCCCTAAAAGTAGAACATCCTACATCCCTAACTATTTGAGAGCAGTAGTCTAATCTAGGCCTACCCCTACCTCTTTTTATTCCTATCTCTGACTCTAGTATGTCACGAACTATTCCTTCGTGTCTTAGAAGGTGTCCTACCATCCTATCTCTCCTACTCTTTATTGTTTTCCATACCTTTCGCTTTTCCCCAACTCTTTCTAATACTTCCCTATTGCTAACCTTATCTATCCACGGTATCTTCATCATGCGTCTGTAGCACCACATTTCAAACGCTTCTACAATTTTTCTATCCGCTTCTCCTATTGTCCAAGTTTCGCACCCGTATAATGCCGTACTCCATACATACGACGTTAAGAGTCTCTTCCTAGTCTCTATATTAACCGTTCTCGAGCATAACAGTTGTTTCTTTTTGTTAAACGCAACTCGGCCCTGCGCCATTCTTTGTTTTATATCTTTAGTGCTCCTACCGTCTTGAGTTATTTTACTTCCTAAGTAGCAGAAATCCGCGACCTCCTCTATCTTCTCATTTCCAATTTGTATTTCCATTTTAGTTCTATTTTCACATCCCCTACATACCAAAATTTTAGTTTTCTTTTGATTGATTTTCATGCCGAAGCCCTGTGTCAAAACTGCTTCCATTTCATTCAAAGCCGCTCCTAATTCTTCTTTGCTAGATGCTAACACTGCTATATCATCCGCAAATCTGAGCATGTTAATAGTTTGGCCCTGTACATTGATCCCTGAGGCTGTTCTTTCCTTAACAATATTAATCGCATCTTCGATATATAAGTTGAAAACTAGAGGTGACAATGCACATCCCTGTCTCACTCCCTTCCGGATATCTACTTCCCTTTGTTCCTGCTCACATTCTATAACTGCCTTTTGCTCTTTGTAGAGATTATGTATTATTCTTCTGTCCCTGTATTTCATCCCTACCTTTCTCAGCACTTCGAACATCTTCCCCCATTTTACGTTGTCGAAGGCTTTTTCTAAATCTACAAATCCTATATAGACGCTCTTTCTCTTTTCTATCGTTTTTTCTATAATTACTCGTAAAGCTAGAATGGCCTCGCGCGTTCCTCTATTTCGTCTAAATCCGAACTGATCTTCTCCTAATATTTCTTCCGCCTTTTTCTCCATCCTTCTTTGCACAATTCTAGTTAAAATTTTTGACGCATGGGAAGTTAAACTGATAGTTCTAAAATTTTCGCATCTATCCGCGCCTTTTCTTTTTGGCAAAGCTACTATGATGTTCCGTTTGTAATCTTCTGGAATCTCGCCTGTCAGGTATATGCGACTAACTAGTTTAAATAAACGATCTATTACCTCTTGACCTGCGCACTTTAAGATTTCTGCCTGCAAGCCATCTATACCTGGTGCTTTATTATTCCTTAAACTTTTTAGTGCTATCTCAAACTCTTCTCTCATTATAGGACTCCCTAGGTTATCCCCCTCTACACTGCTTTCGCTTTCTAATATATCTTGCACTTCCTGTCCCGCATATAAGTTTCCTAAATATTCTTTCCACCTATCTGCCTTCTCCCCACTTCCGATTAGGATATCTCCTGCCTCATTTCTAATGTTTTTGGTACTAGATCCAATTTCTCTAAAATTTCTCCTAATTATTTTATATGCTTCATCAGTCTTTCCTACTTCGAATTTATCTTCCACTTCTTTGCATTTATTATCGATCCATTGCTCTTTCGCTTTCCTACATTCCCGAATAATTTCCCACTTGATCGCCTTATATCTTTGTTTCCCTGTTTCATCTAACCTATTTTTATATTTTCGCCTTTCCTCTATTAGACTCACAATATGTTTTGTTATCCAGGGTTTCCTACTTTCATTCTGTTTATGACCCAAAATATCCCTAGCTGAGGAAACTAAACTATTTTTAATGCAATTCCATTCTGCCTCTATGTCCCTAACAATATTTCCACCCGTGCCCTTTAGTACTGCATTTGTCTTTTTCTCGAACTTCTCGCTCGTATCATCATCTTTTAGTTTCTCTGGGTCAAGATACCTTCTTCCACTTCTTTTTTTCAAAATCTTAAATTTAAGATTGGCTTTCATAACGACTATGTTGTGATCACTATCTATATCTGCTCCTGGATAACTTCTACAATCCCTAACTTGATTTCTAAATCTTTGCCTAACGAGAATGTAATCTATTTGATATCTCCCTAAGTCTCGTGGCATCTTCCACGTATAGCATCTCCTAACATGATGGTGAAATAGAGTGTTCGCGACCGTTAAGTTATGTTTATCGCAGAACTCTATCAGTCTAACTCCCCTATCGTTCCTATTGCCTAATCCAAAGGGGCCAACTATTCCGCCCTCTCGCCCTGTGCCTACGACTGCATTGAAATCTCCTGTAATTATTAAATTTTCGTGCCCTCTCATAAAATCTAGCACATATTCAATATCACTATAAACTGCCTCTACGGCCTCATCACTGTAGTTAGAAGTGGGCATATATACCTGTATTATTACTGTTTTTACAGGTTTCGCATCTAACCTAACCATAACTACCCTGTCACTTTGCTGTAAGAAATTTTCTACACTCTGTCCTACTTTTTTCCGCATAACAATTCCTACTCCCGAATTTCCTCCTACAGATCCTGTGTGTATTACTCTAAAATCTCCGCTCCAGAAGTCTCCGGCTTCTGGCCATCTCACTTCACTGATACCTGCTACGTCTAATGCTAACCTATCCATCTCAATTTTCAAATTCTCTAACTTTCCTACTTGTTTCATGCTTCTAACATTCCACGCTCCGACTCGTGAGATGTTACACTTATCATTTCTGATGACTCCCCCCGAAGCAGTCCCCGCCCGGAGATCCGAATGTGGGACTATTTTACCTCCGGAATATTTTACTCCAGAAGGTGCCATCATCATAAATTAAAGTACGCTGTACTAGGGATAAAATAATGTGGTGGTTTCCCGTTGCCTTCCACATCGCAGTAGTGTGTATCACAGTGCCATACCGACCCTCACGATCTCTGCCACTATGATTACTGAAAGAGCTGCTGCCCCCTTCCAGGGACTGAGACCCAGAAACGAAGCAGAATTTGATTAAATGGGAACACTCAGGTTTTCCAGGGCCCAAAAAAGTTTGAAATACAAAAATCTGCTGGAAAATTCCTTGGCTCAGTTTGTTAAAGGGGAAATCAAAGAAAATCAGCGGAAATAAAGGGGGAAATCAAGGGGAAATGAGGAAATCATCAAAAAAGGGAAATCAGGTGTACAGTTTTTAAGCCGCGGTTTACCCCTCGGGAATAACTGAGGATACCGTGAGATATCCGGGAATATCTATCTGCGAGAATATAAGGATATTTGAGGAAATCCGAAAATATCCTTGCTTGAAAGGATATCTGGCGTACAATATTTTACGACAGGATGCCTCCTCAGACTAGGCCAAATGGCAAAGTCCATCTTGTACTAAAAAATTACAGATACAAGCTGTTCTTCCATTTAACCAAGAGGACAAGCAGACACAAACGAGAATTTGAAAAAAACGTAAACAATAAAAATAAAAAGGTGCTCGAAGAAAGAATAAGGATAAAAGAATCTAAGGTTATAAACAAAAAAATGAAATGATTTGTTGGAGCGAAGTTAAATTTAAAAGAAATGATCGATGTGACCTAAATCGCAGCTCGCTATCCTGAATAATTCTCAAATTTTTCACTTCCTGTAATTGAAATTATTTATTAGTTCATTGCGAATGGTAGATTTACAAAATAAGAGAAGGTTAAATTCTTCGGGGTTCTAAATCTGTGATAATTAGTGAAATAGCTTGCAATATGTTAGGTGGACTAAAGGAATAGTAGAGCTGGGATATACCTTACAATTTCTTAAACAAGAATAAAGATTGGAGACGTATACAGAGAACAGAAGAGGTCCAAGGATGGAACCCTGAGGAACACCTCTAACCGATTCATCAAGAGATAATGATTGTGTTATTCAATTTGAGACACTGTTTTCTTTGATATGATTTCCTCTGATTTCCTTTGATTTCCCCTTTAACAAGAGCCAAGAATTTTTCCAGCAGATTTTTGTATTTCAAACTTCTTTGGGCCCTGGAAAACCTGAGTGTTCCCATTTAATCAAATTCTGCTTCGTTTCTGGGTCACAGAAACGTGTGTAAGTATCCTCCATTGTATACCAATGCGGATCAAGAAAGCAACATAGTCTTGAAGCCAGGAAAGATAGAGAACATAAATTATTGTATTCAAAGGGTGAAAAGGGCAGCTGTTATCCAGCCTCTCGAAAATGTACTTCCCGCAAAACAGATTCTTGGATTGCTAAGTCTGCCATCGTGGAAAAATGGCGGAATTAGGGTTTTCCCAGTTTTTCACATTGCTTTAGAAGCGCTTCATAAAAGAGGATAAAATTTCATACAAGACTTCTGCTTTAGTTTTTCTCCATATCTTCTCATTTGCCAAGAATGAAAATTGTAATTTTAGAAAAAAAATATTATACGTACCTAAGAAACTAATTTATAATATACATGTAAATGCCACTTAAACTTTATTCTTGATAACATACTTTTATTTACAAATCAAACATATGTACGATATTTACAACTTAAAACTGAATTATGACCACTGCCAGGAACGGAGTCTCATGTCTCTTACTCTGAAGATTAAAAGACTTGGAAATAGTGGCCAAATTCAGACTCAATTACCACTACTGGATATGCAGCCTCACATTCCGTTCCCTGAAGAAATGGCTTGGAAATAGTGGTTTGAGCCGAATGATTGAATTGTTACAGCAGCTTGTTGGCTTTTATATTAAACCGAAGAGGCCCCAAGTTCCCATCACCCAATCGGAGATCGTGTCCAAGTGGACTTCGCCTAATCAGAGTTCTTGCATATTGCATCAGGATCTATTTTTGTGAACCAGTGTTTGTACTTAGTACAGATGAGGCAGCCTCGCCCAGGGATATAGTTGCGCGCACGACTTGGGAGGGGAAACGCTCCGCACTAGTCATGCTGCAGGCTGATAGCAATACTTTAGTCGATCGGCACACAGAGAATAGAACGGACGTCACATTTCGATATTTGTTATGTTCACAAATTATTGTTCACAACAATACATATTTTCTCAAATACATCCATGAGCATACCAAATGGTAACATAAGAATAAAATAATTGCAAAAGAATTTTAACATCTCAGCTGATCAAGAAAGCAACATAGTCTTGAAGCCAGGAAAGATAGAGAGCATAAATTATTATGTCGTGGCGGTTATATTCAAAGGGTGAAAAAGGCAGGTGTTATCCACTGCAAAACAAATTCTGCCACTGGAAGGTCTGCCATCGTGGAAAAGGGGCAGAATTAGGGTTTTCCCAATTAATTATTATACGTACCTAAGAAAATAATTTATAATATATTTTAACATCTCCGCTCAAAGACAAAAATAAATCTCATTTACATTCTTTTTTGTTTGTCGTGCCTTTTTCTGATTTTCCCTGATTTCTTTTGATTTCCCCCTAATTTCCTCTGATTGTGCCAAAGCAGGCAAAAATCAAAAGTATCATCATCATAAGGTTCTCAGTCCGAAGACTGGTTGGACGCGTACCTCCATTCTTTTCTATCCTGAGCTAACCTACGCATTTCCCTAAAAGTAGAACATCCTACATCCCTAACTATTTGAGAGCAGTAGTCTAATCTAGGCCTACCCCTACCTCTTTTTATTCCTATCTCTGACTCTAGTATGTCACGAACTATTCCTTCGTGTCTTAGAAGGTGTCCTACCATCCTATCTCTCCTACTCTTTATTGTTTTCCATACCTTTCGCTTTTCCCCAACTCTTTCTAATACTTCCCTATTGCTAACCTTATCTATCCACGGTATCTTCATCATGCGTCTGTAGCACCACATTTCAAACGCTTCTACTCTTTTTCTATCCGCTTCTCCTATTGTCCAAGTTTCGCACCCGTATAATGCCGTACTCCATACATACGACGTTAAGAGTCTCTTCCTAGTCTCTATATTAACCGTTCTCGAGCATAACAGTTGTTTCTTTTTGTTAAACGCAACTCGGCCCTGCGCCATTCTTTGTTTTATATCTTTAGTGCTCCTACCGTCTTGAGTTATTTTACTTCCTAAGTAGCAGAAATCCGCGACCTCCTCTATCTTCTCATTTCCAATTTGTATTTCCATTTTAGTTCTATTTTCATATCCCCTACATACCAAAATTTTAGTTTTCTTTTTATTGATTTTCATGCCGAAGCCCTGTGTCAAAACTGCTTCCATTTCATTCAAAGCCGCTCCTAATTCTTCTTTGCTAGATGCTAACACTGCTATATCATCCGCAAATCTGAGCATGTTAATAGTTTGGCCCTGTACATTGATACCTGAGGCTGTTCTTTCCTTAACAATATTAATCGCATCTTCGATATATAAGTTGAAAACTAGAGGTGACAATGCACATCCCTGTCTCACTCCCTTCCGGATATCTACTTCCCTTTGTTCCTGCTCACATTCTATAACTGCCTTTTGCTCTTTGTAGAGATTATGTATTATTCTTCTGTCCCTGTATTTCATCCCTACCTTTCTCAGCACTTCGAACATCTTCCCCCATTTTACGTTGTCGAAGGCTTTTTCTAAATCTACAAATCCTATATATACGCTCTTTCTCTTTTCTATCGTTTTTTCTATAATTACTCGTAAAGCTAGAATGGCCTCGCGCGTTCCTCTATTTCGTCTAAATCCGAACTGATCTTCTCCTAATATTTCTTCCGCCTTTTTCTCCATCCTTCTTTGCACAATTCTAGTTAAAATTTTTGACGCATGGGAAGTTAAACTGATAGTTCTAAAATTTTCGCATCTATCCGCGCCTTTTCTTTTTGGCAAAGCTACTATGATGTTCCGTTTGTAATCTTCTGGAATCTCGCCTGTCAGGTATATGCGACTAACTAGTTTAAATAAACGATCTATTACCTCTTGACCTGCGCACTTTAAGATTTCTGCCTGCAAGCCATCTATACCTGGTGCTTTATTATTCCTTAAACTTTTTAGTGCTATCTCAAACTCTTCTCTCATTATAGGACTCCCTAGGTTATCCCCCTCTACACTGCTTTCGCTTTCTAATATATCTTGCACTTCCTGTCCCGCATATAAGTTTCCTAAATATTCTTTCCACCTATCTGCCTTCTCCCCACTTCCGATTAGGATATCTCCTGCCTCATTTCTAATGTTTTTGGTACTAGATCCAATTTCTCTAAAATTTCTCCTAATTATTTTATATGCTTCATCAGTCTTTCCTACTTCGAATTTATCTTCCACTTCTTTGCATTTATTATCGATCCATTGCTCTTTCGCTTTCCTGCATTCCCGAATAATTTCCCACTTGATCGCCTTATATCTTTGTTTCCCTGTTTTATCTAACCTATTTTTATATTTTCGCCTTTCCTCTATTAGACTCACAATATGTTTTGTTATCCAGGGTTTCCTACTTTCATTCTGTTTATGACCCAAAATATCCCTAGCTGAGGAAACTAAACTATTTTTAATGCAATTCCATTCTGCCTCTATGTCCCTAACAATATTTCCACCTGTGCCCTTTAGTGCTTCGTTTGTCTTTTTCTCGAACTTATTGCGCGTATCATCATCTTTTAGTTTCTCTGGGTCAAGATACCTTCTTCCGCTTCTTTTTTTCAAAATCTTAAATTTAAGATTGGCTTTCATAACGACTATGTTGTGATCACTATCTATATCTGCTCCTGGATAACTTCTACAATCCCTAACTTGATTTCTAAATCTTTGCCTAACGAGAATGTAATCTATTTGATATCTCCCTAAGTCTCCTGGCATCTTCCACGTATAGCATCTCCTAACATGATGGTGAAATAGAGTGTTCGCGACCGTTAAGTTATGTTTATCGCAGAACTCTATCAGTCTAACTCCCCTATCGTTCCTATTGCCTAATCCAAAGGGGCCAACTATTCCGCCCTCTCGCCCTGTGCCTACGACTGCATTGAAATCTCCTGTTATTATTAAATTTTCGTGCCCTCTCACAAAATCTAGCACATATTCAATATCACTATAAACTGCCTCTACGGCCTCATCACTGTAGTTAGAAGTGGGCATATATACCTGTATTATTACTGTTTTTACAGGTTTCGAATCTAACCTAACCATAACTACCCTGTCACTTTGCTGTAAGAAATTTTCTACACTCTGTCCTACTTCTTTCCGCATAACAATTCCTACTCCCGAATTTCCTCCTACAGATCCTGTGTGTATTACTCTAAAATCTCCGCTCCAGAAGTCTCCAGCTTCTGGCCATCGCACTTCACTGATACCTACTACGTCTAATGCTAACCTATCCATCTCAATTTTCAAATTCTCTAACTTCCCTACTTGTTTCATGCTTCTAACATTCCACGCTCCGACTCGTGAGATGTTACACTTATCATTTCTGATGACTCCCCCCGAAGCAGTCCCCGCCCGGAGATCCGAATGTGGGACTATTTTACCTCCGGAATATTTTACTCCAGAAGGTGCCATCATCATAAATTAAAGTACGCTGTACTAGGGATAAAATAATGTGGTGGTTTCCCGTTGCCTTCCACATCGTAGTAGTGTGTATCACAGTGCCATACCAACCCTCACGATCTCTGCCACTATGATTACTGAAAGAGCTGCTGCCCCCTTCCAGGGACTTGATTTAGTCTGGCTTCTCAAATAAAAACCCCTCCAATATGGTTAAACCTATGGTTCGGCTCTTTATATCATTGAAGCGCGCAAGCCATCCCACCCGTCCCAGTATTACTAGAACTGCGTCAAGGTAAAAGTCCTTTGGGATAGATCAAAAGTATAGCGACACCATATTACTGCATTATCAGATATCCTTGGATGTACACCAGATATCCTCCACCGGATGCCCCCTCGTACGTAACGGAAAGAGTACTTTTAGTTTATATGGTTCCGATTAAGAAAAATAAGTTACGGAGTTTTGAAATTTCTTAATTTGGTCATTAAACTGTCCATATCCAGTACAATTCCATTTTTTAATTATTTCGGCAATTACTTTTAAACATTGTTTTCGTCTTACCAAAATAATCACTGCTTTCATTGCTCGCCAGTGTATAAACGCTATAGCGATAAACTTGCGTTGGAACATTTCAAGAATCGAAAGTTGAAACTCGATTTCTTTTCTAGAATATCAACGATATGATCCAGTTAGAGCGGCCTGACTGGCAGCAGGTAATGGCGTATGTTACGGCGATTTATAAGCATTTCGAAACTTGAAGATTATTTTAAGTTGGTGATTTCTGTGATAGAATTGATAGATTTTTGTTTGGTCATAGTTTTTTTGTATATTGCGTTTCGCCTCAGTATTTATTAATTAGCCGATGACCAAAGAGTTAAAGAGGGTAAAGAGTTGAAATGGAATATTAATCTTTTGGATGTTAATGTTACGATGCTTGGGATATCCATTGCGAACTTTTTCGACTACATGTAACTTGTATTTTAATATAAACATTTACACTTTTTTTGATAAATATTGGAATCAAAATATTGGCCTTGGATTGCTTACCAGACTGACTACGAGTAAGTGAAACTTTTCGATTGGTTTATGTGTATTTTTACTCAGATATATCCTTAGGGTTAGTATTAAAGACAAGACAAGACTGCTTAGGTATTTTTAAAGTGTACTTTTTCATTTTGAGATTTGTTTTTTCTTTTCTTAAGTTTGTTATCAGCGGGATTTTCTTCGTTAGTTCTTATTTTATTTAGTTAGCATCGGTATAATACTGCAATTTTGTTTTCGTTGTTTGTGAAGGTACTTGTTTGAAAATAAATAAAATAATTGTATCGAGTTGTTTTTTATTTTTATCTGAGGTAAACAAACCGTATGTTTTGAGAGTTTGGTATAATGTAGTGCCTTTCGATTTCTTTTAGGCTCTTAAAAATTTATGTACCAAGTTGAGTTGAGAATTTATATAGTGATATGTACCACATTTATGTATTTTTAAATATGGTGCGGCACTTGTTCCATACTTGTTCCATTATTTTTTCTTGCTTGCTGAGCTAGTGTTAATTTAGTTTTAATTTGCTTTGAGTAGTAGTTTTTGCAGTATCGCCTTGCACCTTCTTCTTACTATATTACTTTTAGTTCTTGTCCGGCACTTTGACTTTTGCTTATTTTACGTATTTTTGTTTAGCTTCACTTAATAAAATAACTTGCTACTATCTTTATTCTGTATTGCTGTATTTAATTTTTATGCACGTACTGAGACACCATGATTCTGGGCCTAGTCATTTTTTTTTTAATTTAATTTTTTTTAAATTTATTTATATGTGATACATAGGTTTATGCTCTTGTATTACTCGCTTGACCATGCGTAATACCACATTTAAGCTGGGTCACATTAATTCTCGTTCTCTGTTGGGTCACCTTAACCAGATTAAGTCGATTGTTCGCGATTTTGACATGCTAACTTTGTCGGAGACGTGGCTGCCGCCGGGTATCGCTGATCATCGGATTCTTGCTGACGGGTACAGTTTTGTTCATTTGGATAGACCTACCCACGCTGGCGGGATTGGAGCTTACATTAGAAATGGCATTACTTACAAGCATTTGACTGGTTTGGATCTTGTCGCCCTTCATGTTGAATGTATGTTCGTTGAGGTTCGAATGGGTTCTATTAAATTTGTCGTTGGTGTTTATTACAGACCTGATAAGAATTTTGCAGAGTTTTTGAGTGTTTTTGATGACTCTATGCAGCATCTCACCGTTGCTTATGATCAGGTGTTCTGTCTTGGTGACTTCAACGTTAATATGATGGATGTAACCAGTTACCATACTTCGCAGCTGCTTGACATAGCGGAGTCGGTTGGTATGTCTCAACTGATCTCTGAGCCTACAAGGGTTACTAGCAGTTCGATATCGCTGATTGATTTGATTTTTACCAATTCTACATGTTCCATGTCTTCTGGTGCTTTAACTTCCGAGATAGTAGCGGATCATTTTTTAGTTTTTTGTAATATTAAATTTAGAGCCAAGCGACCGTATGCCATTAGACGAACTTACAGGAATTTTAGCAACTTTGATCTGCGTCTTTTTACTGATCATTTGGTAGCGGTGCCTTGGGAGCATATTTACGGTTTTGATGACGTGGATTCCAAGATTGCTTTCTTGAATGAACATCTCCTGGCATTGTATAATATTCACGCTCCACTCAAAACTTTTATATTTCGAAAGCCAAAAGCTCTGGCTTACTCAGACCATTAAGGAGATGATGTCGATTCGCGATGGTGCCTTGAGGAGGTTTAAAGCTTCGGGAGTCCCTGCTCATGGTGTTTTTTACAGATCTATTCGGAATTTTACTACTCGTGCGATTAACAGGGAGAAAAAGGCATATTTGGAGTTCGTTGCCCGTAATTCTTCTTCTGGTGATGTCTGGCGGGAGCTTGGCCGTATGAATGTTCACAGTGGGCGCACACCTTTCTGACCCAAATCAGATTAATGACTTCTTTGTGAATTCTATTGAACAACTGGATATTCCCCTTCACTTGCTTAATTCCTATAATAATTCAATTAATTCTAATGTTAGTACCTTACTGAATTTTAGGGAAGTCACTGAGTTGGAGGTTCTACATATTTTAGAGAACATCAAATCTTCCGCCTTCGGTGCTGATGGAATCAATTCTGTAATGCTGGTTTTGTGTTGCCCTTTTCTTTTGCCTTTTCTTACCCACATACTTAACTTTTGTTTATCTTCTTCAACATTTCCCGGTGCATGGAAAAATGCTCTTGTCTTTCCCCTTCCCAAGATAGGTAATCCGTCTGATTTCAAGGATCTTCGTCCCATAAGTATTCTCCCCACTTTTTCTAAAATCCTTGAGCGTGTCATTAGTCGCCAGCTTCTCGATTTTATTGAGGTTAATGAAATTTTGCTCGGGGTGCAGTCCGGTTTTCGCGCGGGATTTGGTTGCAGCTCGGCTTTGTCTCTTATTATTGACGACATTATTTCCGCCTCTGATAGTAAAATGTTGACTGTTTTAATTTTGTTGGACTTCTCCAAGGTATTTGATACTATCAATCACAAGTTACTTTTGGCTATTTTACACTTCAACGGCCTTGGGGAGGGAGCAATTTCTCTGTTTCGAAACTATCTTCAGAAACGTACTCAGCGCGTGTCTTGTGCTGGTTTGAGTTCGACTCCTCTTAGTATTGTGTCGGGTGTGCCTCAGGGGTCAATACTCGGTCCTTTGTTGTTCGCGATTTACACGGCGCAGATTGGTTCCTATATTAAGCATTGTAAATTTCATTTATACGCGGATGATACGCAGCTGTACTACTCCTTTAATCCTAAACATTTATATCAGTCAATGAATAACATTAACTCTGATCTGGCTGGCATTGTTGCATTCTCTGGAGACCATGGTCTAAAGCTTAATACCAGTAAGACACAGATGATACTTTTTGGTGGTAAGAATTGTAGGCAGAATGCTCTGCTTTCTCTTGATGTTAGAATTGATGGCGTTTCTTTAAATTTTAGCGATACCGTTAAAAATTTGGGTCTTGTTATTGATCACAATCTTAGGTTTCGTGAGAATACTAATAAATTAATTCGCTGTGCTTTCGCATCGCTAAAGTACCTATATTCGTGTAGACAATTTTTGAATATTCAATTGAAAAAGTTGCTTTGTGAAACTCTAGTTCTATCTCATTTTAATTTTTGTGATGTTGTCTACTCCTCATGTTTATTACAAACTGATGTCTTGCGTATCCAGAGACTGCAGAATGCTTGCCTTCGCTTTATTTATGGTATAAGAAGGGGTCATCACATTTCGCATAAGCTTCCTGATGCTGGTTGGCTTAGTATGTCCAATAGGAGATATTTTCATTCTTTGTGTTTTTATTTTAAAATTTTAGTCACACGCAGGCCTCCTTACTTGGCTATTAGGTTGAGGTACAGAACAGATATTCATAATTTAAACACCCGGTTTCGGAGTCTCTTAGCTCCTCCTAAGTTTAGGACTGAGTTGTTTAGGCGCAGTTTTTCGTATATGCTACCGAGACTCATGGGTGAGCTGGAAGTGTCTTGGGAGTCCTGTTCTGTGGGGGGTTTTAGACGGCTGGTCAGGCGACATGTGTTTGAGGCTCAGTATCTTGGTGCTTCTTAGTTGATTTTTAATTGCTTGTTTTTTTTTTCTCAAGTCATAGGTGCTAGATTTAAATTACTCCCTTTCCTTGCAGGCGATACTGCTCAGACTTAGGTTTTGTTTTTTTTTAGGCTTAAGTGGAAGAGCATTCCACCTGCTTTTGTGGGTGGGATGATCTTAGGCCTCATTGGAGGGTGATACTGTTTTTTTCCTTAGTTGCTATTGTTTATAAAAAAATTTATTACCTTGCCAATAAAATCTATTATTATTATTATCTATTATTAAACAGAAATCAAAGTGAAGTAAAAAGTGTGTTCACAAAGACGACAGTCTGTGTGATTTGTAAGTAAAAATTCACAGACCTCGCATCTTACGCAAGTATCATAAGCGTATTGAAAATACCGACGCAACTGCTCGGTTTCTAAGATGTCCAACAAAAGTGATCTGTGCCGTTTCAATTTGGTATATTATTGATACAATAAAATAAAAGAAATGATTTGTGACAAGCACAAGGCACATAGTTAAACTGACGCAATACGTAACAAAATATTAACGCATCCGTTTTGTAGTGTTTCCACTTTTATTGCAACGCGCTCCCCTTGCCTTAGTTAGTAATCGAATTGTTCTCTGCATCTGGCTAGTGCTCTCCATACAATAGCAGCCTCGACTGCGCGCGTCGCCGACAGAATCTGTCGCCTGTCGATGCATTTTTCGTAAGATGAGTCCCATAAACACGCGCCCAGAAGTATTTTCAATAGTAAAAAAGAGAAAGCTCTTAGACAACTCAACTATGTAATTACGGATTTAACAGCTTATATTCATATGCAAAATCTGGAAAAGTCAGGGAATTCTGTTTATGTGGAACAGTCGGGGAATTGTCATTGAATTTTAAAATGTTTTTTTTATTATTTACGTTAATGCAAATCTCGACACAATCGTCAGCTAGATAGATAGATAGATAGATAATTAGATTTATTGTTTCCCTTCTGGGATTTCAATATGTCACACCATTACACCTCGCAATATACAGGGTGGTCACTTTTACAATGTACACCATTGGAATCTTCTAAACCCGAAGAGATTCAGAGTGGGTCAAATGGTAAGAAAGTTGCACATTTTCATGCTCTTTAAGGATCTGGAAAGAAATTCTGGATAGCTCTCGTTGTTCCTGAAATATAATAAAAAAATTTAATATTGCGTTTTCTTATTTCTTCCATATATTATTTATTACTCAAGCGAATGTGATGACCTTTGGCAGGTTTACATAAGTGGGTATGGGCTTTCCACTGGATGTTTCAAAATTTGTCTAAGCCTACTACATCTTCAAGTTTTCATGGTCAACTTTTGAATTTCTTATGGGCGCCATATTGGATTTTCATAAGGTTGGATAGAGAAAAAAAATACAATTTCAACGATGTATCGCACATGGGTCATCTAACTTTCTGGAACACTAATTTCACTCCTTATCTACAAAATCTAGTTGCCATGATTATGAAAACTCAAAGATGTAGTAGGCTTAGACAAATTTTGAAACATCCACTGGATAGCCCATACCTACTTATGTAAACATGCCGAAGGGCATTACATTTGCTCAAGTAATAAATAATATATGGAAGAAATAAGAAAATGAAATACTTCAATTCTTTTCAGGATATTTCAGGAACAACGAGAGCTATCCAGAATTTCTTTTCAGATCCTTAAAGGGCATGGAAAATGTGCACGTTTTCTGTAATTTGACCAACTCTGAATCTCTTCTGGTTTAGAAGACTCCAGTGGTGTACATTGTAAAAGTGACCACCCTGTATACAATATATATGTACAAAAAAAACAAATCAAAATTAACAACAAAATAAAATTACGATCCTTCTTTTTCTTTTTTTTCATTTCTCTTCCTCTGCAGATACTTCATCCACTCCAACCCTCCTCCGCTCTCCTCCAGGATCTTCTCCATTCTATTCCATTTGGTGTTCTCCCACCACCCACACTTTTCCACCACATGTTCCCATGTCTCTACCTCCGCCTCGCATATCCTACACTTCCTTTTGTCTTCACTTTCCCAATATCTTCCTCCTCTCATTTCATTCCCCAATCTGAACCTTGCCACTCTTATCATATTCTCTTCCTTTCCTCTCCTCTGTAAGTATCTGGGCAACCCTATTGCTCTTATCTCCCTGTATTGGCTATTGTATTTCGAGTTTCTAATCTTCTCATCCTTTTCTTGTTCCTGTATCTGCTTGTCTCTTTCCTCCACTTCACTCCTCATGTTCCACCCCATTATTCTTCTGTTCTACACTTCCATATTCGCATAATCTCTTTCCTGGTAAAATTTTTCCCGCTTTTCTTCCCACCTTGATTTCCTAGTCCCTCCCTTCCTTATTTCTTCCCAACACTGTCTTGCCAACTCATTGCCGCCTCCGCCTCTCAGCTTTTCTTCAAATTTCATTGCTCTTTTTCCCGCTGCTGTTTTCAATTTATATCTTTTTGTTTCCTCCCGCACCATATATCCCGGGGTTGTCCAGTCCAGCCCTAGGCCCACCTTATATATTTTTCCTGTAGCCTCTCCACCTTGGCTCTCTCTTCCCACCCCCAGATCTCGGCTCCATACATCGCTATGCTGTTTACCAATGCATCAAACAATTTCATTCTCCTTTTCCACTCCCCCCCAAAGTTCCTCTTCTCTATTCCCCATACTTGCTTCATGGCTATTGTCGCCCTTTTCGTTATCTCATTAATGTGTTTCTCCTGCCCCCCCCATTCTTCTGTAGCGTGAAACCCAAGTACCTGAACTCTTCTACCTCTTCTATCCTCTCCCCTTTCCATTCCCAGCGTTCTTCTCGTTTTCTTCCACCTCCTTTTCGAAATCTCATTATTTTTGTTTTGTCTACGTTCAGCATCAATTCTTTCCTGTCTAAATAACGTTCTAACCTTTTCAACATCTCCTTTAGGTCTTTTTCTTCCTTTGCCTGTAGCACCACATCATCTGCATATGCCATTGTCCAGTACTTCTTCCTTCCTATCACCACTCCTCCTGTCTGCCCCTTTCTCATAACCTCTTCCATATCTGATATAAAGATGTTAAAAAGGTACGGGCTCAGTGGACACCCCTGTCTAACTCCTCTTTCAGTCCAGAATACCTCACTCGTTCCTTCTCCCACCTTAACTCTATTTTTCGTTGTACTGTATATTTCTTGTATTCTGTTTCTCAGGTTCTCACTTATTTGACTTTTTTCTAACATTTTCATTAGTCCTTCTCTGTTCACTGTATCAAACGCTGCCCTGAGGTCCACAAAACATGCCATTATCTTTCCTCCCTTTTCTCTCACCTCTCTTCCGATTACATGATTCAGCGTATATATGTTCTCCATCGTGCCTCGTCCCTTTCTGAATCCTGTTTGTCCTTCAGGAATAATTTTTCCCTCCTCTATCTCTTCCTCCAGTCTCCTTGCTAAGACAGATGCGTATATCTTATATGCCGAAGGCATCAGCGTTATTCCTCTATAATCGCTCACCTCTTTCCCTTCCCCTTTCTTTCTTATTGGTACAATTAATCCCTCTCTCCATCTTTTTGGGAAACCTTTGCCTTTCCATATGTTATTACATACTTCCTTTATCATTCTTAGTGCTTCATCCCCTCCATGAATCCAAACATCATTCGGCAACTCGTCCACCCCTGCTGCCTTTCCCTTTTTCAAGCTATCTATTGTACTTTTAATTTCGTCTAGTCTTATTTCATCCGTCTGTACCTCTCCTTGTATTTCTTTGTGTCTGCTCTTGCCTTCTCCCCTTTCTTCCTCCGTCCCTCCCAGCATATGCATGAAATATCTCTTCCATTCATCCATTTCTATTTTTTCATCCGTGCCCTTTCTCTGTTTTCGTTCTCTATTTATTAAACCGCATATCTCTTTTTCCGTCAGCTATTCGAATACTTTAAAATGAGATCGTGTTACATGTACCATCTTAATTTTTATGTACTTTGGTCAGGGAAAACCTGGAAAAGTTGATTTGAATTTTAAAAGAGGGAACCTTGCTTCACGTATGCTACATAGTTTTACCATTGTACCAGTGGCGGCTTCTCCTTAAGGTCAAATTGGTCAATGACCTTCCTAAAATATTTTAATCAAAATCACAATTTTAATAAAAATATATTGTTTGTCTAACAGTCTCAAATTCAAAATCCTCAGCAGCCTGCATTCGCAGCAATTATTTTAGAAATAGTTGTGCCGTGCCCGCCCTCAAGCCGGACCGTAATTCAAATTGACCCTGCACAGGTCCGGATTACAGATATTTCTGATTTTAAAGAAAAATCGCAGTGTAACAAAATAATATTAAATATATTTTGGTATTATACACGTATATTTACACTGAGTGGTACTGGACCGTTCGAACAACTACTCCTCCGGCAAATACCCGGCCTGGCATTGAATTGTAGAACTAAATCCAGATTTTGTGTACTACGAGATCTCATACGGGATGCTACCCTAAACATATCGTTGGGCATGGAACATCCTTGGATTTCTACGTATATTTACACTGTTTGAGAATTTCCAATAATGTTATGGCACCCTAAATTTATTTATGCTAAACTGGTTACTGATATCACAGTAGAAAGGCAGGGCCAATTATCTTGCAACCTACCAATGGCGGCTCTTGGGTTAATAACCAGGGGGGTCGTATTGGTTGTGGAATTAATACTAAAAGTATATAAAGTCTGAATAATATTTCTTGGCGAATGGGTTGACACATGCATGTGAACTAAATTGTTTCGACATTGACAGTACTGTGACACTAATACTAGTTTCCATGATAACCTTTTTGGGACTAACCAATTAGTACGAAACAAGCAGAAACGTACAGATCCAACATTAAAAATGAGAATGAGTGGAATAAAGAGTTACAATGGAAAATCTTGATTATTTCATCTTACGTTAATAATTAGTAGCCATATCAACTGGTTGCGTGCGAGAGAGACATCAAACTAACATGATGCGTAGATTATTTCAATCATACGCCAAGTTATATTATTCAGACTTTATACGTAATTGACTCTATTAACATAAAAACCTGTTCTTCAACAAAATTAAAAAAAAACACAAAATCAACAATAGCATTAGCTTCTAATAAACTTACGTAATAATGTACTTACATACAGTATGTACCTACATCCCGAAAGTAAGGGATAAATTCTATAAAATTGTCATCATCATCATAAGGTTCTCAGTCCGAAGACTGGTTGGACGCGTACCTCCATTCTTTTCTATCCTGAGCTAACCTACGCATTTCCCTAAAAGTAGAACATCCTACATCCCTAACTATTTGAGAGCAGTAGTCTAATCTAGGCCTACCCCTACCTCTTTTTATTCCTATCTCTGACTCTAGTATGTCGCGAACTATTCCTTCGTGTCTTAGAAGGTGTCCTACCATCCTATCTCTCCTACTCTTTATTGTTTTCCATACCTTTCGCTTTTCCCCAACTCTTTCTAATACTTCCCTATTGCTAACCTTATCTATCCACGGTATCTTCATCATGCGTCTGTAGCACCACATTTCAAACGCTTCTACTCTTTTTCTATCCGCTTCTCCTATTGTCCAAGTTTCGCACCCGTATAATGCCGTACTCCATACATACGACGTTAAGAGTCTCTTCCTAGTCTCTATATTAACCGTTCTCGAGCATAACAGTTGTTTCTTTTTGTTAAACGCAACTCGGCCCTGCGCCATTCTTTGTTTTATATCTTTAGTGCTCCTACCGTCTTGAGTTATTTTACTTCCTAAGTAGCAGAAATCCGCGACCTCCTCTATCTTCTCATTTCCAATTTGTATTTCCATTTTAGTTCTATTTTCACATCCCCTACATATCAAAATTTTAGTTTTCTTTTTATTGATTTTCATGCCGAAGCCCTGTGTCAAAACTGCTTCCATTTCATTCAAAGCCGCTCCTAATTCTTCTTTGCTAGATGCTAACACTGCTATATCATCCGCAAATCTGAGCATGTTAATAGTTTGGCCCTGTACATTGATCCCTGAGGCTGTTCTTTCCTTAACAATATTAATCGCATCTTCGATATATAAGTTGAAAACTAGAGGTGACAATGCACATCCCTGTCTCACTCCCTTCCGGATATCTACTTCCCTTTGTTCCTGCTCACATTCTATAACTGCCTTTTGCTCTTTGTAGAGATTATGTATTATTCTTCTGTCCCTGTATTTCATCCCTACCTTTCTCAGCACTTCGAACATCTTCCCCCATTTTACGTTGTCGAAGGCTTTTTCTAAATCTACAAATCCTATATAGACGCTCTTTCTCTTTTCTATCGTTTTTTCTATAATTACTCGTAAAGCTAGAATGGCCTCGCGCGTTCCTCTATTTCGTCTAAATCCGAACTGATCTTCTCCTAATATTTCTTCCGCCTTTTTCTCCATCCTTCTTTGCACAATTCTAGTTAAAATTTTTGACGCATGGGAAGTTAAACTGATAGTTCTAAAATTTTCGCATCTATCCGCGCCTTTTCTTTTTGGCAAAGCTACTATGATGTTCCGTTTGTAATCTTCTGGAATCTCGCCTGTCAGGTATATGCGACTAACTAGTTTAAATAAACGATCTATTACCTCTTGACCTGCGCACTTTAAGATTTCTGCCTGCAAGCCATCTATACCTGGTGCTTTATTATTCCTTAAACTTTTTAGTGCTATCTCAAACTCTTCTCTCATTATAGGACTCCCTAGGTTATCCCCCTCTACACTGCTTTCGCTTTCTAATATATCTTGCACTTCCTGTCCCGCATATAAGTTTCCTAAATATTCTTTCCACCTATCTGCCTTCTCCCCACTTCCGATTAGGATATCTCCTGCCTCATTTCTAATGTTTTTGGTACTAGATCCAATTTCTCTAAAATTTCTCCTAATTATTTTATATGCTTCATCAGTCTTTCCTACTTCGAATTTATCTTCCACTTCTTTGCATTTATTATCGATCCATTGCTCTTTCGCTTTCCTACATTCCCGAATAATTTCCCACTTGATCGCCTTATATCTTTGTTTCCCTGTTTCATCTAACCTATTTTTATATTTTCGCCTTTCCTCTATTAGACTCACAATATGTTTTGTTATCCAGGGTTTCCTACTTTCATTCTGTTTATGACCCAAAATATCCCTAGCTGAGGAAACTAAACTATTTTTAATGCAATTCCATTCTGCCTCTATGTCCCTAACAATATTTCCACCCGTGCCCTTTAGTGCTTCGTTTGTCTTTTTCTCGAACTTATTGCGCATATCATCATCTTCTAGTTTCTCTGGGTCAAGATACCTTCTTCCGCTTCTTTTTTTCAAAATCTTAAATTTAAGATTGGCTTTCATAACGACTATGTTGTGATCACTATCTATATCTGCTCCTGGATAACTTCTACAATCCCTAACTTGATTTCTAAATCTTTGCCTAACGAGAATGTAATCTATTTGATATCTCCCTAAGTCTTCTGGCATCTTCCACGTATAGCATCTCCTAACATGATGGTGAAATAGAGTGTTCGCGACCGTTAAGTTATGTTTATCGCAGAACTCTATCAGTCTAACTCCCCTATCGTTCCTATTGCCTAATCCAAAGGGGCCAACTATTCCGCCCTCTCGCCCTGTGCCTACGACTGCATTGAAATCTCCTGTAATTATTAAATTTTCGTGCCCTCTCACAAAATCTAGCACATAAAATTGTCGAGAAAAATATTTCAAACAAATGCTCGGACAGTCGATTTTAATTTTTAAATACATATTATCATTTACAAATAATGTAATTTTCAACCCCTAAGCGCTACCAACTGTAGAGGAAAAAATCAATCCATACAATTATATTTATCCCTCGATATTTCTAGTTCCGAAGACGATGAAAATAATGTCTGTGAAAATGAAAAAATACGATTATCCACCCAGATTATTGTTATGACAAAACATCGACATTTTTTTACCTTCTCTTTATTAGTTTGATGCTGTTTGCCAAAAAAAAACTACCGAGTCACTAAAATTTGGTTCTTATTGTTTTAGTGGACCAAATTGTGTCAAAAAAATTACAAGCGTGAAGTTATTGCCTTACATTTTCACTATTTCATTTTATTTGATAACTTATTGGTTGTTAGGAACTTCGGATATAACGAACTGTTCGTGGCGCTAGCCAGACAAAGAAAAACACTTAACAGAAAATATATTTACAACTTCCAAGAGGTACCATTACAATATTAACAAATTATGTAATAATAAAACTTTCAACAAAACATAAATAGCCTAGATATACTTCTAATCAATCTCTAATTGTCTGAAACTGCCTTCTGCTCCATAACTATCTTCGAAACCACAGCTCTGGTGTATGTTCTTCGAAATAGGTCCCTTTGCTTTCACATTACTTTGATTTTTGAACCATTCGCTGTGGTTTACCAACACCTTGTACCACCTATCAGTAATTTCTTGAGTGGTTACTGAATTGCTGCCGCCCATGTCAACCGGCACAATATCTTCTGGTATGTAATCTTTCAGTGTTTCTGTGCCCTTGTGGATGATGAACTGCCGAAGATAAAAAATGTAAGTACTTATATGCATTTAAAAAGTACTAAATTCATTACTTACCCTATTTCGCACATTGTTGTGAATTAATGGTTTCACGAGCTGTAGTAAACTTGTTATAAATGGCGGGGCATTGATTATATGGACTTGTGTGATTCTAAACGGATATGCTTTTCGTAACAAGAAACAATATTTCTTGAGTATTGGAGAGACGAATTTCGGAACATGACCCATCGTGAAACCGTTAGCGTCGAAAACGTGAATTTCACTCGCATATGCATGATCTTCCGAAAATCTTATTTCATCTGCAAAAGACCTAATTTCAGAGCGGGAAAGAACATTTTTCTAAGAGACTTGGGCTAAAAATATACCAATACGCCCTTGTACTTACAGATCATTTGAAAGAAACTTATAGCTTGTTTCATACTGAGTCTGCTTGAATCAGAATTAAGTAATTTGTAGACTATAACTCTTCTGCCTTCTGGTGTTAACTCGGGTATGACGGCAATATTTCTGCGATTTTTTTTTAATTAATGATAATAGTAATCGTTATAGATCACTACTTACACATTTTTCGTAAAATTATAAATTTCGTTAGACCTAGGGTCTCTGATAAAAAGGGCGTCTAAATGATCTTTTATTGAATAGTAGAATTCGAATTTTCTCTTTGCTTTCACCATATCGTGTTTGCAACCTCTCAGAAAAATTTGCAAACTGTTTTTGTCTGAAATGGAAATAAAACATTTTATAGTTTTTCTCTTTTTAACTTCTAAATAATAGAAAGAGAACATGTAACACTTGCAAACAACCGTGATGTAAAAATTATAGTTCCATTAAAAAAAATTAAGTATTAACTTAAAGATTATACTGAAAGCGAAAATGATCACCACTTAACAAAATTTATTGCTATCGTATGCTAAAAAGTTCCAACAAGTTTTGTTTGTATAATAATATCTTTTTATAAGGTTTATGAGAAAAAATTTAAAAACTTATTGGTTGCCTGTTGGTGGTCATGTTTTCAGTAACTTTCAGGGACAACTAGATACAGCAACATTTATCAGTTTGGAAGTCAGTATAGGTATAAGACAACATTTTCAAGTCAATCAACTGTTAATTGACCAGTTAGTATTTATATATTTTTTACATGTTCCCACGCGTATAAAAAGAAAAGAAAGCTAATTGAACAAAAATGTAGGTACCTTAAGGCATTTGTATTATTATAAGAAAATCTGTATTTAGAGAATCAAATTTGGGATAAACTATATCAACTGGTTAGAATCTTTGCGCTAAAACTGGAAACATCTTAGTCTTAGGTTAAAAATATTTAGAATTGTTCCAAACATACAGAAGTTTTCTTTTAGTATTCCACACTTATTTTTCTATGGCAAGTTTTTACAAAGTGAAAACCTGGCGTGAGTGAAATATTGGAATCATATTACCATGTAAAGTCCAGCATCCAAAGCGAATTTTTAAAGTATCAATGTTATTTCCTTAAACTATGAATAAAACATGGACAGCGTATTCCTTGAATAATTCGGAAGTGATTTGAATAAAGTATGATGTTTACTTACCGTAATTCTGAGGAAGATGACTTTGAGATTCTATCCATTTTTCTAAATGCTTGACGTTGTTGTTTAACCTATCTTCGTCTTCTCTCAAATCTTCTTTGATAGCTTCCAATTGAAACTTGTTTGGACCTATCAAGATGTCTGCCATTTCCGTCGATGATCTGAAATAGACTCACACTTACAGTAAACCGTCCTTCTTTGACTGCAATATCCCTATAATAGTAATTTTTAAATAGTTTGCCATATACTTTTGTAATCACCTTGTAGATACATGAGTAATTCGGATTCCAGCGCGTGTTGAACAACTTACGGACGTCATGTACATCATAAAAAAATTCAATAATAGTAATTAAAAACTGATATATGAGAGGATTATCATGTAAAATAGTTATTGCTTGTTTTAGAAAATTATACTTCAAGTAACCTTTACAAAAATGCACTTTACTTGCTTCAATAGTTTATTGCAAACGAGTTTCTGGACATAAACCAAGCATCGTATGAAACAAAAAAATATCTTTTGCATGTGTATATATGACCAGTTGCGTACATTTGCCTTTGCCTTGCCAAAAAAATGTTTTTCAGGGGTTTCTACGAAACTCGCCCTTTCAATATACGTCGAAATAATTTTAATCTGTCCACATCTAAGAAAGTTGTTACCAGAGACGAAAGTGGTGCATTTTTGATATTATTTAACCTTATTATGAACACTGAATAGTAAATTAAGTTTCTATGCATTTTAGCAAAATTCAATAGGTACCTAAATCAGTTATAGAATAAAAACAAAATATGATTTCATCAGAGTAAACGACAGCTAATTGATATTTAAAACGCAATAAAATCTGGTCGATATTAAGCGAGACAGACCTTCAGAAAATGTAAAAGAACTCGATTTGGAATCACGTGATTTTGAAAATTCAGCAAAAAATTACGTTTCCACTGCCTATACTATTAAGAGCAGGCAAAGATTTGAGGCAAAGTATAAGACGCAATTATCAAATTCTCGACATTTCTTCAAAGACTTCTTTGATGAACATGCGATGTAGTTTGTTCAATTGTAAATTACATAGTACGAAAAAATGTAAAATGTGGGAATTCACTATACCATTTTACTTCTATTTTCCAAAAGACTTATCTAAAACTTACCGTAAAAACAGTAGGTATAACAAAACGCAAGAAAACCCTTTGGTACAGTAGAAACTTCCAAAAAAGGTTTTGAAAACAAAGAAACGTTGAACTGTATCTGTTGATCAACGACGAACTGTAGCAGATCACCTACTGAATAATTCCAATGTCAACAGCAGACTTTTAAACAGTTGCTGTCCTTCCTTGACCAATCAACTTAATAAACAATAAAAATGCGAAAATCGGAAGTTCCGGTACGAAAGTCTCGTTTTGTTTTTAATTTTCTTCCACCTATTGGGTTGTAGTACACCTACAATGTCGCTTTTCGGCAACACACACACACGTGTATCTTCGTGATTTCAAGAAGACCTCAGTCAATCCGTAGATGTTGGGAAATATACGAAAAGTACATTTTAGAGTTGTCATTCCATTTGACCTACCCAAAGGACTTGTACCTTGACGCAGTTCTAGTAATACTGGGACGGGTGGGATGGCTTGCGCGCTTCAATGATCTAAAGAGCCGAACCATAGGTTTAACCATATTGGAGGGGTTTTTATTTGAGAAGCCAGACTAAATCAAGTCCCTGGAAGGGGGCAGCAGCTCTTTCAGTAATCATAGTGGCAGAGATCGTGAGGGTCGGTATGGCACTGTGATACACACTACTGCGATGTGGAAGGCAACGGGAAACCACCACATTATTATATCCCTGGTACAGCGTACTTCGAATTTATGATGATGGCACTTTCTGGAGTAAAATATTCCGGAGGTAAAATAGTCCCACATTCGGATCTCCGGGCGGGGACTGCTTCGGGGGGAGTCATCAGAAATGATAAGTGTAACATCTCACGAGTCGGAGCGTGGAATGTTAGACGCATGAAACAAGTAGGAAAGTTAGAGAATTTGAAAATTGAGATGGATATGTTAGCATTAGACGTAGTAGGTATTAGTGAAGTGCGATGGCCAGAAGCCGGAGACTTCTGGAGCGGAGATTTTAGAGTAATACACACAGGATCTGTAGGAGGAAATTCGGGAGTAGGAATTGTTATGCGGAAAAAAGTAGGGCAGAGTGTGGAAAATTTCTTACAGCAAAGTGACAGGGTAGTTATGGTTAGGTTAGATTCGAAACCTGTAAAAACAGTAATAATACAGGTATATATGCCCACTTCTAACTACAGTGATGAGGTCGTAGAGGCAGTTTGTAGTGATATTGAACATGTGCTAGATTTTGTGAGAGGACACGAAAATTTAATAATTATAGGAGATTTCAATGCAGTCGTAGGCACAGGGCGAGAGGGCGGAATAGTTGGTCCCTTTGGATTAGGCAATAGGAACGATAGGGGAGTGCCACTGATAGAGTTCTGCGATAAACATAACTTAACGGTCGCGAACACTCTATTTCACCATCATGTTAGGAGACGCTACACGTGGAAGATGCCAGGAGACCTAGGGAGATATCAAATAGATTACATTCTTGTTAGGCAAAGATTTAGAAATCAAGTTAGGGATTGTAGAAGTTATCCAGGAGCAGATATAGATAGTGATCACAATATAGTCGTTATGAAGGCCAATCTTAAATTTAAGATTTTGAAAAAACGAAGCGGAAGAAGGTATCTTGACCCAGAGAAACTAAAAGATGATGATACGCGCGATAAGTTCGAGAAAAAGACAAACGAAGTACTAAAGGGCGCGGGCGAAAATATTGTTAGGGACATAGAGGAAGAATGGAATTGCATTAAAAATAGTTTAGTTTCCTCAGCTAGGGATATTTTGGGTCATAAACAGAATGAAAGTAGGAAACCCTGGATAACAAAACATATTGTGAGTCTAATAGAGGAAAGGCGCAAATATAAAAATAGGTTAGATGAAATAGGGAAACAAAGATATGAGGCGATCAAGTGGGAAATTATTCGGAAATGTAGGAAAGCGAAAGAGCAATGGATCGATGATAAGTGCAAAGAAGTGGAAAATAAGTTCGAAATAGGAAAGACTGATGAAGCATATAAAATAATTAGGAGAAATTTTAGAGGAATTGGATCTAGTACCAAAAGCATTAGGAATGAGGCAGGAGATATCCTAATCGAAAGCGGGGAGAAGGCAGATAGGTGGAAAGAATATTTAGGAAACTTATATGCGGGACAGGAAGTGCAAGATATATTAGAAAGTGAAAGCAGTGTAGAAGGGGATAACCTAGGGAGTCCTATAATGAGAGAAGAGTTTGAGCTAGCACTAAAAAGTTTAAGGAATAATAAAGCACCAGGTATAGATGGCTTGCAGGCAGAAATCTTAAAGTGCGCAGGTCAAGAGGTAATAGATCGTTTATTTAAATTAGTTAGTCGCATATACCTGACAGGCGAGATTCCAGAGGATTACAAACTGAACATCATGGTAGCTTTGCCAAAAAGGAAAGGCGCGGATAGATGCGAAAATTTTAGAACTATCAGTTTAACTTCCCATGCGTCAAAAATTTTAACTAGAATTGTGCAAAGAAGGATGGAGAAAAAGGCGGAAGAAATATTAGGAGAAGATCAGTTCGGATTTAGACGAAATAGAGGAACGCGCGAGGCCATTCTAGCTTTACGAGTAATTATAGAAAAAACGATAGAAAAGAGAAAGAGCGTATATATAGGATTTGTAGATTTAGAAAAAGCCTTCGACAACGTAAAATGGGGGAAGATGTTCGAAGTGCTGAGAAAGGTAGGGATGAAATACAGGGACAGAAGAATAATACATAATCTCTACAAAGAGCAAAAGGCAGTTATAGAATGTGAGCAGGAACGAAGGGAAGTAGATATCCGGAAGGGAGTGAGACAGGGATGTGCATTGTCACCTCTAGTTTTCAACTTATATATCGAAGATGCGATTAATATTGTTAAGGAAAGAACAGCCTCAGGGATCAATGTACAGGGCCAAACTATTAATATGCTCAGATTTGCGGATGATATAGCAGTGTTAGCATCTAGCAAAGAAGAATTAGGAGCGGCTTTGAATGAAATGGAAGCAGTTTTGACACAGGGCTTCGGCATGAAAATCAATAAAAAGAAAACTAAAATTTTGGTATGTAGGGGATGTGAAAATAGAACTAAAATGGAAATACAAATTGGAAATGAGAAGATAGAGGAGGTCGCGGATTTCTGCTACTTAGGAAGTAAAATAACTCAAGACGGTAGGAGCACTAAAGATATAAAACAAAGAATGGCGCAGGGCCGAGTTGCGTTTAACAAAAAGAAACAACTGTTATGCTCGAGAACGGTTAATATAGAGACTAGGAAGAGACTCTTAAAGTCGTATGTATGGAGTACGGCATTATACGGGTGCGAAACTTGGACAATAGGAGAAGCGGATAGAAAAAGAGTAGAAGCGTTTGAAATGTGGTGCTACAGGCGCATGATGAATATACCGTGGATAGATAAGGTTAGCAATAGGGAAGTATTAGAAAGAGTTGGGGAAAAGCGAAAGGTATGGAAAACAATAAAGAGTAGGAGAGATAGGATGGTAGGACACCTTCTAAGACACGAAGGAATAGTTCGTGACATACTAGAGTCAGAGATAGGAATAAAAAGAGGTAGGGGTAGGCCTAGATTAGACTACTGCTCTCAAATAGTTAGGGATGTAGGATGTTCTACTTTTAGGGAAATGCGTAGGTTAGCTCAGGATAGAAAAGAATGGAGGTACGCGTCCAACCAGTTTTCGGACTGAGAACCTTATGATGATGATTCCATTTGAGTTGTTTTCGACTTTCCGCCACCTCCGGCCAATATTTCCTGTGTTATGTCTCCTAATATACCAATACTCTCTTTTTCTCTCCAGTTAAAACTCAAAATTCGGTCATTTCACAAGTAAACTTTTTGAACACACTAGTGCATTATTCAAAAAATGCTCGAAAAGTAAAACTTTCCAAAATTTTTCAAACATAAACTACTTTGTGTGTTCAACAAAATTGTGGGCACCCGGTAACTCTGTTACCGATTTAGACCTTCGGCATTATTATCCAAAAACTCTAACATTATGTTAACTTTGGTCCTGGATTGTATGAAATTTTTCGCATAGTTAAAGTGACGTCGAAATTTAATAATTTGTTATTGTTTTGGCATATTTATTATTTAATATTTTGTACAAACTTAAGATACGACGTTCTTACAGTACTATACATAAAGAATGTTATACTAAATGATAGTGCAACAAATTCTTTTATAAATATTAAAACTTCAATAAAATGGCACTATTTTAAATTCCATATTTTCTATATAAAACATTTTATACCTATAATTATCGTGATGGTTCTTGTCGCGGACATTCCGAAACATACCTGCGTATTTTATTTACAATATATTTTATTTGGTGGGTGTAATGATTTACTTAGTCCGGGGCCTTAGATGAACAAATTTCTGTGATGATTATGACCTTCGAAATGTCACTAATTTGTGTTAAGAGAGTAATAACTCGAAAACGGCTTCCTCAACATTTTTTCGAGTAATTCCCGAAGACATTGGACTAATTATTCGATTAAAATAATCCCACCAGAGTGATATATAAAAATACCTAAAATAAACATTTAAAATATTGAGCAAGTCGCATTATTTATTATCATTAACATAGAAAATGCAGAATATCATTAAACAAATCCGCAATAAAACTCATTTTTTAACAATTCTGTCTATAAAACATGTACGAAATCTAAATGTTGAACAGTAGTTGCCTTCTGGAAATTAAAACTGGTTCACAATCAGCCAAGGTGTATAAAACTGTTTTTCTCACAATAGGTATCTGAAAAAGGAACAACAAAAAAATTACAAGAACTGTTCTGCACTTCACAATAATCTTGTGAAATTTGGTTCGAATATTGTTGAATGTTTTTAAAGAAATTTTGGGTTATAAAATATTATAATCTTAATTTTTCTAATTAACTGAGAACAATTTACCTATCTCCTGTATCCTTTGCCGTTCATTTGGGGCGATGCAACAATCACAGGTCCTTGATGCATAGGACCACCTCTGGCTTCGTACATTCCTCTAGGCACTTCTGACCGTTCCAATTCGTCGCCTGACAAATCCAGATCTTGCACCATTTGCATGATCTCTCTTTCCTTCTTTATATCTTCCCTGTCTTCGACCTTCGTAATAATTAAAGCCTGCTAGTTTCTAACTGACCTAAGTTATAATTTAATATACTTACATCATGAACCCCATTAGGTATTGGCGAAGCAAACTTTAAGTTTGCCAAAGACCCGTAACTCCTGGATCTATGTTCCTGCCTGATGGAGTAAGAGAAAGCCCGCTCATTCAGATGGCCCTTTTTCCTATAAATCCCGGTGTTAAATGGACTTTCCTCAACTAGATTCGGATCGTCTAAACCGTTCATACTTTGTGCTAACTTCTTGCTCATTTTTGGCTGTCTTTCGCTCTTCTTTTTCTTTCCTTGGGACTCCATGGTAGCATAATGTTGCATCATGTAAGCCTCGTGAGGAAAATTGACTGGTTGGTAGCTTGCTACTGGGGATAAAGCCCGATTACTGGGCATGTAGATAGGTTCTTCTATTGTACTCTTTGCCTTCTTTTTGTTTTTCGGCATGGTCGTTGGCATTATCATAGGGGCCATTGGTACTAGTGGAGGTGGTATCGGTCTTGCTGGTATCAAAACTTTCCCTCTTGGCCTATGGGAAAAGGTGTTACCGTGGTGCTTGAAGAATTTTGGGTTGGGTAAAGTTTGTGGATGTGCCATTATATACATCGGCTGTTTTGGTTGCTGAACTGGTATTTGACTTCTAGGTTTCATCATGGTGCCAGAGACACTGTTAGCTATTCCATTCATCAATGGATACAATTCTTCTTTGGAGCCACCCAGGAGCTTCTTGTTGCGTTTCTTGTTTTTCGTTTTCATTGGAGGTGGAGGCACAGCCACTGGAGTTGATATTTGACGGGGTCTCGATGGTCTACTTATTGTGGAAGAGGAGTATACGTCATAGATTCCATCTAGGTTATCTTGGGATCCCGCCCACACTTTATGGTTTTCGTCTCCGTTGTAAATGCTGATGTCATCTTTCTGGTTGCCTATGGTATTGATGGTCATCGTGGAACCGGAAGTTGAGCGATTTAATTTCCAATCTTCCACCTGGAAGTTAAATTTCATGTCTGTAGATAATTTTTAATACAAAACCATTAAATAACATCCTCTAAGTATTCATGCCTATTTTATGTCGCAACGGATGAGGGTGATAGTCGCATAAAGTAACCAATGTACCATTGTCCAAAGATGAACAGCAGAATAAAAAAATTCAACGGAATTGTTGTATTATAGTTCTTAAACTCACATTTTGTGCATTATATATTTATTAGGTTACAGCTTTCTGTAGTTTTCTTTGCTCCTGTTCAAAGTAGCTTAGTAAATGAAGCGATGGCTTTAAATTTTTCCTTTCTTGGTCTCAACTTTGATTTAAAAAGAAAACAATACCTCAATATGTAGATACTTAATTCAGATGATTGCATGACTTCAGACGCGACTTCTAAGTAGAGTGCGGATTTCTAGGAATAATGCCGGACGTATTATGAAATAGCAGGAAGTATCAAAACAAAAAATAAGCATGAATTGTATAAAAATACGTCTAATAAGAAAATGTTTTTTGTGTGTATTTGCTTTTTTCACCTTTTCGTGCTTATTTCATTTTTTGTGCTTATTTTGTGCTTATTTTCTTATATCTTATAGTATCTATAGGTAAGTAAAACCATTGCATATATATACGCATTTCTCCTAAAAATAAGAAATTTCTATGCAAATATTTCAACAGACCGCACTCAACCTCAATGTGTGCACCATGATTGACAAAGTCAATCAGCGAATCAGCTGTGGAAAACTTTTAGAAATATGAATTTGAATACAATAGTTTGTTTTTCTGAAGAAGATTTTTACGTTCATTTTATACAGGGTGTTACAAAAAAGTACGTCAAGCCGTTAGCTGCAGATTATCTGGCCGAAAATAATGGGACTTTCCTTACGTCATTTTTCATTTAGGCTTCTTTCTTTCCTTCCCAAAGGACTTGTACCTTGACGCAGTTCTAGTAATACTGGGACGGGTGGGATGGCTTGCGCGCTTCAATGATATAAAGAGCCGAACCATAGGTTTAACCATATTGGAAGGGTTTTTATTTGAGAAGCCAGACTAAATCAAGTCCCTGGAAGGGGGCAGCAGCTCTTTCAGTAATCATAGTGGCAGAGATCGTGAGGGTTGGTATGGCACTGTGATACACACTACTGCGATGTGGAAGGCAACGGGAAACCACCACATTATTTTATTCCTAGTACAGCGTACTTTAATTTATGATGATGGCACCTTCTGGAGTAAAATATTCCGGAGGTAAAATAGTCCCACATTCGGATCTCCGGGCGGGGACTGCTTCGGGGGGAGTCATCAGAAATGATAAGGGTAACATCTCACGAGTCGGAGCGTGGAATGTTAGAAGCATGAAACAAGTAGGGAAGTTAGAGAATTTGAAAATTGAGATGGATAGGTTAGCATTAGACGTAGTAGGTATCAGTGAAGTGCGATGGCCAGAAGCTGGAGACTTCTGGAGCGGAGATTTTAGAGTAATACACACAGGATCTGTAGGAGGAAATTCGGGAGTAGGAATTGTTATGCGGAAAAAAGTAGGACAGAGTGCAGAAAATTTCTTACAGCAAAGTGACAGGGTAGTTATGGTTAGGTTAGATTCGAAACCTGTAAAAACAGTAATAATACAGGTATATATGCCCACTTCTAACTACAGTGATGAGGCCGTAGAGGCAGTTTATAGTGATATTGAATATGTGCTAGATTTTGTGAGAGGGCACGAAAATTTAATAATTACAGGAGATTTCAATGCAGTCGTAGGCACAGGGCGAGAGGGCGGAATAGTTGGCCCCTTTGGATTAGGCAATAGGAACGATAGGGGAGTTAGACTGATAGAGTTCTGCGATAAACATAACTTAACGGTCGCGAACACTCTATTTCACCATCATGTTAGGAGATGCTATACGTGGAAGATGCCAGGAGACTTAGGGAGATATCAAATAGATTACATTCTCGTTAGGCAAAGATTTAGAAATCAAGTTAGGGATTGTAGAAGTTATCCAGGAGCAGATATAGATAGTGATCACAACATAGTCGTTATGAAAGCCAATCTTAAATTTAAGATTTTGAAAAAAAGAAGCGGAAGAAGGTATCTTGACCCAGAGAAACTAAAAGATGATGATATGCGCAATAAGTTCGAGAAAAAGACAAACGAAGCACTAAAGGGCACGGGTGGAAATATTGTTAGGGACATAGAGGCAGAATGGAATTGCATTAAAAATAGTTTAGTTTCCTCAGCTAGGGATATTTTGGGTCATAAACAGAATGAAAGTAGGAAACCCTGGATAACAAAACATATTGTGAGTCTAATAGAGGAAAGGCGAAAATATAAAAATAGGTTAGATGAAACAGGGAAACAAAGATATAAGGCGATCAAGTGGGAAATTATTCGGAAATGTAGGAAAGCGAAAGAGCAATGGATCGATAATAAATGCAAAGAAGTGGAAGATAAATTCGAAGTAGGAAAGACTGATGAAGCATATAAAATAATTAGGAGAAATTTTAGAGAAATTGGATCTAGTACCAAAAACATTAGAAATGAGGCAGGAGATATCCTAATCGGAAGTGGGGAGAAGGCAGATAGGTGGAAAGAATATTTAGGAAACTTATATGCGGGACAGGAAGTGCAAGATATATTAGAAAGCGAAAGCAGTGTAGAGGGGGATAACCTAGGGAGTCCTATAATGAGAGAAGAGTTTGAGATAGCACTAAAAAGTTTAAGGAATAATAAAGCACCAGGTATAGATGGCTTGCAGGCAGAAATCTTAAAGTGCGCAGGTCAAGAGGTAATAGATCGTTTATTTAAATTAGTTAGTCGCATATACCTGACAGGCGAGATTCCAGAAGATTACAAACGGAACATCATAGTAGCTTTGCCAAAAAGAAAAGGCGCGGATAGATGCGAAAATTTTAGAACTATCAGTTTAACTTCCCATGCGTCAAAAATTTTAACTAGAATTGTGCAAAGAAGGATGGAGAAAAAGGCGGAAGAAATATTAGGAGAAGATCAGTTCGGATTTAGACGAAATAGAGGAACGCGCGAGGCCATTCTAGCTTTACGAGTAATTATAGAAAAAACGATAGAAAAGAGAAAGAGCGTCTATATAGGATTTGTAGATTTAGAAAAAGCCTTCGACAACGTACAATGGGGGAAGATGTTCGAAGTGCTGAGAAAGGTAGGGATGAAATACAGGGACAGAAGAATAATACATAATCTCTACAAAGAGCAAAAGGCAGTTATAGAATGTGAGCAGGAACAAAGGGAAGTAGATATCCGGAAGGGAGTGAGACAGGGATGTGCATTGTCACCTCTAGTTTTCAACTTATATATCGAAGATGCGATTAATATTGTTAAGGAAAGAACAGCCTCAGGGATCAATGTACAGGGCCAAACTATTAACATGCTCAGATTTGCGGATGATATAGCAGTGTTAGCATCTAGCAAAGAAGAATTAGGAGCGGCTTTGAATGAAATGGAAGCAGTTTTGACACAGGGCTTCGGCATGAAAATCAATAAAAAGAAAACTAACATTTTGGTATGTAGGGGATGTGAAAATAGAACTAAAATGGAAATAAAAATTGGAAATGAGAAGATAGAGGAGGTCGCGGATTTCTGCTACTTAGGAAGTAAAATAACTCAAGACGGTAGGAGCACTAAAGATATAAAACAAAGAATGGCGCAGGGCCGAGTTGCGTTTAACAAAAAGAAACAACTGTTATGCTCGAGAACGGTTAATATAGAGACTAGGAAGAGACTCTTAACGTCGTATGTATGGAGTACGGCATTATACGGGTGCGAAACTTGGACAATAGGAGAAGCGGATAGAAAAAGAGTAGAAGCGTTTGAAATGTGGTGCTACAGACGCATGATGAAGATACCGTGGTTAGATAAGGTTAGCAATAGGGAAGTATTAGAAAGAGTTGGGGAAAGGCGAAAGGTATGGAAAACAATAAAGAGTAGGAGAGATAGGATGGTAGGACACCTTCTAAGACACGAAGGAATAGTTCGCGACATACTAGAGTCAGAGATAGGAATAAAAAGAGGTAGGGGTAGGCCTAGATTAGACTACTGCTCTCAAATAGTTAGGGATGTAGGATGTTCTACTTTTAGGGAAATGCGTAGGTTAGCTCAGGATAGAAAAGAATGGAGGTACGCGTCCAACCAGTCTTCGGACTGAGAACCTTATGATGATTTTACGATATTCAGTTGAAATTTTTTACAACATTTTTTCATATACCGGTACAATGTTTGTGTAATTTTGATCAAAAAAAATGATGCGCGAACGGAGGAAAGGGGGGTTGTAATGCCCATTTACCTCCCAACTTTTCCCTGCCCACGTCTATGGTTCCAAGGTATTGTGTTTTATACCAAGCGCCCTTTTCTTTTATTTTTCACTCTTGCAAAATTTTGATTTGAGTCTTGGTTTACTATTAACAGCATATATGTGAAAATGGCAAAAAATCTTCCCCATTTGCCATTTTCTTTCTTTAAATTATATGAGGTTTATGTTCTTTTTATATAGGAATTCTATATAAGTACTATTTGTTTTTGAACCAATTTACAATAAACTACGGTTGTCTTTTTTACATTTTTATGTTTTTATGCTTATTTCTCCGGGTTTTTATGCATTTTTAGCGCTTATTTTGTGTCTTTTTTGGTGCATAAAAATCCGCACTTTACTTATAAGAGTGCCTTTGATTAAAGTGGGAAAAACAAGTTTTCACATACATTTTTGTCTAGTGCGATTTTCACTTGTCTGATTTAAGTATTTCGTACAATTAAAATTGAAACATCAATTCGTTTTAGATTCCAACCTTCACTAATCAAACTTTAACGGTTAAAACTGCGTTTATTCTCGCTTCTAAATTGATCAATGTAATGGGTTAATCCAATACTCGCTTCAGCATTGTACATATTGATTGTAAAATGTGTTTTACTCTGGCGTTTTCTTTCAATATAGCAATAGTCGTATAGTAAGAATTCACGCATTGTGATTCGACCTATAGTCCTCAATATTACAATAGAAATTTATGGTCAGAAACCATTGTTAAAAGTAACCAACAAAATATTGTATGGTAATCACATGATAGGTGTAACAGATACTGGATGTACAGGAAATTGGTCATTTCACTCTTCCAAGAGGAATAATGAAATAATTAGAAATCGCAGAGTAACGACTCTGTTACAAGAAGATACCTAAAACCAAATGTAGGAAACACTTGTAGAAAAGGAGGGAGTTTTTGATAACACCTCGTGTGAAAGGTAACTTACTTTATCCTTGGTGATCCTGTCAGAGGCAAGAGTCCCGTAAAGACTTCCTGCAGAATCCACTTGTTTGGCATATGAAGAATCCGCATAAGCGTGAAAGCAGCATCTAACCAACGCGTTGGCCGCCACCTCCCTTTTGCAAATAAAGGCATGGCATTCTAAAACCTTAATGCCTGTGGTGCGTCTTAATATGGCAGCGAAGAGAGGAGGGTGCGTAGGATTGGGGGTTCGGGCAAAAGGCGAATCTAAAGGGAGAAAACGGGGGCTCGGGGTGTGGAGGGTGTTCTTCTCCGGGACTAGAACATATCTGCAAACAAGAGAAAAAAATAGGTTAGTTATTTAATGCTGATGTTTGAATAATTATTTCACGCGTCAATTAAAATAATTTCTGCAATAATTTCAGTCATTATGTACCGGATGTTGAATACCAGCTTTACGTATTCAACATCAGATTGTATCTACTTATGAAAAGCAACTACTTGGAACAGCTAGGAATTACAACGTGATAGAGAATCTTAAAGGTTGGGACAGTTTTTGTGTATGGAAGAATTGATCAACTTATGAATAAATCTCAACAAATAACTTCGATTTGTATTCAGCAATGTGGATTATTATTGAAAAGCAAAAAGAAATACAAGACCGCAGTTGTTATGAACATGAAGAATGTGGATGTGTTCAGCCTTGAATTTATAACGCTAGTTTTATAGGTGGACTGGACGCCATGCAGAGGGCTTGTTCTAATCTTAATTGTTTAGAGGTTCCAGTCGTAAAAAGTCTAAAATGTATCGTAAAATAGTTTAATCGAAAACTTGTTCAACTTTTTAATATCTTGGAAATCTATGCAAATTCAGAAAACAAGTTTCTTCTGCGCGCATCCCGTGAACTTAACAAACAGAGTTTGAAGTAGAAAATATTTTTAGCTTTTAGTGTAAGAAATCCTGAGAAAGGCTCACCTTACTGCGGCACAGTAGTGCAAGCTTTCTATGGGAAAAAACCTGGTGATCTTCTTATGATTTTCATCTACATTTTCCAATAAAATTCCATTCGACCAAACGCTTAGCCAGCTATCGATTCCCCTAGCTCCTGTAGCTCCTTGATCAGGATATAGCTCTTGCAGCGGCTCTTGGATACCTTGAAGGCCATCTTTTGTTTGCTGAGGAACAGAACTGCCCAAGTACAAAACTCGACACCTGCAGATTGGCGTTGATTCGGACATGATGGTAAGTGTGTTGAGATAAGAATCTACTCAAGGTCAGTTCGCGACATTACTTTTTTCTCGCCATTTCTTGGTGACTATTTCTGAAAATAAAAATAATATAGGTTAAAATTTATTTTAAGTTCCTGGGGCTAGATTGTGTTTACAAGAAAACCAAGCTTGGGTCATAGACAAAACCACATGAGAAAATGATACCAGAAAATGCAGTAAGCGTAACGCTGTGACGATTTTCTTTGCTTCAGTAAGTGCAAGGTAAGCCAGGTAATTGGATTAGGTACATTTTTTCCAAGCGATGTTTGTTTTTTTTAATTTCTTTGCTTACGCTTTCTTCAAATGTCATCTATTATGCTGCCGCGCTAAAACAAGAAGTCGTATCTGGTTTTTATAAAGTTTTGAGATATTGAGAGATTTGCACGTATCATCAGAATAGTTGTTATTTTATTAACTCCAGTGCGCATTTTTAGATCAGTAATATACAAAAATTCAGCCAAAACCATGTATGACTACTCCCACATTTTAAGAATAAAAACAAAAGAGATATTTAATGATTTGGTAGATACGATTTTTGGACTTAGGAATATTACTTTCATATGTATGATTTCTTTACGTAACATTGATAATAGCTACGACTTTTTGTTTTAGCATTTAGGAATTAGGACTTTTTGCCTTAGTAATTATGACCATTTGAATAAGTACAACTTAGAAAATGCTTTAAGATGAAAACGTAAATTTTATTTCTACATTAATCTTATAAAAAGTTCTTGTAATTATTAAGCACGTTAAACATCAAGATCAGTTCCTTCAGTGGATTCATGCAATTCTTCCCAGAATTTCAGTCTATTTTTTGGCACGATGTCTTTGAGTTTTTGAACTAAATTTTGCTTCCGAATTTTGTCAATTCCTCTAGGAAATATTCGTGTTGGTGGTTGGGGAACTCCTTCTTTACATGTCTTTACAGTAAGGAAACATAACTCCGTTAGGTCATCTCTAAAGTTTGTCTTGTAAAATAGTTTCTTATATCCTCTGATAAAATTGACTTCGCATATGTTTGTTAAGTACGGTCGTGGCTCTGTTTTATTTATTTTAAATCTGGACGAAAAGTCTTTAACATCCAGGAAGTCATCCACTTGCATCTCTATGCAAGTTGTTCGTCCTTTGTTTGATGACTGCACACAATCTTTATAGTCTTGAAAGTCCAACACTTTCTTTTTTTGCTTGAGGGATTTTTCCACCTGGTGGTGAAAAGAGTCCGCACTCATAAAAGTATGACCCGTTTGTAAATATTTTAGTTTTAATAAATTTATTGCAGTTTTTTCGGAATTTATGAAATAGATCAGAAATGAATAGAGGGCCCAGTTCTTATTTTGAGATGTGCAGTTATCTAACCACAACGTGATTTCTGCTGAATCTCGATTAACCAATAAAAATTTGTTAAAAGTTGATATTATGTCCGATTGGGATCTTCCTGCTATGCCTTCATGCCATATGATGGCGACTGGCTTCCTTTCTGCTGTTTGTTTCCCAAGAGGAACAAAACTCTCGTTAAAGCAGATAATTCTTCGAATGAATATGATCTCCTTAAACATTTCACATCTAGGTAGCATGACCACCTGAAATTTTCAACTTACTGTGTTTATTCATACTGTAATATTATACTATTTCTTACCTTCTGCAAATCTACTGAAAAAAATAAATTCGTCTGACCACCTTCAATTGAAGTGTCTTTCTTATATTCTTCCCTTGCCGTAATAGCATTCTTGTGGTGTTCCTCCCAAGAAATGCATTGTTGGCAATCTAATTGAATAATTTCTTTACCATGTTTGGAATTTCTGGCATGGTTTTCAAAAGATTCACATTGCCAGCACTCTTCGTGTCCAAGCACAGCGAAAGATATATTCATATTCCTTACTTCTTTTCTGTAGAGTTCATAAGATATTTGGTGCTCGGGATTTCTTTCTAGAAAGTCCCTGTGCATTAAATTTATATTTATATCACTTGGCAGATATAGTCTATTAGGGGCGTGTTCACGCCGATAGTGTGAAATTGTAGGATTGAAAGACTTAATGTGATCAGTTATATTGATCCTATCGATTTTCTTTTCGGATGTCCTTTTTTGATAGGTGCTACAACTAGTTCTTCAACTGATGTTTTCGAGAGAACATCTCTTACAATTCGATCGTTATGGATAGGATAACCTAACGTTCCGAGGAAGAACTTTTTACACACTTGAAAGTCTAAGCCTTGTGCGTCTTTCAGCAAATATTTTACGGTTTTATTTCTACGTGAATTCTCTCCCACACAACTTTTCTTCTCGACAGTATTTTTAACGGCACTAAAAATAAATTGACGCTGTTGGCTTTCTGTTAAAGTCCAAAAATCAGAATGAATTTTGTTTTGCCGTTCTTTATCAATTTTTTCCAAACATTTTCTAGAACATCCGTTATTGCAGGTCTCCCGTAAAAAGCGCTTAGAAACCTTTTCGGCTTTCTTGATTTTCTTTCTTTCATCTAAAGATGTGTCAAATCTTTTTCGTTTTCTAATTGTTCCTTTCTTGGTGATTTTTTTTTCTCTTTTTTTCGCTCTCTTCCACGGATGAGTCAATGATATCGCTTAGCAATTCTTTCACTACTGCATCTGAATTTATATCAATGTTATTACAATCAGGGGCCCTGATTAGAATATTTGATATTATATTTATAGTTTTGTTCTCTGAAAATGTGTTATAATAATTGCGGGAAGCAAAATGACTATTACGAAATCGTAAATACCTAAACCTTGTTTCTTGCTATCCTGTATCACCGAACAAATCAATGTCTCTAAAATGCCTTCTACTATTTCAACTGAATTTTCATCTTTCAAACATTCTAAAACTGTTAACGGTTTACATGTATTACAGAAATTTACTTGATCTCCAGTCGTCTTAGAAATTATAACAGTCAGATTCGTATTACCCTTTTTACAACGGTTTTCTTGATCTGAAATTGTTTTTCAAATAACTGCATGAAAACATTCATAAACTTTTGTAAATTTCTCACTAGGCTTTGATTCAGCATAAGGATCATAGATTGGGTCAGATGAATCTTCATTTTTCTCAACCTTCCTACGTTTTCGCATGTTATGAATTTCTGCTGCCAGCCGCTTATTTAATGCTAGAGTTAACATTTTTTTTTGACCGTTTCGACATATTCCCAAATTCGCGTTCTAATCGAAGACAAATAGAAAGCATGATTTCAGAGATTTTAATGAAAATCTATCCTAACAGGACACAACTTACCTAGAAACGTGTACCTGCAATTCTAACTATCCACAAAAACTGGATTGATTATTTAAACTATTTTCTTGGCGGTAACTCAGATTCTCTTGTTCATAGAACAATAACATTAGCTTCAAACTCACAATTTATGGAGGAAAAACACAATTAAAAACAAATTACCGCTAACCGCGTTTTGCCTACTTTTCGGTTCCAAATTACAATGAAAATTGGGGAATAATGGATTCTTCCATTTTTTAATGCCGAATTGCTAAGTCCAGAAGTCGTAACTGGTAAATTCAGAACACATACGACATTATGACTTAGAGCTGCGCAGATACGACATTCAGTCTTCGCCATGTTTGTTAAAAGTCTTATTAATGCTTTAGAATAGAAAGTCGTAACTGATACATACGACATATTGATTTAGTATAGAACAGATACGATATTTTGATGTAGTACTGGTTCATTATTTTGAAGATACGACAAATATTAGATACATTTTTCACGTATTTGTGCATTAGATACGCCTTTCTGAGTTGGTATACAGATAGATATAATATATACGAGCACAGTTTCTCAAAAAACCGAATTTCGCATTTTTTGTCAGTTACGACCTTTTGTCTTAGCAAGGCAGTATGGGAAACGGTAAGATATAGGTTCACTTTAAATTTGATTTACAGGAAATATGGCAATTACGTAAATTAATATTAATAGTTTAAGTCAAAATAATTAGCCTACTTTTTAATTAGTAATGTGACGTTTTGTACATTCCTTATCCAACTTATTAAATTCACACGCGAAACTCCTTCTTATTTTTTAATTTTCGCATGACTCATAATGCTTTCCAACCTTTTACTCTCTCCTCGTTAGATTTCTTTTCATTTGATGGGAGATGATTTAGGACCAGACAGGTTTCTCGGCTGATCTACCATCGGAGTCTCCATGCTTTTTATACGGATTTTTATGACTAAAGCTGAAATTGTTGTTTCTGTCTTTTCCTCCAATTTCAATATTACTTTATGTCTTATGATGGATACACAGGTCACAAGTAGAGGTAAGAAAAGTGGAAAGAGCCCGCGATACACCACACGGTAATTTACCAATCGGATCTAAGTCGTTTTCATGTCTTACTTCAGAACATTATGGATATTATTTTCTACAAGGCCGCGCTATTAAACAAATATTTTATTTAATTTCATACAATTTTACGCGTTTCTTACAAGGCAATTTATTATTAAAATTAATTCGATTGCCTAATTCACGTTTTGTAAACTTCTGTTTTGTTTCGGCATCTAGTGGGTCAAGTCTACGACCAGTCTTGAATCTAACTTGTGACTCATTTGTCACCATTTCAATTAACAGGTGATTGTTACAAATAACAATAATATAATAACTTATTACAATTCCTTGTATTTAATGGTATCAGAGTTAATCACCTTATTAACTGATATTTTCAAGGTCCTATAAGTGAGTACAATTGCTTTGAAAGTGACACGGAAATTTTTGAGACATCACTTAATAAGTTGGGAATAACAAATGTATTGCTTCTGATGAAACCGCATTCGTTTTCCCTCAGTTCTTGTTCTGAATTAGATGCAACCAGACAGAATGCTATGCATAATTTTATTTGGTATTGTATCAGAATAACCGTTCTGTTTTACTGTTCTTCGCCATCATTAAATTTTAATATGGGAAAATATTCATTTTTGGTTCATCGTTGAACCTATGGGAGTCGCGACTCTACCGCAATAAATAACGTAAATTGACAATAAAATATAAAAACTAGTACACAGTCTTATACAATTATAATGTGGGTACAATGCTTCCAGTAATGAACTATGGATTTTAATTGAACAATCTCCGTCTCCACTGGACTTTGAAAATAAATGGTAAAAACACTAATAACGAGTTAATCGAAAATTAATTGCGAATATTATACAATAAATCATTTGCGGTGGAATCTTATAGAAAAAAATAAGATTAACAATTCGTAATTATACTTACGATTACGATAACAAAATAATCATGAACTTTATAATTTGTTAAATAATGAATATAATATGAATAGGCCTGGTTGTGAGAGGACACGAAAATTTAATAATTATAGGAGATTTCAATGCAATCGTAGGCACAGGGCGAGAGGGCGGAATAGTTGGCCCCTTTGGATTAGGCAATAGGAACGATAGGGGAGTTAGACTGATAGAGTTCTGCGATAAACATAACTTAACGGTCGCGAACACTCTATTTCACCATCATGTTAGGAGATGCTATACGTGGAAGATGCCACGAGACTTAGGGAGATATCAAATAGATTACATTCTTGTTAGGCAAAGATTTAGAAATCAAGTTAGGGATTGTAGAAGTTATCCAGGAGCAGATATAGATAGTGATCACAACATCGTCGTTATGAAAGCCAATCTTAAATTTAAGATTTTGAAAAAAAGAAGCGGAAGAAGGTATCTTGACCCAGAGAAACTAAAAGATGATGATATGCGCAATAAGTTCGAGAAAAAGACAAACGAAGTACTAAAGGGCACGGGTGGAAATATTGTTACGGACATAGAGGCAGAATGGAATTGCATTAAAAATAGTTTAGTTTCCTCAGCTAGGGATATTTTGGGTCATAAACAGAATGAAAGTAGGAAACCCTGGATAACAAAACATATTGTGAGTCTAATAGAGGAAAGGCACAAATATAAAAATAGGTTAGATGAAATAGAGAAACAAAGATATAAGGCGATCAAGTGGGAAATTATTCGGAAATGTAGGAAAGCGAAAGAGCAATGGATCGATGATAAGTGCAAAGAAGTGGAAAATAAGTTCGAAATAGGAAAGACTGATGAAGCATATAAAATAATTAGGAGAAATTTTAGAGAAATTGGATCTAGTACCAAAAGCATTAGGAATGAGGCAGGAGATATCCTAATCGGAAGCGGGGAGAAGGCAGATAGGTGGAAAGAATATTTAGGAAACTTATATGCGGGACAGGAAGTGCAAGATATATTAGAAAGCGAAAGCAGTGTAGAAGGGGATAACCTAGGGAGTCCTATAATGAGAGAAGAGTTTGAGATAGCACTAAAAAGTTTAAGGAATAATAAAGCACCAGGTATAGATGGCTTGCAGGCAGAAATCTTAAACTGCGCAGGTCAAGAGGTAATAGATCGTTTATTTAAATTAGTTAGTCGCATATACCTGACAGGCGAGATTCCAGAAGATTACAAACGGAACATCATAGTTGCTTTGCCAAAAAGAAAAGGCGCGGATAGATGCGAAAATTTTAGAACTATCAGTTTAACTTCCCATGCGTCAAAAATTTTAACTAGAATTGTGCAAAGAAGGATGGAGAAAAAGGCGGAAGAAATATTAGGAGAAGATCAGTTCGGATTTAGACGAAATAGAGGAACGCGCGAGGCCATTCTAGCTTTACGAGTAATTATAGAAAAAACTATAGAAAAGAGAAAGAGCGTATATATAGGATTTGTAGATTTAGAAAAAGCCTTCGACAACGTAAAATGGGGGAAGATGTTCGAAGTGCTGAGAAAGGTAGGGATGAAATACAGGGACAGAAGAATAATACATAATCTCTACGAAGAGCAAAAGGCAGTTATAGAATGTGAGCAGGAACGAAGGGAAGTAGATATCCGGAAGGGAGTGAGACAGGGATGTGCATTGTCACCTCTAGTTTTCAACTTATATATCGAAGATGCGATTAATATTGTTAAGGAAAGAACAGCCTCAGGGATCAATGTACAGGGCCAAACTATTAACATGCTCAAATTTGCGGATGATATAGCAGTGTTAGCATCTAGCAAAGAAGAATTAGGAGCGGCTTTGAATGAAATGGAAGCAGTTTTGACACAGGGCTACGGCATGAAAATCAATAAAAAGAAAACTAAAATTTTGGTATGTAGATGGAATGAAAATAGAACTAATATTGAAATACAAATAGGAAATGAGAAGATAGAGGAGGTCGCGGATTTCTGCTACTTAGGAAGCAAAATAACCCAAGACGGTAGGAGCACTAAGGATATAAAACAAAGAATGGCGCAGGGACGAGTTGCGTTTAACAAAAAGAAACAACTGTTATGTTCGAGAACGGTTAATATAGAGACTAGGAAGAGACTCTTAAAGTCGTATGTATGGAGTACGGCATTATACGGGTGCGAAACTTGGACAATAGGAGAAGCGGATAGAAAAAGAGTAGAAGCGTTTGAACTGTGGTGTTACAGACGCATGATGAAGATACCGTGGATAGATAAGGTTAGCAATAGGGAAGTATTAGAAAGAGTTGGGGAAAGGCGAAAGGTATGGAAAACAATAAAGAGTAGGAGAGATAGGATGGTAGGACACCTTCTAAGACACGAAGGAATAGTTCGCGACATACTAGAGTCAGAGATAGGAATAAAAAGAGGTAGGGGTAGGCCTAGATTAGACTACTGCTCTCAAATAGTTAGGGATGTAGGATGTTCTACTTTTAGGGAAATGCGTAAGTTAGCTCAGGATAGAAAAGAATGGAGGTACGCGTCCAACCAGTCTTCGGACTGAGAACCTTATGATGAGGTGGTACCTTAAATATTTTATCCAGCTTGCCATTTGTGCTTGGTATTAGTCATCTTTATCGTATGTGTTGACATTCAGCACCATCAAATACAAAATCATGATTGTGTTTTTGTTTACAAAAGATGATGATACGAAAATTAATTAATTTTCGCGCGCAATATTACATAGCTTTTATTAATAAACTATGATGTGCAAACACAAAAACGCCGTACCGTTTGTTTTTAAGATGGATACGCGAATTTTCATATTTGCAATTTTAATTAGCTATTCTTACGCGGTTTTCTTGCAAAAGCAGCAGGTAACTTTGTTTGTAAGGAAACCCAAGACAATGCGAATACTCCTTCAAATAAAAGAAGCTGTCTTTTTATGAAGAAGTTATTTTGATTAATTTTGAAGATTAAATAAATTTTATTGTTTTCTTTTGAGTTGCGGTCAAATCTAGCACAGATAGCTCGCTCCTAAACGATACGTTAGTGCATGTTTTGATCTCAATGTTTCTTCAAAAACTGTACCATATATTATGAGGGTGCCAAAGAGCTATTTTAGGTTTTACTCATTTTGTTGACGGCGAATCTTTAAACTCATAAGAAATCTCACCAGCAATTAAAATATTAAATGAGGACATATAGGTACAACGTATCTACGTATTATTAAGAAGTTTTGAAAAAATAGCTATTGACAAATAAGAAATCTATGAATATAAAATACTTATACTTACATAGAAAAAGTAGGTTATGTATTAATATTTTTAGATCCTGTATCAGCTTTCGTGACATAAAAAATGCGCTATTAAAATAAGACGTAGCTTTGTGCGAGCAATTATAACATAATATCTTTTGACCTTTACGGTTATTTAGTCATAATTTCTTTAGAAAAACCTAACTAAACATGTTATGTACTACAGTTACCTGAGTGCAGGACAAGGTGTTGTGCAAGTATACGGCAAATATGTAATCCACGATTCCGTAATCTATAAATAAGAAACACAGCACTCTTGATCGCTTCCACTCCTAAATTCCATAGCTTCCACCGCAATATCCTCAAATTCCAACTGTGAAACGCACTTTTTCTTCGGTGGATGTACTCTAACACCTTAAAGCACTGAATACGAGCTGTTTTAGAGGGTGGTGTGGCAGTTTAAAGGGGTTTTCACTCGCGTTTTTTAACTTATGTGGGTATCCGCGATCGGTTTATTGAAGTCGGTGATTTCAACAGCCGCATGTCCACGTAGCGCGGTGGTTCGCAGGTAGGACAGGTATCTTGGAGAATGTGTACGCGGAGGGGGCCTTCTCGCCAAGGAATGGCTGAGAAGGTGGCGCCGTTTGCTGCTGGCGTTTGAAGCATTTTATTGGGAAAAAGAGAACTCCGGGCGCCCTAGGTTATTTCTGAATTTGCTGCGGATTCTGATGTTTGATAATTATTGTAGTAACTGTTATGATTTTTATGTGAGAGCCATGAGATATTTTTACCTAAAATGCATATTTTTGATATTACTTCCAAAACTGCTAAAAATATATCTACAGACTGTATATAGACACTTTTATATCATACTTTTGAGTCTCACTAGCTCTACTTCTCGGGATGCTTTATTGGCCTATTATTGACTAAAAATATCTTTTAACTCTGACGTTCAACAAAGACTAACGCAATTTACATTTTATTGTGTGCTGTGCGACAAATGTTATAATTTATGGTCCTTCCGTTCATTTCTCTGCTTCGTAGACCGTAAAGGGATTTAATCCTGTTGGTCACAGGTGCAGAAGCTACCTGGCCCCACCTGCGCGCCTGCACGGCAACAAACAAATCAGAACCGCGTGCGAAAATTAAAATACCTTCCCAGGAATTTCGGGTCAAGACAGCTCTGACTAGACCGTCGTTTGTGATTCTGACGCTACGCAGAATTTATATACAGTGAGGAGGTTTAACAAATGCATTTACAATTTTGCCCATAAGAATAACTATGCTTTGACCTGCTGACGAACCGTATACAACATCCGGTGGAGCATATTTGAAATACACTTGCCGAAAACGGACAAGTGCAACAGAGTCATAAAAGAAAGAGTCGGTTGTATGAACAAGTAGATAGCCCAAAGCGATCGACTCTTCGGGCAGTTTGCATTTAAAAAAAATTAGCACGCGGGAAATTTGGCACACATTTCGTAAACTGAAGAATATGCGTGCGTGCTGGTTCGGTTTTTCTTATTTGGTGTGCTGCCATGAAACAAGTTTTGTGTGACGTCGTCGTTACAAGTCTGACCGCGATACTCCACTCGTAGCGGGCAAAAATTGGCACGGCCCTATAAGCCAAGAAGTGACATACGAGAGGATATTGGTATATCTGGTTTATTCAGTTCAAAATCTGATGCAGTATTCTGAAGAAAATTTTGAATCTCACAGAAGGTTCTATACGTCTTTTTAATCCAAATATTTTCCCAGGTTTATCAAAGATCTCGATAAAATACAAATACGACTTTACGAAAAATAGCGTGTACAAAAATTTAGAGTAAAACTTGAGGTCTTCGGACATAACTCTCATGTTAATATTATGCTGACAAGAATGGTCTCACCTGGTAGCCACTAATCCATGGTTTATGACTCAAACCGAGTCTACGAAGAACGGTAAGGTAAGCTCGGTTCACTCAGGTTCGAACTGTTGCCCACATTTCCACGTGACGTGTATGAAATTCCTTGTTAGCCTCTTGAAAATATGTTTACCCAACACTGTACGAACAATATTTTTACTAATTCTTCAGTGTAGTGGAGGTCCATAATCGACAATAAACCTAGAAATTGTTTTAATTTTACTAAAATATCACTCAGTCCCGCAAGATACGTATTTCATTTTGAAAATTACTCTACAATTTCCATCCACATCATTATATCGTCGCCGTAAAAAATATGATCCTTTCCTCGCATACGCATATGCAATTTTCAAGCAGTTGCACACATTTATAATAATTTATAAAACGTAATAAACCTCGAGGCGGTCAGCAAGAGAAAACAGAATGAAGTGTAATAGCGACGAGCTCAAAGCAAAAGTACATTCCTTAGGGTAATTAATTCGATATGGGGTGGGGTTGATAACTTGTAATCAACTTGAAATGCGTCTGAAATACCTCTAAGAAGTAAACCTACGATTTATCTTGTTGGTTTAATGATAGAGGACGCTGACTGCAGGTCTGCAGCTTAGATGATATAGTATATTTTGTGAGGAATTATATGGGATAATTTTTACGTTATGTTTCACATTATTTATTTTATTGTAAATGTAACTCTGAAGCGTTTTAGCGTTACGTCAGTTTGTTGTTGTTGGCACAACAGATTTCAAAACTTAAAATTTTGATAAAATATAAAAGTATTTATTTAAGTTGCTAACATTCAAATTGTATAATTACTCGGACTTACGTCATTAAAGGAATTTTATCCAGCGGCGTAAATGCATAAAATTATAGACTTACAGTCAAGAACTCATCATACTCAACAAAATATACATGATGTTAAATGATAAGGAATGATAAAGAATCGGTCAATCAGAATTGCAACAAATATTCCTTTGCAAATTAAAGACGTTTTGTGAATTGTTGGCTGACAAATCCAACAGCGCCTCTGGATTTGCAGGTAAATTGGAATTCGGTATGTTTTAATTGAGATTTATAGTTATTTTATTGGCATTGAAAACACGTTTGTTGCTATTTTTGTTAAAAGATCACAAAAATAACAAAAATCATGGATTTCGATGCGGTAGGTAATACTATTATCATACTGAAAAATGGATAGGTATTGCTGATTTTTAATGAAATGAAATAATTTTTAAAATCGTATTTTTAAATATAAATTTTGAAAAACTGAATTTACTTTAGTGAAAATATTTTGGATTGTAGCACCATCTTACAGAAACCGTCAAGAAAAGCTGCAACAATAATAGTTATAGCAAACTACTGGTAGTCGGCGTACAAACCTGTTTAATAGTGAAATCTTTACTATTCAGCACACGTAAGCTGTTGGTTGTCTAAGTCTAAGAATTGAGCACAAATCACTAGATTTCGAATTGTTTTGGTTTCAATTTTGAATTTAGTAAAATATTTGATCTCTTTAGTGCCTTATTTAACAGTGTTTGTAGAAAGAAAATTGTATTATGTACGTGAAGATTTAGAAATCAAATTAGGGACTGTAGAAGTTATCCAGGAGCAGATAGAGAAAGTGATCACAACATGGTGATTACCACCATGTAGAAAACCCTGGGTAACAAAACATATTGTGAGTAATAGAGGAAAGGTGAAAATATAAAAATAGGTTAGATGAAAGAGGAGCAGATATAGATAGTGATCACAATATAGTCGTTATGAAGGCCAATCTTAAATTTAAGATTTTGAAAAAACGAAGCGGAAGAAGGTATCTTGACCCAGAGAAACTAAAAGATGATGATACGCGCGATAAGTTCGAGAAAAAGACAAACGAAGTACTAAAGGGCGCGGGCGAAAATATTGTTAGGGACATAGAGGAAGAATGGAATTGCATTAAAAATAGTTTAGTTTCCTCAGCTAGGGATATTTTGGGTCATAAACAGAATGAAAGTAGGAAACCCTGGATAACAAAACATATTGTGAGTCTAATAGAGGAAAGGCGAAAATATACAAATGGGTTAGATGAAATAGGGAAACAAAGATATAAGGCGATCAAGTGGGAAATTATTCGGAAATGTAGGAAAGCGAAAGAGCAATGGATCGATAATAAGTGCAAAGAAGTGGAATATAAGTTCGAAGTAGGAAAAACTGATGAAGCATATAAAATAATTAGGAGAAATTTTAGAGAAATTGGATCTAGTACCAAAAGCATTAGGAATGAGGCAGGAGATATCCTAATCGAAAGCGGGGAGAAGGCAGATAGGTGGAAAGAATATTTAGGAAACTTATATGCGGGACAGGAAATGCAAGATATATTAGAAAGCGAAAGCAGTGTAGAGGGGGATAACCTAGGGAATCCTATAATGAGAGAAGAGTTTGATCTAGCACTAAAAAGTTTAAGGAATAATAAAGCGCCAGGTATAGATGGCTTGCAGGCAGAAATCTTAAAGTGCGCAGGTCAAGAGGTAATAGATCGTTTATTTAAATTAGTTAGTCGCATATACCTGACAGGCGAGATTCCAGAGGATTACAAACGGAACATCATGGTAGCTTTGCCAAAAAGGAAAGGCGCGGATAGGTGCGAAAATTTCAGAACCATCAGTTTAACTTCCCATGCGTCGAAAATTTTAACTAGAATTGTGCAAGGAAGGATGGAGAAAAAAGCAGAAGAAATATTAGGAGAAGATCAGTTCGGATTTAGACGAAATAGAGGAACGCGCGAGGCCATCCTAGCTTTACGAGCTATTATAGAAAAAACGATAGAAAAGAGAAAGAGCGTCTATATAGGATTTGTAGATTTAGAAAAGGCCTTCGACAACGTAAAATGGGGGAAGATGTTCGAAGTGCTGAGAAAGGTAGGGATGAAATATAGGGACAGAAGAATAATACATAATCTCTACGAAGAGCAACAGGCAGTTATAGAATGTGAGCAGGAACGAAGGGAAGTACATATCCGGAAGGGAGTGAGACAGGGATGTGCATTGTCACCTCTAGTTTTCAACTTATATATCGAAGATGCTATTAATATTGTTAAGGACAGAACAGCCTCAGGGATTAACGTACAGGGTCAAACTATTAACATGCTCAGATTTGTGGATGATATAGCAGTGTTAGCATCTAGCAAAGAAGAATTAGGAGCGGCTTTGAATGAAATGGAAGCAGTTTTGACACAGGGCTATGGCATGAAAGTCAATAAAAAGAAAACTAAAATTTTGGTATGTAGGGGATGTGAAAATAGAACTAAAGTTGACATACAAATAGGAAATGAGAAGATAGAGGAGGTCACGGATTTCTGCTATTTAGGAAGTAAAATAACTCAAGACGGTAGGAGCACTAAAGATATAAAACAAAGAATAGCGCAGGGCCGAGTTGCGTTTAACAGAAAGAAACAACTGTTATGTTCGAGAACGGTTAATATTGAGACTAAGAAGAGACTCTTAAAGTCGTATGTATGGAGTACGGCATTATACGGGTGCGAAACTTGGACAAGAGGGGAAGCGGATCGAAAAAGAGTAGAAGCGTTTGAAATGTGGTGCTACAGGCGCATGATGAAGATACCGTGGATAGATAAGGTTAGCAATAGGGAAGTATTAGAAAGAGTTGGGGAAAAGCGAAAGGTATGGAAGACAATAATGAGTAGGAGAGACAGGATGGTAGGACACCTTCTAAGACACGAAGGAATAGTTCGCGACATACTAGAGTCAGAGATAGGAATAAAAAGAGGTAGGGGTAGGCCTAGATTAGACTACTGCTCTCAAATAGTTAGGGATGTAGGATGTTCTACTTTTAGGGAAATGCGTAGGTTAGCTCAGGATAGAAAAGAGTGGAGGTACGCTTCCAACCAGTCTTCGGACTGAGAACCTTATGATGATGAGATGAAAGAGGGAAACAAAGATATCAGGCGATCACGTGAGAAATTATTTGGAAATGTAGGAAAGTGAAAGAGCAAGGGATTGATAATAAATGCAAAGAAATGGAAGATAAATTCGAAGTAGGAAAGAATGATGAAGAATATAAAATAATTAGGAGAAATTTTAGAGAAATTGTATGTTGTATCAAAATATCAAAAACATTAGAAATGAGGCAGGAGATATCCTAATCGGAAGCGTAGAGAAGGCAGATAGGTAGAAAGAATATTTGGGAAACTTATATGTGGGACAGGAAGTACGAGATATATTATAAAGGGAAAGCAGTGTAGAGGGGGACAACCTATAGGGCTATAGGGTGTCCTATAATTTCCCTTCTCACTAAATAAAATTACACTTCTAACACTAACATCAAAAATAACTACTTATTATATTCATTCATTTATTAATTTGATTCATTTATTTCAAGAATTGATACAAAGGACCAATTTACAATGGTAGGTATTCGATTATACCGCAGGAGTACGGGACTGTATGCGGCTTGAAACGCAACAAATATTTTAGCACAGTTTTTTCATAAAACTATAATAAAATCTATTTACCTACCTGATAAAAATTTGTTGCCGGATATTTTTAATATTATATGTTATCGGCTTCTTTGTTATTGTCGCTGCCAAATTCCACGTAACTGAAGAATTCGATCACTATAAACTTTGTTAGATTAATTATTAAAAGATTTTCTTTGTTTCCTGATAGTTACGTAGGTAAGACCGCTTCGGAAAATAATCGTTCTGGAAGGAACAGATCTAAGACTATGGAAAATTATCATGGGCAATTATAAACAGTTAAATATTTACTTTTCAGTCCTACACGTCAATCTAAATTGTTTTAAAAGAAACTCTTTATAAACTTTTGGGCACTCTCTGTAGAATTTAGTCTTAAAACTGGAAACACATAAGGAAATTTTAGTTCTTTTGGAAAGTTGTGCGCTTGGCATTTAAATCAATTAAAATTTGAACCATTCTTCGGAAAACTATTCCAGGGAATTGAGTATTTCTTAGCTTGTTTCCCTGATTCAAATTGAAAACCTTCAGTTACATTAACATTTAGACTGACACCGTCAATTCTGTATTGTAAACTTCGAACGTAATCTAATTCCGAAGATGGCCAGTTATACAAGAGCGATAAGATCTGTTGCCATAATTTTTATGCGTTCCTGTTGGGAGAAAGTCCATTAGTACAGTGTATTACTGTCCTAATAGGACCAACCATAAATAAAAATTATACTCATTAAAAGATTAGTGGTGCAATTAATTCAATTATTACCGATAAATTATGCGCGCTCGTTCACCGCAGTGTAGATTTTCCGTTTCGGACGCTGAACTTGAATTCTGCTTTAATCAGATAGGAATCAAGTAAAGTGCACAGACGGGAAATTAAAAATAGAAAGCTCTTCGGCAGCTCCCGGAAGCACAACAATAAACGCATCTGCGTTCTGGAAGTGTTGAACGAAAGCGTTAGTCCTGTAATTCTTTGTACGTCAGTCCGCATAAATGATGGCGCTTTAATTTTAAAACGCACAACACGTGGAAGACTAACTTTTTTAGGACACAATATGTTCACTTGAACTTGGGAATCACCATTTCAAGTGTTTGGTTTCACTTAGGAATAATATGTATATCATACAGGTACTTGGTTACGAAATTGGCAAATACAATATGTTTTAAGTATTTGTAATTGCGCTAAAGGGTTTCGGAACGCCTCCGGCTGTTCGATAAGTATCTGCTACCTGCATATGGTGTTGTAACGGTATCTAATTATTATTAAGATGCCAATAAATGGGTAAGCGGGCTCCTGTTAGATAGGCGATCGCTCAATAGGTATCGCGGATGGCTTCCTGGTTGAATAAGATGCATGCGATTAGGCAAAAACTGCACAACACGAAACAGTGTTTTGGTACACATACTTAATCAAATTGCACTGGCAGTTGTAGAACGGAGGAATTATGACTATTTTAGGAAAATTCTATAGTAGAATTTCACTTCGTGTATTTCACTGTCGAGTCAATAAGCCTGTTAATATATGTTAAGGATTATTATTACATTCGCAGAGCGCACAAACAAATTAAATGTGAACTTGTTTTTCTGCTATTTTTATTTTCATGTTTTATTTGCAATGTTCTGGGAATAACGGGAAGGAACTGGACGTAAAAACAAAAAGCTCGATATCTAAGAACCTGTTTATCTGTTTTGCTGTAGATCCTAGACATTTTTATGTACTTGTTTATGGCATGATCTTGCACTTGCTGTTACCTGTATTCACTTGTGTAGGTTTTATGTTACTGCCGATTAGCAAAGATTAATTGCCCTATTCATTCTTTCAACTCCTGGCTCGGCGATTAAATCGTCAGACAATTTTTATAAGTTTTACTGCCAGCATTTTTCTATTGTTGGCATCATCTTTATTTGTTTTCTTTTTATCATATGTAGTAAGGGCAAATTAAAGTTTAAAGTTCACTGAACCAACACCATCAGAAATATTTCGAATTCATCAAGAAATCCAGGCTAGAATAATAATCGCTGCGAGAAACATATGGACGACAGCCTTTTGTTCAATTAAACATCTGCAGCACAAGTAATTTTAAAATTCTAACTTATAGGAACGAATAAGGAACGTAAGCAAGAACTGGGTTAAAGATTAGATTCGCTCATGAAGAAGTTAAATGCACAAAAACGAATTAATTTCGCGAAAGTCGCCGTTGAAATCGCTATTAGTTTAATTGTTTCAAATGCATCAGCACGTTGACATTCATTATATACGGTGTCTCAACTTACATTAGGCAAATTTCAGAAAATATTGTTTCGAAAGTTTGACAATGTAAAAAAGTCCGACTCTGAGATCGACAATTGTCGGTGTCCGTATACAAACGTCCTTACAATCATCATAAATTTAATAATAGTAGTATGGGTCCAGATATATCGCCAACAAAACCGGAATACCATAAGGAAGCCCGGTCTTCCGATGTACGTCACTTGTTATAGTAAAACGTACCATTCACGTTCAAAATACCGTGACAACAACATTGTGCACGTTCAGTGCGCACTGGTCAAACAATCTTACCACTTACCAACGCGCGTTACACCTGTATGTACCATACAGTACCCAGAAGTAACCCACATAGGAAGATATTTCGCGAGCTCACTGCGGAGACTCAAACGGGCGGTCAAGCGACGAACTCCCATTATATTTTTCGTTCGCGTTAAAATTAATTGTGGCCATTAGGAGTTTGGTGTTTTACAAAGTGGAGGACTGATAAGATACGCGAAAGGATATGTGTGATACTCGTTTGTGAATTTTAAAAAAATCTGCCAATGAAAAGTGGGGGTAGTGCTTTTTTGATTTTGTTAATTTGCGCATTTTTTGTCTTATGGATTACTGTGTGTTAGAGTGTGTCTTTGTGGAATGACATTGAATTTTGAGTGAGTTGATTAAATTAGACACAGAATTAGAATAGAATAAGCATGGCGGAAAACTATATTTCCACGAAACAAAGTTATGTATATAATTTTCAGTGAGGCATGGAAAGAGTTTCTAAATATAAATTCTACTCCATTTTCGCTTTTGAACAAATTGATTTTGCCTAACAACTTTCTGAAAATCACGTTAGAAGAAAATTTTCTCTCTCTCAAACTGTTTTTCATTTAAGGAAAGTGATCAACTCAAAAATTCTTGTGCATACCTAGAGTTAATTATCGACAAATTTTACCGCTCCAAAAACTTGCTATATATACACTCATATACAGAGTGTTCTATAATGAAATCTCATACCTATACAGAATCAATAATCAAATTATAAGTTAAATTTTTTTTCAAATTTTGCTTCGCTTCCGAGTTTAAAAGTTACATAACCAGGCAAATTATTTATTAAAAAATAAGTCTTGAAATGAAAACAGTGAACGCAAAAATAAACATTAAGTATATGAGATAAATAACTATAAAACATTATAAAACCAAGAACACATGGAATAAAGAGAGTTGTAAACTTCGTGGAAATTCAGCATGTTCTGGATATCTTGGACAGCATTAAGGATCTGGATCCTGTAATGGGATTGATCACCTTGCCTCTATTCTATCTACATCGGAAAATGTATCATCATCTTACATTCCTTTACATTGGCTTGTGGTCTTCAATAAGACAATAAATTTGGGGAATCTGTAGATTTTACGCAAATTCAACATCTGGTGCGAATGTAACCGGTTTTTCACAAGAATGCATAACACACTGTCCTAATTTTTGGCAACATGCGTGACTTTATTCAACCAAGTCCGCTATTTCCCGTTGAATTTTCTTTCGATAATTGCTTTAGTATAGATTTATAGGTATAGTGCGTTTAAGTTTCCGACTCTATGGTTTCTATTTGAATGTTACACATGTTATATTATAGCAAAAGTTTTAGCAAGAAGCAGGAACTCTAATACTCTGCGGGTGTTTTTTTCTAGGGCATGAGGTTTATTAGACAAAATTTTTAATAACTGCTCTTTATTGGTACAAAACTTTTCTTCTGCTGTTGGCGGTTATAAAATATTGATTCCTGATTCGAAAATAGGAAGTTCCATAAAGTTATATTCCCCTTGAATTATGCATGAGTTTATTAATTTAGGTAATTCATTAGAGAACATTTTTACTAAAGTAAGATATCCAACGATTTGTCAGATGAATCTAAACTTAAAAATACCTGCCAAGTATCCTATAAATCACTTTTTGCTATCGGTGTTATAAATTAATTAAGTGAACATTCATCAATTAAGTAATTAATGTTGTAAAATTAAATATATCGAGACCTTATAAATTTGGGTTAAAACGTAATCTGAATGCATCAACATAAGTTTTGTGTTGACCCGGTCGAAATGAAGATGACCTTGCTTGACGAGTCGTCTATATGGCTCATTTGACTTGTTTGTGGTGCTATTTTTAGGATGCGGCATCTGATTACCTGATAGTGGAATGTAAATCAGTCGCACTGTATAAAATACAGTACCTATGGGTAGCCTCGAGCTCATCATCATAAGGTTCTCAGTCCGAAGACTGGTTGGATGCGTACTTCCACTCTTTTCTATCCTGAGCTAACCTACGCATTTCCCTAAAAGTAGAACATCCTACATCCCTAACTATTTGAGAGCAGTAGTCTAATCTAGGCCTACCCCTACCTCTTTTTATTCCTATCTCTAACTCTAGTATGTCACGAACTATTCCTTCGTGTCTTAGAAGGTGTCCTACCATCCTATCTCTCCTACTCTTTATTGTTTTCCATACCTTTCGCTTTTCCCCAACTCTTTCTAATACATCCCTATTGCTAACCTTAAATATCCACGGTATCTTCATCATGCGCCTGTAGCACCACATTTCAAACGCTTCTACTCTTTTTCGATCCGCTTCCCCTATTGTCCAAGTTTCGCACCCGTATAATGCCGTACTCCATACATACGACTTTAAGAGTCTCTTCCTAGTCTCAATATTAACCGTTCTCGAACATAACAGTTGTTTCTTTCTGTTAAACGCAACTCGGCCCAGCGCTATTCTTTGTTTTATATCTTTAGTGCTCCTACCGTCTTGAGTTATTTTACTTCCTAAATAGCAGAAATCCGTGGCCTCCTCTATCTTCTCATTTCCTATTTGTATGTCAACTTCAGTTCTATTTTCACATCCCCTACATACCAAAATTTTAGTTTTCTTTTTATTGACTTTCATGCCATAGCCCTGTGTCAAAACTGCTTCCATTTCATTCAAAGCCGCTCCTAATTCTTCTTTGCTAGATGCTAACACTGCTATATCATCCGCAAACCTCAGCATGTTAATAGTTTGACCCTGTAGGTTAATCCCTGAGGCTGCTCTGTCCTTAACAATATTAATAGCATCTTCGATATATAAGTTGAAAACTAGAGGTGACAATGCACATCCCTGTCTCACTCCCTTCCGGATATCTACTTCCCTTCGTTCCTGCTCACATTCTATAACTGCCTTTTGTTCTTCGTAGAGATTATGTATTATTCTTCTGTCCCTATATTTCATCCCTACCTTTCTCAGCACTACGAACATATTCCCCCATTTTACGTTGTCGAATGCCTTTTTTAAATCTACAAATCCTATATAGACGCTCTTTCTCTTTTCTATCGTTTTTTCTATAATTACTCGTAAAGCTAGGATGGCCTGGCGCGTTCCTCTATTTCGTCTAAATCCGAACTGATCTTCTCCTAATATTTCTTCTGCCTTTTTCTCCATCCTTCTTTGCACAATTCTAGTTAAAATTTTTGACGCATGGGAAGTTAAACTGATGGTTCTGAAATTTTGGCACCTATCCGCGCCTTTCCTTTTTGGCAAAGCTACCATGATGTTCCGTTTGTAATCCTCTGGAATCTCGCCTGTCAGGTATATGCGACTAACTAATTTAAATAAACGATCTATTACCTCTTGACCTGCGCACTTTAAGATTTCTGCCTGCAAGCCATATATACCTGGCGCTTTATTATTCCTTAAACTTTTTAGTGCTAGCTCAAACTCTTCTCTCATTATAGGATTCCCTGTTATCCCCCTCTACACTGCTTTCGCTTTCTAATGTATCTTGCACTTCCTGTCCCGCATATAAGTTTCCTAAATATTCTTTCCACCTATCTGCCTTCTCCCCGCTTTCGATTAGAATATCTCCTGCTTTATTCCTAATGCTTTTTGTACTAGATCCAATTTCTCTAAAATTTCTCCTAATTATTTTATATGCTTCATCAGTCTTTCCTACTTCGAACTTATTTTCGGCTTCTTTGCACTTATTATCGATCCATTGCTCTTTCGCTTTCCTACATTTCCGAATAATTTCCCACTTGATCGCCTTATATCTTTGTTTCCCTATTTCATCTAACCTATTTTTATATTTTCGCCTTTCCTCTATTAGACTCACAATATGTTTTGTTATCTAGGGTTTCCTACTTTCATTCTGTTTATGACCCAAAATATCCCTAGCTGAGGAAACTAAACTATTTTTAATGCAATTCCATTCTTCCTCTATGTCCCTAACAATATTTTCGCCCGCGCCCTTTAGTACTTCGTTTGTCTTTTTCTCGAACTTATCGCGCGTATCATCATCTTTTAGTTTCTCTGGGTCAAGATACCTTCTTCCGCTTCGTTTTTTCTAAATCTTTGCCTAACAAGAATGTAATCTATTTGATATCTCCCTAGGTCTCCTGGCATCTTCCACGTGTAGCGTCTCCTAACATGATGGTGAAATAGAGTGTTCGCAACCGTTAAGTTATGTTTATCGCAGAACTCTATCAGTCTAACTCCCCTATCGTTCCTATTGCCTAATCCAAAGGGACCAACTATTCCGCCCTCTCGCCCTGTGCCTACGACTGCATTGAAATCTCCTATAATTATTAAATTTTCGTGTCCTCTCACAAAATCTAGCACATGTTCAATATCACTATAAACTGCCTCTACGACCTCATCACTGTAGTTAGAAGTGGGCATATATACTTGTATTATTACTGTTTTTACAGGTTTTGAATCTAACCTAACCATAACTACCCTGTCACTTTGCTCTAAGAAATTTTCTACACTCTGCCCTACTTTTTTCCGCATAACAATTCCTACTCCCGAATTTCCTCCTGCAGATCCTGTGTGTATTACTCTAAAATCTCCGCTCCAAAAGTCTCCGGCTTCTGGCCATCGCACTTCGCTAATACCTACTACGTCTAATGCTAACCTATCCATCTCAATTTTCAAATTCTCTAACTTTCCTACTTGTTTCATGCTTCTAACATTCCACGCTCCGACTCGTGAGATGTTACACTTATCATTTCTGATGACTCCCCCCGAAGCAGTCCCCGCCCGGAGATCCGAATGTGGGACTATTTTACCTCCGGAATATTTTACTCCAGAAGGTGCCATCATCATAAATTCGAAGTACGCTGTACTAGGGATAGAATAATGTGGTGGTTTCCCGTTGCCTTCCACATCGCAGTAGTGTGTCTCACAGTGCCATACCGACCCTCACGATCTCTGCCACTATGATTACTGAAAGAGCTGCTGCCTCCTTTCAGCCTCGAGCTGTATGTTCATTATTTATAATTATTCAATATTGTTTCGCCAAATTAGCTATTTGATTTGCTTAAGACTTTTTCCTAATTAGTGTAAAATCTATATTTGCTCAATCTTAACTGGCAAATAAATTTGCGTGATGGAATTCGATTTTCTTAAAAAATGAAGCGGTGCATAATTTCCACTTCAAGAACAGCTATCAAATCATTATGTTGGAAGTAGCATATAATGAAGACTAAAGAAGCGGTCACGGTGGCTAGCGAAATTTTGCTTAATATATATAGACAATATACGCTCTAATGCCTTCTAATGCATATACAATTTTTCTAAAAGGTAACGGCATATTCTTAGCAATCAGGGTACGAAGTATGCTGTAATTGCAGAAAAAGCACGTGCTCTTAACACTCCGAAAAATAGTAAGCTACATTCCAACCCGATACGAAATGATGTACATTTTGGTTATTACCATAAATAAATATTAAACGTCCACGAAGTTATTTGAATTCAATAAACACCTTTCTACAAATGAAGATATCACCTTTTTTATAGTTAATGACGAAACTAATTTTTAACGACAGCGCTGTTAGAAAGAATTTTCGTATGCCTAATAGAATTACATAAATTACAATTCGATCTAAGTGGGATATCTTCATGTTCAGTAATTTTTCACCTCGATAGATAGCTCCATCAACACGCTGTCGGGCTTTCTCTATTTATTATGAATTCAGTTCAAACTCTGCGCTATCAGCCAAGTTAAGGTGTTCGTCTTTATTCTGAGCTTGTAAAACATTTAAATACACCTTGTAGTCGCCATTTTGTATTTATGTTGAAATCCTAAAGTTTATGGTTTAAAATGATTTCGCATTATATACAGCAAAGCTCTGTACGATCCACGCGTTTGGGTCTGTTGACTGTGACATAAGAAGACAAGTTGGACCTTTGATCACAGTTATTTATTAAATGTAACCCGCCCGCCAATCATCAGACAACAATGTAATTAACAATAAAACGAAGATAGCGACCTCAATCAGTACTCGTAAAATTTAACAGTAATTTTTCGCCACTTTTCGAGAAGGAGTTGCACATTTTCCTCCCCGCAAAATGCGCCAGCTGCTCATCTAACGGGATTGAAGAATATTCTGCATCGTCTTTCTAAAGAAGTGGTCGGGTAAAAGGCCATCGGAATAATCATCTTGCTGTACTTGAATTCATGTCGTTATTATTTGGAATGTGCAAGTAGTAAAGTTTATTATGACGATATACAGTTAAGTAATAAGTAGGCATTTTGATGTGGCCAGACTGGCAGATAACAGTTTTGAATATATTGTGATGTGTATGATGTAAATTCTTATGTGAAGTGGAAGAACTTGTTGATGAATTAGCACTAATGGTATCTAGAAAAATTTACACATAGATCAGGATCAGTCTTTATTTGCCCCTCTCTTACAATAACAGGATTGCAGAATATTTAAAAAGTAAAGTTTTTTCACAACTAGGAGGTGCATCACTTTTGGTGCTCTTTATGATACAGAAGAAATTCTTTTATAACGTTTTTCTATTTAAAAAAGAAAACTGGGGCGGAAAATTGGCCATATAATAAGCCGCCTAATGACAACCACTACTAACCGAAAAATTTACAGCATACATCACGACGTGGGTCGCACGTCACGCGCCACGCACTCCCCATCAAGAACATATCTTAAATGTCTGTTTCTAGTAGCTATAGCATGAACGCCTGCAGCACTGTACCATAATTATAATTTACTGCTTGCAGTAGCATAGAAAACAGTTTATCTAAATGCTGTAGCACGTAGAAAATTGAACTTGCACGTATTTGTTTTAACGTACTTGTACCGATTGTTGTTTAAAGTTATTTTTTTGTAAGTTGCCTTATGAATAAATAGCACACATAACTAAATATTTTCAAAGTGGATAATATTCAGAACAGCATATGGTTCATTGCCAATTTGTGACAGCACAAACTCTGAGAATGTAGAAAGTTGTATCATTTTTAAATTTGCATAATTGTGATTCAGACACATGCAGAAAAAATCTATTCATACTTGTTAGAATCAACACCGGTTTTAAGTCTGATCCATCGATTATTTGTACTAGGCTGCTGTTCAAGATGCAATCAGGAGAAGCAGTATATCAATTTGAACAAATTAGGTTTTGAAGGAACGGTTGTTTTTCAAGATAAACGTGTTCTTTTGAGTCCTTCGTCAACAGCCACCCACTTCTGCAGCAACTTTTGTCGGATAATCTACAAGAAATAATATGCCTGTTAGATAATGAATAATTTTTGCCATATTACAATATTACACTCTCTTGTAAGCAGCTTTGCTTGCATAATTTATAGAAGTAAAGGTTTACCTAGGACCTTTCCATTATGACACTTTTAATACAATAAAAATTGAATAAACGCCAGCTTGAACAACTTTCAGTAGGTACTTTTGTAATTGCCAGTTTAAAAGCAATTAGACAGTTTTGTTAGAAGTGACTTCGAAGCAGTTGGGTGCAAGAGCTTGCTTTCATGCGGTCGGTACGTACAAAGTTATGTTCTCTATTTTGGTTAAGTTCCTAAAACTGGCATCAAATTTTAAAGTTCATTTCATGACTTCAAATAGAAATTGGCGTTGGTTTTTATTTCTTCTCCATCTGCTAGTATCCTATACAAAATTCTTTCTCCAAATACTTTTCAATTTTTATGACAATGTGTTTTAACACTTTTACATCTACCAGATGACTTTCTAAAATTTAAACTGCTAAAGATCTGCTTATATACCTACATTAATTTTTAACGATAATCTACATACAATTTGGTTATGAAAGAGTCTGCAAAATAGAATTGTAAATGCTAATTGAAATTTTGGTTTTATTGCAATAATACGAAAGAACATCATCATTCTTGCAATAGGGTACAAGATACCGTATTCGCGTTTTGAAAAATTAAAAATGTTTTAGACGAGTAGGTGCAGTTACCTCAGTTAGCTGTATGTGAGGATTAAGGAAGTTGTAAGCATTCACTTGAACTTCCAACAAATGCTTTCGTCGTATTTGGCAGATGTTGTATCTACAACTTTACGACTAACTTAATGAATTGAATTTTTCCAAACTGTAACGGTCTGCATCTTGAAATTGTTGAGTAGTGCTACTAGTAATTAATTTTGCTTGTACCAGCAACTGTGATAAGTTCGTACTTAAGAATTAACAGTACTGACTATGATTATTAATTTTATAAATGGCTGAAGGAATTTTTGAAGTGTGATTATGAAAATTGTGTTAATTTACCGTTGCATTTAACAGTGTTGACGAAGACGACGTCAATCTAGATGATGGAGCAGATAACTGACTTCTTTTTAGTTTCCTATTTACAACTAACTAACAATAACAAATCAATTCTCTCACGCCTGATTGTTATTGAAAGTAACAAGTTTCGTTTAACTTATTCAACATAATTGTGAAATATTGCCGGCATGCAAATGAATAAATATGTTATAAATAACCAGTATTATAAATAATGTTGTTAATTACTGCACTCGCAAGCATACAATATTGCACATTAAAAATTAATATGAAAGTGTTTCAACTTTGCTGATTTACATAAAGTAAAACGCTAAAGATTTTAAAATTTATTGAACTTGTTTCCTCAGCTAGGGATATTTTGGGTCATAAACAGAATGAAAGTAGGAAACCCTGGATAACAAAACATATTGTGAGTCTAATAGAGGAAAGGCGAAAATATAAAAATAGGTTAGATGAAATAGGGAAACAAAGATACAAGGCGATCAAGTGGGAAATTATTCGGAAATGTAGGAAAGCGAAAGAGCAATGGATCGATAATAAGTGCAAAGAAGTGGAAAATAAGTTCGAAGTAGGAAAGACTGATGAAGCATATAAAATAATTAGGAGAAATTTTAGAGAAATTGGATCTAGTACCAAAAGCATTAGGAATAAGGCAGGAGATATTCTAATCGAAAGCGGGGAGAAGGCAGATAGGTGGAAAGAATATTTAGGAAACTTATATGCGGGACAGGAAGTGCAAGATACATTAGAAAGCGAAAGCAGTGTAGAGGGGGATAACCTAGGGAATCCTATAATGAGAGAAGAGTTTGAGCTAGCACTAAAAAGTTTAAGGAATAACAAAACGCCAGGTATAGATGGCTTGCAGGCAGAAATCTTAAAGTGCGCAGGTCAAGAGGTAATAGATCGTTTATTTAAATTAGTTAGTCGCATATACCTGACAGGCGAGATTCCAGAGGATTACAAACGGAACATCATGGTAGCTTTGCCAAAAAGGAAAGGCGCGGATAGGTGCGAAAATTTCAGAACCATCAGTTTAACTTCCCATGCGTCAAAAATTTTAACTAGAATTGTGCAAAGAAGGATGGAGAAAAAGGCAGAAGAAATATTAGGAGAAGATCAGTTCGGATTTAGACGAAATAGAGGAACGCGCGAGGCCATCCTAGCTTTACGAGTAATTATAGAAAAAACGATAGAAAAGAGAAAGAGCGTCTATATAGGATTTGTAGATTTAGAAAAGGCCTTCGACAACGTAAAATGGGGGAAGATGTTCGAAGTACTGAGAAAGGTAGGGATGAAATATAGGGACAGAAGAATAATACATAATCTCTACGAAGAGCAAAAGGCAGTTATAGAATGTGAGCAGGAACGAAGGGAAGTAGATATCCGGAAGAGAGTGAGACAGGGATGTGCGTTGTCACCTCTAGTTTTCAACTTATATATCGAAGATGCTATTAATATTGTTAAGGACAGAACAGCCTCAGGGATTAACGTACAGGGTCAAACTATTAACATGCTTAGATTTGCGGATGATATAGCATCTAGCAAAGAAGAATTAGGAGCGGCTTTGAATGAAATGGAAGCAGTTTTGACACAGGGCTATGGCATGAAAGTCAATAAAAAGAAAACTAAAATTTTGGTATGTAGGGGATGTGAAAATAGAACTAAAGTTGACATACAAATAGGAAATGAGAAGATAGAGGAGGTCACGGATTTCTGCTATTTAGGAAGTAAAATAACTCAAGACGGTAGGAGCACTAAAGATATAAAACAAAGAATAGTGCAGGGCCGAATTGCGTTTAACAGAAAGAAACAACTGTTATGTTCGAGAACGGTTAATATTGAGACTAGGAAGAGACTCTTAAAGTCGTATGTATGGAGTACGGCATTATACGGGTGCGAAACTTGGACAATAGGGGAAGCGGATCGAAAAAGAGTAGAAGCGTTTGAAATGTGGTGCTACAGGCGCATGATGAAGATACCGTGGATAGATAAGGTTAGCAATAGGGATGTATTAGAAAGAGTTGGGGAGAAGCGAAAGGTATGGAAGACAATAAAGAGTAGGAGAGATAGGATGGTAGGACACTTTCTAAGACACGAAGGAATAGTTCGCGACATACTAGAGTCAGAGATAGGAATAAAAAGAGGTAGGGGTAGGCCTAGATTAGACTACTGCTCTCAAATAGTTAGGGATGTAGGATGTTCTACTTTTAGGGAAATGCGTAGGTTAGCTCAGGATAGAAAAGAGTGGAAGTACGCATCCAACCAGTCTTCGGACTGAGAACCTTATGATGATGATGAACTTGTAATTAAACCGGTTAGTTAGATATTACTTATAATATTAACACCACAAAGTAAGCAGTTTGTTTTGGTAGCAATCCAAATATAGAAATATAGCTTCTTTTGGAACGCGAAAATTTATGGAAATATTTGTTCCCTTAGTTCTTCATACATACATAGTATGATGGTTCTTGTACTTATCGACTTGAACATTTTAGTAAGAAAACGAGTATCGATGTAATCCAGTTTAACGGAATTTACGAAAGCAGAAAAGTGCATTTTCGAACATCAAATGGCACGAACAGGCGTGAGTTTTTAAAGGAATATTTGTATGGACGGTGCCGTTCATTAAATGATCTTCCGCGCGGTCTTATTTAGAAGTGGAATAGTTAAGGAAAGTTGCTAGTCTAGCGCTACAAGGTTCTTAGAAATCGGACTGATCAAGTAGGTAGCATATGTCAGTTAGTAGTTGCAATTAAAGAAAAGATAAATAGGTACAGTTGAAAGAAGGTAGGCAATGTTTTTTCTAAATTCTACATTTATGATAATTTTTAAGTCGCAATCGCTTTACCGAAATACATAGTTTGTGTAACTTTCCGTAATAATAAGTTCTTGGAGTCATTTAAGTATTAAATGAAAAATTCAATACTTTTTCAGTACGAGACAAACTATTTTGCTTCGTAGTGTAAATTAAAAATTTATTATATCAGTTTACACTCTTTAGGACGCTAAAACGCAGGTAGGTACTTACTGATAATAATTTAAAGGTTCATTCATCATCATAAGGTTCTCAGTCCGAAGACTGGTTGGACGCGTACCTCCATTCTTTTCTATCCTGAGCTAACCTACGCATTTCCCTAAAAGTAGAACATCCTACATCCCTAACTATTTGAGAGCAGTAGTCTAATCTAGAGGCCTACCCCTACCTCTTTTTATTCCTATCTCTGACTCTAGTATGTCGCGAACTATTCCTTCGTGTCTTAGAAGGTGTCCTACCATCCTATCTCTCCTACTCTTTATTGTTTTCCATACCTTTCGCCTTTCCCCAACTCTTTCTAACACTTCCCTATTGCTAACCTTATCTATCCACGGTATCTTCATCATGCGTCTGTAACACCACAGTTCAAACGCTTCTACTCTTTTTCTATCCGCTTCTCCTATTGTCCAAGTTTCGCACCCGTATAATGCCGTACTCCATACATACGACTTTAAGAGTCTCTTCCTAGTCTCTATATTAACCGTTCTCGAACATAACAGTTGTTTCTTTTTGTTAAACGCAACTCGTCCCTGCGCCATTCTTTGTTTTATATCTTTAGTGCTCCTACCGTCTTGGGTTATTTTACTTCCTAAGTAGCAGAAATCCGCGACCTCCTCTATCTTCTCATTTCCTATTTGTATTTCAATTTTAGTTCTATTTTCACTCCATCTACATACCAAAATTTTAGTTTTCTTTTTATTGATTTTCATGCCGTAGCCCTGTGTCAAAACTGCTTCCATTTCATTCAAAGCCGCTCCTAATTCTTCTTTGCTAGATGCTAACACTGCTATATCATCCGCAAATCTGAGCATGTTAATAGTTTGGCCCTGTACATTGATCCCTGAGGCTGTTCTTTCCTTAACAATATTAATCGCATCTTCGATATATAAGTTGAAAACTAGAGGTGACAATGCACATCCCTGTCTCACTCCCTTCCGGATATCTACTTCCCTTCGTTCCTGCTCACATTCTATAACTGCCTTTTGCTCTTTATAGAGATTATGTATTATTCTTCTGTCCCTGTATTTCATCCCTACCTTTCTCAGCACTTCGAACATCTTCCCCCATTTTACATTGTCGAAGGCTTTTTCTAAATCTACAAATCCTATATATACGCTCTTTCTCTTTTCTATCGATTTTTCTATAATTACTCGTAAAGCTAGAATGGCCTCGCGCGTTCCTCTATTTCGTCTAAATCCGAACTGATCTTCTCCTAATATTTCTTCCGCCTTTTTCTCCATCCTTCTTTGCACAATTCTAGTTAAAATTTTTGACGCATGGGAAGTTAAACTGATAGTTCCAAAATTTTCGCATCTATCCGCGCCTTTCCTTTTTGGCAAAGCTACCATGATGTTCAGTTTGTAATCCTCTGGAATCTCGCCTGTCAGGTTATATGCGACTAACTAATTTAAATAAACGATCTATTACCTCTTGACCTGCGCACTTTAAGATTTCTGCCTGCAAGCCATCTATACCTGGTGCTTTATTATTCCTTAAACTTTTTAGTGCTAGCTCAAACTCTTCTCTCATTATAGGACTCCCTAGGTTATCCCCTTCTACACTGCTTTCACTTTCTAATATATCTTGCACTTCCTGTCCCGCATATAAGTTTCCTAAATATTCTTTCCACCTATCTGCCTTCTCCCCGCTTTCGATTAGGATATCTCCTGCCTCATTCCTAATGCTTTTGGTACTAGATCCAATTTCTCTAAAATTTCTCCTAATTATTTTATATGCTTCATCAGTCTTTCCTATTTCGAACTTATTTTCCACTTCTTTGCACTTATCATCGATCCATTGCTCTTTCGCTTTCCTACATTTCCGAATAATTTCCCACTTGATCGCCTTATATCTTTGTTTCCCTATTTCATCTAACCTATTTTTATATTTGCGCCTTTCCTCTATTAGACTCACAATATGTTTTGTTATCCAGGGTTTCCTACTTTCATTCTGTTTATGACCCAAAATATCCCTAGCTGAGGAAACTAAACTATTTTTAATGCAATTCCATTCTTCCTCTATGTCCCTAACAATATTTTCGCCCGCGCCCTTTAGTACTTCATTTGTCTTTTTCTCGAACTTATCGCGCGTATCATCATCTTTTAGTTTCTCTGGGTCAAGATACCTTCTTCCGCTTCGTTTTTTCAAAATCTTAAATTTAAGATTGGCCTTCATAACGACTATATTGTGATCACTATCTATATCTGCTCCTGGATAACTTCTACAATCCCTAACTTGATTTCTAAATCTTTGCCTAACAAGAATGTAATCTATTTGATATCTCCCTAGGTCTCCTGGCATCTTCCACGTGTAGCGTCTCCTAACATGATGGTGAAATAGAGTGTTCGCGACCGTTAAGTTATGTTTATCGCAGAATTCTATCAGTCTCACTCCCCTATCGTTCCTATTGCCTAATCCAAAGGGACCAACTATTCCGCCCTCTCGCCCTGTGCCTACGACTGCATTGAAATCTCCTATAATTATTAAATTTTCGTGTCCTCTCACAAAATCTAGCACATGTTCAATATCACTATAAACTGCCTCTACGACCTCATCACTGTAGTTAGAAGTGGGCATATATACCTGTATTATTACTGTTTTTACAGGTTTCGAATCTAACCTAACCATAACTACCCTGTCACTTTGCTGTAAGAAATTTTCTACACTCTGCCCTACTTTTTTTCGCATAACAATTCCTACTCCCGAATTTCCTCCTACAGATCCTGTGTGTATTACTCTAAAATCTCCGCTCCAGAAGTCTCCGGCTTCTGGCCATCGCACTTCACTAATACCTACTACGTCTAATGCTAACCTATCCATCTCAATTTTCAAATTCTCTAACTTTCCTACTTGTTTCATGCTTCTAACATTCCACGCTCCGACTCGTGAGATGTTACACTTATCATTTCTGATGACTCCCCCCGAAGCAGTCCCCGCCCGGAGATCCGAATGTGGGACTATTTTACCTCCGGAATATTTTACTCCAGAAAGTGCCATCATCATAAATTCGAAGTACGCTGTACCAGGGATATAATAATGTGGTGGTTTCCCGTTGCCTTCCACATCGCAGTAGTATGTATCACAGTGCCATACCGACCCTCACGATCTCTGCCACTATGATTACTGAAAGAGCTGCTGCCCCCTTTCAGGGACTTGATTTAGTCTGGCTTCTCAAATAAAAACCCCTCCAATATGGTTAAACCTATGGTTCGGCTCTTTATATCATTGAAGCGCGCAAGCCATCCCACCCGTCCCAGTATTACTAGAACTGCGTCAAGGTACAAGTCCTTTGGGTTCATTAGCAAAACAAATTAGTGCCATTTAAAATATGGTTACGTAATTATTATTTATTAATTAAGTATCTGGGCTTAATTTGTTGCCTTAAGTAATGTTAATTATTATTTTATTTGAGGGGGAAAGTGTTAAATTGATGGTAGTTAAAGTCGTGGCATATTTTACTGTTTAAAAATAAATTGACGCAGAATATTAAAATCACAAAAAGTACTTTTTTCAAGAGTGATTAATTACTTATTTCATAGAAATCTACACTACGCTCTGGTATGTTTTTCCGTACAACAGCCTCTCGGGATATATAAATAGTACCTATTCTTGTACATAAAATTCAATTGCTGCTGTCACTTACAGAGTATTTGCGAACTATATATTATGGCATTTCTTCTGCTAACGATGTTCAGACTTGTTTTTCTCGATTTCTAGCAGTTACTTTCATAGAACTTTGTTTAGAAATAAAATCTTGCTATTAGACATACAAGATTTGCAATCTCTTTTTAAAGATTTAAATTCGATGTAGACTAAATACATGAAAGATTTTTTAATTTTCCAATCTTTCAGACCAATTTCGCTACTTAGCATCTTTATAGTCAATTTGGTTAATTTGATTAATAGATTCCACAACGGGTTACCAATTACAAGAATTATCCAATTTTATAAAATATAATGCTAGGAACACTGTTCCAATAATTTATATCTTGTCATTGCAGACCAAAGCAAGAAAATGACGTCCACCGTAACCTAATATTTAGTCCATAGCAATGGTGGTATTGTATACCATGGACAACATAGGAATTCCTCGACCCCCGGCCTTGCCACCAGGCCACCTTCACCCAAAGCACCCAGACAGTGTAAGAAGCAAGAAGTCCCAAGGGTTTCGCCTCTTGGACGACCAAGGTGATACGGGAAGCATTTACAGTGCTTATAAACAAAGAATAGATTCGATGTTCGAATCAGATTCCAGTGCTACCACTAAGAATAGCGTACAAGCTAGAATAGAGAAGATGTTCACTGATGTAGCCGAAGATAACGGGATACCGATGAACGATATAGGTTGCCATATTTTTTCCGTCGACTATCTGGGGTCGGTAGCTTTGCACGAGAAAGTTACTAGTCTGACAGGACTCCAGACACCTTTAAAAGAACTATATTTTACTTATAAGAAGACCAAGGAATTTCAACAACCTCTGTCTGGAAGGCTGGAAATTTCGAGTGGTGGACTGAAGGTTCAGTACCAAGGAGAAAAAGGTTGGTAAACTATATAAGTGGCGGAGTTCCATAACTTGCAACATTTATTTTAATTTTCAGGTGACCTAGAGCAACTGAACTCCTTTCCTACGATAGCAGTTTGGTCCGCTGTCAAATTCGTCTTAAACGAGGACAACAAGAATTCTTACGCCTTTTTGCCATTAATAACAGATCCTGACAATATAGACAAACAAACCTTATTCAAAAGCTTAGGCGAAAGCGAGAAGAAATATATAACGGAAGGAACGCATTCTCCTCTCTTCGCTGTTGTGATGAGAAAAATTGGACTTCGCAAACAACTGGAGTGTCACGCGTTCGTTTGCCAAACTTCGGAGGACGCCATAGTGATAGCAGCCACCTTATACAAATCTTTAATGGCCCACATGAAAGCAAAAGAAATGAAACCTAAAAGCAGAAATGGAATCACTTGCATGTCAATAGCTTCCAGCGTTTTCGACGAAAATGGCGTCCCGGTTAGACCCCCGAGGAAAAAGAGAAGTTCTACTTCTTCAGTGGCAAGTGACGTTATGGGAACATCAGATACCCAACCTCTGCTTCAAGAGAAACCTCAGAAGAAGAGCTCAAAAAACAAGAAAGCCCCTCAAGCCCCAGAAACGAAACAAGATCTTGACGCCATTTTGCCATACGATGAACCATGCGACGACATTAGCAAAGAAACGAAGACTCCAACTTTAACAGATAAGTGGAACACTTACATGAGCAACCAGCAAAAGCAAATTACGGCAGAAATAAAGCAGGTTATTAAGGAAGGTTCCAACAGGGGCTTGAGAAGGGTTAAAAGTGTTAGAAAGAGGAATACCGAAGGTGCAGTGGAAAACTCTGGTGATATCTTAACGAAAGTTACTATACCTAGATCTGGAAGCTTTCTAAATGCTGGTGGACTGACCAGATATAAATCGAAAGTTTACAAGTAAGTATGGTATTCTCTTCGAATCTGTTTAATCAAAAAAATCGTTGTTATTTCCTAGAATATCTAGAAGAATTTTATTTTGATCATACAAACAAATAATAATGTAAGTAAGTCAAATAAAGACATCCTGTTTATAGATCTAATGGTCAAGCCAGTGGTGGATCTCCCCTCGGCTTCAACGAATTGTTCAATGAATTCCGACTCCAAGAAGGTCTACATTCAGTCGACGAAATTTTAGGGGTAATAATCGACCCAGAAGGCATGTCCTTCAACGATCTCAAACCAATCTACAAAGAGTTCCTCCTCAAATTAGCAGTCACTTTAACTAAAGACGAACTGTATCAAAGATCCAAAGCGATAATGAAGCGCCAAAAGAAGAAACTGTTGAGAAGAAACAGCAGCGTTCAAGCTAAGAAACGCAGCACTGTCGTCAGCTCGAAATTTAAGAAAATCAGGCGGATTTTTAAAAAGACCGGACTAAGGAAAAACAGGAGAAAGGATAACTTCAGCGAGAGCATGAAAATTATTGAGGAAACCCCTCCGGTTGACTCGAAGTTACCCGAAAGCAGCATATCAACTTCTTCTTACGACACCAGACATTTCCAGCCTAAAGAAATCACGAGGAAACAAAGCTACCGGAAGAGATCCACAGACAAGTCTTCCAGCAGTAGATTAAGAAGAGACAGGGCGAGTACTTCTGAAGAGAGCGATTTCTTCTCTGTGAGAAGATCAAAAACTCGTCAGAATCAAAAGAATCCAAACACGATGCAAAACAGGAATTCATCGAGTGGTTACGTCTCTTGCTCAGAGTGTAGCTACGACAGCGACACCTGTACTTGTGTTTCGGCAGACAAATGCTATTGTTCCTTGGGCAACAAACGTTTTTCCAACAAAAAACCGGAGAAGATTCGTTATGGGCAAGAAAAATGTACTTGCGAGCAAGATAGCAGTTTGATTTGGTGCGGTTGCGATACCGACAGCTGCACAGAAAGTAACAAATGCTACTGTCAGAGATTTGCAGAAAAGAATGGTACGATTTTTGAACAACTGAAGCAAAGAGGCTTCATTCCTTCAACCGTATCAGTTAGTACTCCACCTTACCACAGGAAACTATGTAAAAAGCGATCCAACACGAAGAGCACAAAAAGTTTAGAATACATGCACGATCCCAGCGAATATTATGAGAAACTAAAGAACAGGACCAGATCTTTAACAGCCTCCGAAAGAAATATCATAGTGTTTGATAAAAGAAGGAGCGATGGCGGGGTGGATTATTTAACGGGAGAATACGAATTATTTGGACTAAAGGGCGCTGTTCCTTATGCCAGATCAGCCGTCCTCGATTTTCATTCTCATGGAACTGCTAATTCGAGGAATTCCGCAAGGTGTGGAACCAGAGGTAAACTTTTGGTGATGGAAGTAGTGCTTCATTACAATTATTTCACATTCTGACATTAACGTACCTATCAATTCTTTGAACTCTTTGCTTCTTCAAAAAGCTTTTTAAACATGAGCATACTGCACCTTTATTTAAAAACTCCCACTCAATTTTCAGCGAGAAGTTATATTAATGTGTTCCTTAGGCAAATCCAGAAGATCGAGAGATATGTCAACAGACCCATGCAGCGAGGCTATATCAGTCAAGAAATCCGCGGAAATAGCTGCTCTCTTTGCCGATGTGAAGCTGAGTCAAACTACAGATATCACTCACATGGTTCCGAAAAAGTACCACAAGAATTCAGTTCCCTGCAACAGATTGGTACCAGTAAAGACATATTCGAATATTTCCAGGAACGTCTTAAACGGTTTCGACAATTTTGACCAACACATTGTACAAAATTCTTTGTACCATTCTTCGAAAAATAATATGTATAGTACTAAGAATGGTTTATATACTATTCAGAGCCAATCCGATGATTCAAGACACTCCAGTGCGAGTGAGAACGGTAGAAAAACTAATCGAAATCATAGTGACTATTTCACAATCGAGTCCCAAGCGAAGAATGTCAGCTCCAGCCTAGAAAATTCATTAGGGTATTTACCTTAAATGTGATATTTTCATTGCAACAATTTTTTTACTGGACAGCAAAAATACATGTACATATTTTTTAAAAGGGTGGTATCACTGGGGGGATATTTTGGTATTTTGGTTTTACACTTCCACTGGGACCCTATGGTATTTAATTTCGTAAAGTGATATTAGGTTTTAAAAGGTGCAATAATCTGTGCAATATTTTTTCATTAATTTATATATCATGTTTTTCGCGCAATGTTTTTGATAGGTAGGTTTTATTTTTTGTAGTTTTTCTGCAATAAAACTTAAGTCATATTGTTGTTTTGTGATCCCTTTTTATAATGCATAAAGTTTACATAAGAATTAACAAAGCTACAGCGTAATATAATTTAATATAAATCACAAAAATATTTAATCCATAATTTGATCTTCCGTCAAATTATGCCAGAGTTCGTGCCGATGATCTGGGTATCTTATCATGTCCAACCAATGTTTCAATCGTTGTCCTTTACTACCAACCCCTCCCAGAATCAAACCCCCTAAGTAATCGTTGCTTTTCCCGTAGTCTTTGTCCCAAACAGTGATGTAAAGGCTCTGAGTGGACAACTCGGTTGGGCGTGTCTCAAAAGCAAATTCCTCGTTGAATACAGGGTTGAGATTCTTCCATTTCACCGAGGTTTTATATTTTCTGTGGCAAGGATCTGGCCTCAGTTGCCTAAAATCATGTTGACTCATTTCGGCTCAAAACGGAAAGAGTTTACTTACAATTTAACAAAAGGATCGGAAAATCCATTATTATCCATGGGAAGTAAATTGGCACAACGAAGAACGGTCACTAAAAGCGCCCTTCTTTTAGTGTTGTATACTAAAGAAAGTAATATTTGACCTCTGGACCACAAGTCGTCGAACCATTGATTTAAATCTGGGATTGGCAAAGGTCCCCTTTGCTCTATTCTCAATTTCTCTAAAGGAAGAGTGAGCTGAAATTAAACAAAAATTGTTGGAAACATTATAAGACATTTATTATTGATATTCATACGTAAACGGTGTTCTGAATCCTTAATTTGGCCAAGGGTATCCTAGTTTCGCCCATGTAATCGTGTCCATACTTATCATCGTCAACCACCAAAACGTGCAAGGACTTTTTCATCAGATCATTTTCAGTGATATCGTAAAAAGTTAAATTTTCGTTGAATTCTGGATTTCTCGTCTTGTGAACAGTTTTTGTACGCAATCTAGTAGACACCTTTTCATTCGGAAGTATATTTAGTTTGCAAAAAGGATCCGCGAGACCATTTATATCCATGGGTATTAAGTTTTTTACTCTGTAAACAGTGCAATGTAGCGTTGTAGTGATGGGGTCGTACGTTAATGATAGCTCTATGCTTCCCATAGAAGGCTCTGTCGGTTTTCCTTCACACAAAGAAGGCTGAAATGGACACGAAGAAACATTTAAACAAATTTCTTTGGATTCGCTGAAACACTTACCTTAAAAACACTGCTAGCTAAACTGCATGCTCCAGGAGAAATTTTATCATCACTTCTGACAGGACCGTCGCTCCAGTTAAAATCAGACATCGACCTACTCGCTATGGAATCTCTTCTGGATAACTCCGAACTTTCCGCTGAATAATCCATTTTAGCGTCTGAAATTGTACCTTCCCAACTGCGTGCTTCGGTAAGCGTTACAGATCCCAAATAATTCTTTAGGGGTTCTAGCTCTTTCGATATTTGGGAGTCTGTTGAACTGGTTTGCCGACTGTAGTTCGTAGATAATTGTCTCTGGTCTGCTATAGGTTGATCTGAAATAAGTGAATGTCTCAAACCAAATAAGACTGATCTTCAAACTTTACCGTAGGTACTTTCAGTACCGGAATTTCTTCTTTCAGTTCTCGTCCATCTTCTTTCTTCGTCAGAACTACTGTCTTCATCTCTCATGAATCTATTTTTCTTTGATCCTCGAATGCTTCTACTTTTCTTAATACCAGATCCTTTTTGATCCGGCAAAATGTACTTTGGTATTCCCTTGAAGAACCACGCACCCGATTTCTTCCATATTTCCCTGGTTTCGGCACAAATCATACACAGCCACTGTTCCCTATAAGATCGTGGACATTATACATTATGATTTTTGGCCAGCATTTATTCTGCAAGACGATCCATCAAATCTTGTTCAGTTTAACAACAACACTTTTGAAACTTTTAATTGCAGTGGGCCGCTGAGCCGTATAATGTGATTTTGAACTTTTCAAGTTTGTATTTAACAACGTTTCTGCGACGGTTTTGATTCGAGTGTTTAATTTGTGTTTCTGGAGGTTCTTATTAGTTTCGAAATCCAATCGCGGAAATTTGTTCCCACTAGACCTCTATTTCATGGCAAACTTGACGTCTCTGCGGACCACTAGAACTCAAACATATTCGGGATTTGATAGAGCGCCGGCAGTTAATTAATCTTTGGGAAATTATAATTTGTTTCGTACTGAATAAAATTATTTCGTTGGCACAAACGGTAAAATAAGATGACAGCAAGTCCTTCCGTCTGCAATGCCTTACCTGTGGGTTATTTTGTTCGAGAAATATTCTATCGCACATTTTTGGCACACTAATTTTCTACAGTCTACACAGACAACTTTTTGGGCACTTAGAATACCAAAGTTATCGCCACACAAGAGACACTGTGAAGGAGATCTACCCAGAGCATTTCTTCTCATGTGTTCCAAACGTTCCACAAGTTTACCAACCTAAGAATCAACAAAAAATGCGTTTAATTGTTTTTGAAAATAACAATCGCCAACCCTTTCTTGTTCAGTAAGTTCGAGTTGTTCGGCTCGTCTAATAACCTGAAGTATCGTCTCTTGTTCCTCGGCTCTTAAAGGGGGTAATGCTCCCTGGTAACCAAGGGATGCGGTTTTTACACTCCATCCTGTTTTCAATCTGGAACAAAAGTGATTCGATTTACAAGTAAATTAAGTTTGGTCCTGAAGCATTTCTTTTTTTTCTTTTGCACAGAGCCTGGGGTGATCAATTCGATTACTATCGGTTACTTTTGATCGAAAATACAATTGGTATTCATGTCTTTTTCAAAGTACTGTCGAAAAAATGATGACATATTTGGGTATTTATATTTTATACTCCGTTTTATTTGTAATAGTAGGTAATTTTTCCACGCGGTTGCCCAGAAAACCGAAATTAACAATATCGATTGACCTGCCGTCCGTCCAGTTATTTGAAGTTTCAAATTCCATTTTTATCCGAATATATCTGGCATGGACCCTAATCTCAATATAATGATGTAGCATTTCTGATTTTAATGAAATGTTGACATCATTAAAAAGTTAGGAAACATAAAATGTCTGCTATAAATTGGAAATCTGTAGGCAACTTAATTAGTTTTAAATTACTTTGTTGTTAGCAAAAGTCTGAGAGTTAATTTGGTGTCTGGGCGTACGCAGGGGAAGGCAAAAGTGGATGGTATCTAGATACCTATCAGATTCTTTTTATAAATTGAAACTTACAAGAAATTTGGAATTGGAGCTGTAGGAAAAAAGAAAAACGTAAAGCAGCGTTTCTACGTGAAAAAAGTTGCCTAACTCACAGAATACATAGGTGCGCGTGTTCATTAAACTTTTTACAGAAAGCTCCTCATGTAACAGCGTTTTAATAAAGCTTGTAGTGTATCGATTGTAATTTATCCCCCTCTTCTTATCTTTCGTAACTGAGTTATCAGTTTGGGTTAGACCTGTTAACCGAACCAATCGAGATTATAATTACACATGCTCGTCTTGTTGACTAGAAAATGTTTCAATTAATATTGATTTCCCTGGAGCTGGCTCCGGAAAACTTACGATATCCTTTGTTTGTTTGTTTCGTTGATTATGACGCTTTACGGAAATCACTGCTGTGGTGGAGTATTCGTCATGTTTTAATTCAGAAGTCAGTAAATTTATTGAGTAGTAAACAGATTCAAATAAATAATTAACGCTTGATCCTATGAGTGATATAAAGAGAAGAATTTGATGGGTACAAATATTAAATTAAAACTTCGTGTAGGAGATGAATAGGGAGGACACACTATTTTCTTTAAAACTACATAATAATATCGTTATAAAGAGAAAGCCAATATTATTCTAAAAATTTGTAAGTTCAACAATTTACGTTTCTATTAAAGTATAGGCATGTGGTCAATGGATACCACTTTAAAAGTTTGCAATAAATAAACAAAATATCGAATTAATTTTTGTTACTCTTAAATACAGTTCGTTTTTGTTTAATTTAAGATTTCTGTTATGCTAATTTATAAAATTTAATATGGCTTTTAAAGCATATGCTTTACTTTTCCGGGTCTTGTATTATCACCAGCCTATTCCGAAAGGTGTCCACTTGACAGTTCTTTTACAAAACGATACATCTTACTCTATATTTCCGAAGAAAATTAACAGTTTGATTTATGTCTGAGGCTGCTAAGCTTCCACTTTCATTAATTATGAAAAACCTCGGGGGTGTACTTTACAGCTCTAAAATATATGGAGATACTGATCTGGGTATTTAAAGGAAGTTGTTTGTGTGGATTAATCAAAATATACTTCAAATTTGATGTGAACGCGACCTAAAAAACCTTATGCAATACTTCCAGCAAATGAATTTGTTCCATAACTAAATTGAAGTATAATGAACGTATGAAGGGCTGACTAATTGAGAATTAATCGTATAATTATTTATCTTCTGGTACAGCAATTTCAGTCGTTTCATTGGAACATTTTTCCCAAATAGAATATTTAATAATTTTAATTCTGGAACAAAAGCAAACGTAAAATGTAATTTCTCCCAGGTTTTATTCAAAGCGAGCACTCGTATTAAGTACCGAAAAGAAACTTAAGGAACGCAAAATTCAACAAACCGTAACATTTTTAACTCGCTGAAAGCAGAGACCCACCTTAAAAGTGTTTAATTATGCAGAAGCGGTTCTCGTTTGTTAATGCCTCAAAGGGAACAGACACGAAGAGTTAAACGCGGCGTTCAGTTGTTTTCTGATCTCCCCCAGCGTACCACTTTGCGGTTCACAGCTTCAAAGTGATTTTTACGTACCAAAAAGGTCGCCTAGGACACACGCTCGCAACGGTAAACTGAAATGTGACACACAGGATTTATCAGGGTGTAAAAAGAGCTACGTTTCGCAGTAACCCAATTTTTATTAACTCCTACTTTTGGCCTATCCCAAACTTTATATTTTGTAAGTACATAGTTCAAATTTCTTGCCGAAGATAATACAAGTTCTGCATATTTTCTTGTTTTTCTTATAGTTCACAAGAGTCATTTAAACTCCACCCCATTAACCCAAACTAGTATTCCAAACGCAGCTCCAAGCATCAGGGCAGCTGGTTTCAGGCGCCTGCTTAAATTAAAGTCCTCGTCTCATATGCTTTGTGTTGAATTTAAAACGTTATCCTTCATTTGCTCTATATCCTTGACCAAAACTCTGTGGTATCACTTTCGTACGAAAATTAGAACAACGGAAAACGACTCTGAGGGAATGAGCTTAACAGTCCTGCGGGAGCCGGCAGCAGTATTTATGCTGACCCACTTTTGTTGAGCATATCAGTACTTATTTATTATAGGGTAAGATGATACATGCGTAATATCGACGTGTCCAAACAGCGTTATATTTTCTGTGCCGGAGCCATAAATGTACGTTAAATGATGTGAAGGTAAATAGTTATTTATAAAACGTAAATACTAGTTATTTCTGCATATAATAGGTAATATAATTCTGAAATAAAATAAAATTATTTTATCGACACTTAAATGATGTTTTTGTATGTTATGAAAGCTAATTGAGGCATAAAAATGAAATTCTCATGGTAAAATTATTAGAGTTGCGTAAGAATGGGCAGTTTTCCACACATGCAAAAATATTGATGATGCATATTTCCTTTCATTTTCACTTGTAATACCGTTGACCAACGGAATAATAAATTAGAAATCTTAATTATATGTTATGTTATACGTAATATTAAGTCAAACGCATCGCGCTCTATCTTCTGTGCCCATTTAGAAAACGATTTCAATTTCTTGAACTATATTGTTAGCATGGGCTGAACTGAGTTCTGCAAAATGTTGCTTCCATCTTAGGGCCACTTATCAATAATATTCTTCCCAATATGCGGAGGACATCAGGAAAGTTGGTAAACCATCCACAGATCTAAATTAATTTTCGATAAATCAAAATACCTGCGAAACAAATATTAGCAAATCGAGATGGATTTGGTTTGACAGTAAATCATTCTATTTATTACCACTATAATTTTCTATGAAGAAAAATGCCTTCGTTGATACAATACTTGGCTTTAGATAAAGTTCAGCGGTTGTTCTATACTGTTAGACAAAATGGAGGCGTGATCCGATCATGCTATAAAGTTTTCATGTAAGAAAAGTTTATTAGCACCTAGCTATGTAATGTAATGTAATTTTTTTGAAGCCAAGAAGCCATGAAATGGGGATCGTGTGTTGGAGAAGATAAATATGGAAACAAATATTTCGAGAACGACTTCTATTTCTTTGGAAGAAATAGGTGGGTCGAATATGCCGATAAATATTGTAAGTACCTTAATATTAAGAATATAATCTGCTTAAAATTGGGCTTGCAGATTTCGATTACGATGCCAGTCAAATTCCTGCTGAATGGTACGGATGGATGCATTACAAAACTGAATTCACACCCCTACAAGATAAATGCAAACCTAAATACAAATGGATGGCAGATCATACCGAAAATATGACGGGCACTTGCGGACAGTACACTCCGTACAGCACAGTGGGGCAGAAAATCGAACCCTGGGTGCCGCCAAAACCTGTAAAAAGAACCTCAACATGCGGAAAATAAAACTTTAAATTCCTCTTAGTTGTTGTGTTTGTTTTATGTATGAAGTAGCATTGCACCGTAATAATTAACGTCCGATTACGATTTTATTTCATTTGATATCGTAAAGTTTAGCATGAGAACCCCTTATGCGAATCAGATATTCATTTTAACTGCCAACAATAAATCAATCGAGAATACTATAGCTTTGGGAATTCCATGCAACTAACTTGTTGCTTCGTTGTTTTACAAAGGAAGTAAATCTTGTTATCTCTAGTCTATTTGTCCCATCTGTCCTTTCAGGAAACTTATTACTGAACTAATTTGTCACTTCTGCTTAAAGCATTCTTTCCCTGGAGAAAACAATATTTTAACATTGTTGAGTATGTTTTGATAGAAATATGCCCTGCGTTATATTTGAATAACCGAATCATTGCAGTCTCTAATATTCTGAAGATTTTCAAGCTTGAAAGGAAAACATTCTTATTACACTCTCGTATTTGCGGCAACTTTTACAAGGCAACCAATTTTCCGTCACCCGAGATCGCATTTGGTTAGACAAGAAAACATGCGTCGGGACGGTCTATCCCTATATTCTTCAACACCACAATTTTCCATAATGGCTCCGATTTAATGCTCGTTATAACGATTTCCAACAAGTGTGGAATAAAAAGTCGAACCTCGAAGCGAGAAAAATACAAGAAAGCGCACGGGGTTTATTAAATATTCAAAACGCTACAGTAGAACAGAAAAAAGGGGATCTAACGGAATCTGGAGAATTGTTTTTTATTGAATTCACGGAAACTCAAAGTTTTCCGCATAAATAACAACCCCTCTTCTGTTTGAAATTTTAATTTGCTCCTTTTGAAATGTCGGAGAACTTCTATCAATCTGCTTTATAATTATTGATAAAATGAAATTAACTGGGCTAACACCCGGTAGATATCTTTAGTAGAGTAATTTCGACTTCTATCACCTCCCACGATCTTTTTTTATTTTCGCTATGAATCGCCCGATATAAGACAGTATCTTTATCGGAATTAACCACACTATGTTTTCTAATGTTCCACCTAAAGAATGCTTAAAATTGTCAGCAGATATTTTAGAAAAGTCCAAATATTGCGATTAAAAATGAATTAGAAACTGCATTTGAAATTTGTATTGAATAAAATTATTTTCAATTTAATAATAAATATTATTGTCAAAATTCAGGATTAGCGATGGGATCACCTACAAGTCCATTATTAGCAGACCTTTTTATGTCTAAAATTGAAGAAAGAATTATTAATTCAGGTCTAGGAAAACAACATAGGTACCTATTTTCTTTTGGTACAGATACGTCGATGACATTTTAGCTGCAAGACAGTCGGATAGCTTTATAATTTTTTTTGTAACAGTATTTATATTGGTCAAACTGGTAGACCTATTCATAGATAAATATAATGAACAATTTTCATTTTTTAGGTTTCCTAATAATATGTCTACCAACAATGATGTCAAAGGCACTAATATTTATTTTTTCCGTTTATTGAAGTTTTGGAAATTGTCTGGGTTCTACTGGTAGTGCGCATAGTAGAGACAAACTCAATAAAGTACATAGACTACCAAAGAGTAAACATAAACAGTGATTGTGGTAACAACTTTTCTTAAATTGTTTAATGGGAACTTACTTTGCTCTTAGTGCTAGTTGCCTGTCATTCGGACATACAAATCTGTTGGTAGTATCACTAGAACCACAATCAACCATCTTTGGTGGCTTTATATCACGCGTATTATTTCGCTAAGAAGGAAAGTGAAAAGGGCTCACGTAACGCCTCAGCAGTGGCCAAAGCCTAACTGATGTAGCCTGTTGCTTGTAGTTATCATCAGTTTGCAGCCTGTTGCGCTCTATCCTCCGTCGCGGCGGCGGGCTTCTCGACGGCAGTTTTGATGACGTTGTCTAATCGATAATAATAATGCGATTGCAATACACGCACTTTTGTACAAAGTGTACTTGTACACGTAATTAACTCACAATTAATATCTGTGGGTTTGCTTTTGTTTGAAAATTACCTGTCGGCTTGTTACGCTTTTTTATCATCTTTCCATACATTCTAAATTAATTTTCCTCTTAGGCGTGTTGTTTATACATCCCAATGTATAAAAACGAAATTTTTCTGCGACTAACAAAATTAATGTAATGAACATCAATTTACGATTTTTTTCTAAACTTTAACGACTCATTAGACAACTAATTAAAATTTAAAAAAGCTTCAAATTGACGTGCAACGAATTATTGTTATTAAGTGCATAATTTCAGTATCTGCAGTAATTATACAAGAATAAATGAAATGTATTGACACCTTTGCACTTGTTTGCAAAAAGATGCATCGTTCACGCATTTGTGTTAATGATGATCGTTAATTAGGCCCGGTTTGCTCGAAAAAGTATCACTTGATCAGTTGCTGTAAGTATGATACCGACTTTCTGATTGGTTGAATCATGGCAAATAATTCGAAGTTAATAAGAGAATTAATACACATCATTTACTTCTGTCACTTTTACCTACCCAAAGGACTTGTACCTTGACGCAGTTCTAGTAATACTGGGACGGGTGGGATGGCTTGCGCGCTTCAATGATATAAAGAGCCGAACCATAGGTTTAACCATATTGGAGGGGTTTTTATTTGAGAAGCCAGACTAAATCAAGTCCCTGGAAGGGGGCAGCAGCTCTTTCAGTAATCATAGTGGCAGAGATCGTGAGGGTCGGTATGGCACTGTGATACACACTACTGCGATGTGGAAGGCAACGGGAAACCACCACATTATTTTATCCCTAGTACAGCGTACTTTAATTTATGATGATGGCACCTTCTGGAGTAAAATATTCCGGAGGTAAAATAGTCCCACATTCGGATCTCCGGGCGGGGACTGCTTCGGGGGGAGTCATCAGAAATGATAAGTGTAACATCTCACGAGTCGGAGCGTGGAATGTTAGAAGCATGAAACAAGTAGGGAAGTTAGAGAATTTGAAAATTGAGATGGATAGGTTAGCATTAGACGTAGTAGGTATCAGTGAAGTGCGATGGCCAGAAGCTGGAGACTTCTGGAGCGGAGATTTTAGAGTAATACACACAGGATCTGTAGGAGGAAATTCGGGAGTAGGAATTGTTATGCGGAAAAAAGTAGGGCAGAGTGTAGAAAATTTCTTGCAGCAAAGTGACAGGGTAGTTATGGTTAGGTTAGATTCGAAACCTGTAAAAACAGTAATAATACAGGTATATATGCCCACTTCTAACTACAGTGATGAGGCCGTAGAGGCAGTTTATAGTGATATTGAAAATGTGATAGATTTTGTGAGAGGGCACGAAAATTTAATAATTATAGGAGATTTCAATGCAGTCGTAGGCACAGGGTGAGAGGGCGGAATAGTTGGCCCCTTTGGAATAGGCAATAGGAACGATAGGGGAGTTAGACTGATAGAGTTCTGCGATAAACATAACTTAACGGTCGCGAACACTCTATTTCACCATCATGTTAGGAGATGCTATACGTGAAAGATGCCAGGAGACTTAGGGAGATATCAAATAGATTACATTCTCGTTAGGCAAAGATTTAGAAATCAAGTTAGAGATTGTAGAAGTTATCCAGGAGCAGATATAGATAGTGATCACAACATAGTCGTTATGAAAGCTAATCTTAAATTTAAGATTTTGAAAAAACGAAGCGGAAGAAGGTATCTTGACCCAGAGAAACTAAAAGATGATGATACGCGCGATAAGTTCGAGAAAAAGACAAACGAAGTACTAAAGGGGGCGGGTGGAAATATTGTTAGGGACATAGAGGCAGAATGGAATTGCATTAAGAATAGTTTAGTTTCCTCAGCTAGGGATATTTTGGGTCATAAACAGAATGAAAGTAGGAAACCCTGGATAACAAAACAGATTGTGAGTCTAATAGAGGAAAGGCGAAAATATAAAAATAGGTTAGATGAAATAGGGAAACAAAGATATAAGGCGATCAAGTGGGAAATTATTCGGAAGTGTAGGAAAGCGAAAGAGCAATGGATCGATAATAAATGCAAAGAAGTGGAAGATAAGTTCGAAATAGGAAAGACTGATGAAGCATATAAAATAATTAGGAGAAATTTTAGAGAAATTGGATCTAGTACCAAAAACATTAGAAATGAGGCAGGAGATATCCTAATCGGAAGCGGGGAAAAGGCAGATAGGTGGAAAGAATATTTAGGAAACTTATATGCGGGACAGGAAGTGCAAGATATATTAGAAAGCGAAAGCAGTGTAGAGGGGGATAACCTAGGGAGTCCTATAATGAGAGAAGAGTTTGAGCTAGCACTAAAAAGTTTAAGGAATAATAAAGCGCCAGGTATAGATGGCTTGCAGGCAGAAATCTTAAAGTGCGCAGGTCAAGAGGTAATAGATCGTTTATTTAAATTAGTTAGTCGCATATACCTGACAGGCGAGATTCCAGAAGATTACAAACGGAACATCATAGTAGCTTTGCCAAAAAGGAAAGGCGCGGATAGATGCGAAAATTTTAGAACTATCAGTTTAACTTCCCATGCGTCAAAAATTTTAACTAGAATTGTGCAAAGAAGGATGGAGAAAAAGGCGGAAGAAATATTAGGAGAAGATCAGTTCGGATTTAGACGAAATAGAGGAACGCGCGAGGCCATTCTAGCTTTACGAGTGATTATAGAAAAAACCATAGAAAAGAGAAAGAGCGTCTATATAGGATTTGTAGATTTAGAAAAAGCCTTCGACAACGTAAAATGGGGGAAGATGTTCGAAGTGCTGAGAAAGGTAGGGATGAAATACAGGGACAGAAGAATAATACATAATCTCTACAAAGAGCAAAAGGCAGTTATAGAATGTGAACAGGAACGAAGGGAAGTAGATATCCGGAAGGGAGTGAGACAGGGATGTGCATTGTCACCTCTAGTTTTCAACTTATATATCGAAGATGCGATTAATATTGTTAAGGAAAGAACAGCCGCAGGGATCAATGTACAGGGCCAAACTATTAACATGCTCAGATTTGCGGATGATATAGCAGTGTTAGCATCTAGCAAAGAAGAATTAGGAGCGGCTTTGAATGAAATGGAAGCAGTTTTGACACAGGGCTACGGCATGAAAATCAATAAAAAGAAAACTAAAATTTTGGTATGTAGGGGGTGTGAAAATAGAACTAAAATGGAAATACAAATAGGAAATGAGAAGATAGAGGAGGTCGCGGATTTCTGCTACTTAGGAAGTAAAATAACTCAAGACGGTAGGAGCACTAAAGATATAAAACAAAGAATGGCGCAGGGCCGAGTTGCGTTTAACAAAAAGAAACAACTATTATGCTCGAGAACGGTTAATATAGAGACTAGGAAGAGACTCTTAAAATCGTACGTATGGAGTACGGCATTATACGGGTGCGAAACTTGGACAATAGGGGAAGCGGATCGAAAAAGAGTAGAAGCGTTTGAAATATGGTGCTACAGGCGCATGATGAAGATACCATGGATAGATAAGGTTAGCAATAGGGAAGTATTAGAAAGAGTTGGGGAAAAGCGAAAGGTATGGAAGACAATAAAGAGGAGGAGAGATAGGATGGTAGGACACCTTCTGAGACACGAAGGAATAGTTCGCGACATACTAGAGTCAGAGATAGGAATGAAAAGAGGTAGGGGTAGGCCTAGATTAGACTACTGCTCTCAAATAGTTAGGGATGTAGGATGTTCTACTTTTAGGGAAATGCGTAGGTTAGCTCAGGATAGAAAAGAATGGAGGTACGCGTCCAACCAGTCTTCGGACTGAGAACCTTATGATGACTTTTACCTATTTACGTAGTACCGGATCCCTTCTCGGATGGGCACTAGAAGTTGTTTTTGCAATTTCACTTGAAACACATTGTAATTTTTTCCAAGAATAGCAAAAAGTTATCGAAGTGATGTTTGTTTTCAACAATACTTGAAACATCAATTATTGCAAAAAAATTAATTAGCTTATGTTCTCAACAGACACAGAGGGCATACCGGAAGAGAGGCTCTATTTAAACAGGACTTGACATTGCGTAGATTCAGTAGATGCGCTGTTTCTTGTTAGTTCGCTGGTCACTTTCGCCGCCTAGCGCTGATGTATAAAAAATTTTTGAATAAAATTTGTGTAAGCAAGTTATAGTTTTGGAATATTCTTTTGACTGCTTGTTTCATTTTAGGTAAGTATCTTCATTTTTTATTTTGTACTTTTTTATTATTTTTAAACATTTTTAAATAAACCCTCTTTTCAACAGGTATCTATTTATTGTTTATCGAGTTATTTATTTCACAAATTCTACACGACAAAATAAAGCAATGCGGGTTCAAACTCCTCCTTTTTTCTTATACACGCTCGTTTTTATAAAGAAATGCTGACAACAAGAACTTGGTATCGTGGTTTAGTTTCAGTTTAGTGTATTGGTTGTCAATAAAATAATGTGAACGTGTTGGGTGAAAATTGTGGGTAATTTTTGATGCGATTACCTAGGGCGAATGCTTTAATTCCGTATTTTCTAAAGGGTACAATTAGGTAAATGATCTAAAATATTTTGTGGTTGTACGTGGCGTTTAGAAAAATATTTTTATGCATTCATAAATTTTCCGAGTGTATTATTTCTTATAAACTTTTTGGCATAAAAGCCTCTTCATATTCACTGTATGTCAATTGCTTGCAACGTTTTAAATGTTTTTTTTCTTAATTAGGTAGATATGCCTTTTAATGGTTGCTGCCATTTCAACTTAGAATGCTCTAGAGTATTTTTATCTTAGGTGACATTGGAAGAGACCATTTTGGTATTTTCCGTCGATACCGCTCAATGTTTTTGCTCCAAAGTGCATACATAACAATAAATTCCGTAAATAACAAACCAATATATATTTTTCCATTTGCTTTGCTTTATTTTTTGTGAACTTAATGAATAGATGGCCAGAATTTTTAAATTAACTACTTTTCCGTTCATTTAAACGTGGGCATCGATTTCTAATCTCAATTAATGAGAATTATGTAACTATGAACTATTGAAGCAACCGTCTCAGATTACCTACTTTTCGACTCCGCGTATTATTCGGCTTGCTACACTTCTTACATATGAAAATTTCTGCCCAAAATTGCTCAAGGCTGTCGATATAGCTTCACAATATGGAGAGCAGTTCCGCAGGCTTCAATATTTTTGTTTTATTAATTTTGATATGTATATGACGATAATCGGCGATAATTTCACGAAATTGGTAATTACGTCATTATATCGAAATCTGGGCAAATTTGCGGTTTACGAAATAAGAGTGCTAGAAAAAAGTCTAAGAAAGCAACCGAATTTCCACTGTATTAGAACATATTTTGAGAAAAAATTAACAGAGACAACAGTTAACAATGTGCGTATAGATAAGTTCGAAGAAAATTGTGCACCTGACATTGAAATTGCGTATTAGGAAACTAATTTAAAATTTATTCAACTTGTTTTAGGCGATAAACTAGCAGAATGGAAATCCTACAAAGTCCCAACAAGCTGCAAATGGAAGCTGTAAGAAACAATCTGAACGAAGATGAAAGTCGAATGAGCAACAACATCGATCTTTTCGAAAAGTGGATCAAGTCTCAGGCGCATTTACCACAGAATTACGGTATGTAAATTCATACTTACTCTTCACAACATCAACGCACAAACAATTTTTTGTGGTCGCATGTGTTACGACACCCCTCTAAATTTGCTCGATACGTAACTGTATGTTTGAGAAAATGGGTTCTGTTGCAAAAGAAAATACCTATCTAACTGAATATAAAAAGAGTATTAAGGGAGTCGTTTTCAAATGCATTGGCCATCTATTGAAAAGAAACGTGTTCGCCAGGCACCCTTTGAAAAATCGCAGTTAGAAAGCTTTCTTGTTATTTTATGTTTTCTAACGCTCTTATCTCTGTAGTCTATGGGACGCCGTTTGGGTCTTTAATCGTCTATTTAAGGATATGTTACAGATGTCTGTAAATCGGGAATTATGGATATCCCACAGATATTTTTAAATATTTAAAAATATCTTACAGATATTTTTAAATCATTTTGGATATCAAACAGTGAACAATGATTATTTTTATCTGCGAGATATCTTTAAATATTTAAAAATATCTCACAGATATTTTTAATTCTATAATTACGGATATCTACTAAGCATTTTGATATCCAAAATTGTGGCGCCACCTATAAGGCGAAAGATGTAATTATTATTTTCTTTTGGGCTGGTGTAAATCGGTCGCGCGGCTCCAGTGTTGCCAACCCTACCGAAATTTCGGTAGATCTACCGATTTTATATGTTATCTACCGATCTACCGAAATGATACATAATTCTACCGAAATTTCATTTTTTAATTATGCAATAGAGTCCATTAGTGTAACGGCAAAATCAGAGCGCGAAATTTAAAACGCTATCGGCTGTCCTAAGAGAAAAGTAGGATAAAATTTTTCAATGCATTTTAAATGGAGGTTAGATGACCTTGCACTTCCCATTCTATTTTTACCTTTCATCCTGATTTCTTAACATTAAATCAATATATGGCGATTACTACGAAGCTTTTTCGGTGTTTGTCTTGTAAAAGCATTTATTTATGCAGTCATTTTGTTTAAAACCAAAATGCAACAAACTACTGCAATTTACGGCGCTAGAACCGGCGCAATAGATGGTTTAAATCGTCCATAGAAGTCCTTAATAACACTAATTTTTAACACTTTCTTTTCCATTTTACACTTTTTAAATATAAATAAATTCTTAAACCCCCTATTAAATAAAGATTAAACAATAAATTAGCCGGAGAAATAAACAACTTAACCTCAAACCCTGTGCATCAAACGTCAAAATAATAATGATCTGGTCTAAACAAGACATAAGTTCTTTTATTATATGTACTGTACTCATCCGTTTTAAAATATTTCTGAAATTAAGTTGTATTTTAAGTTGTTTTTGAAAATGTAACAGCTGGAAAGAGCAGTCTATTTGTCACTTGCAGAATCCCTGTGAACAGTAAACCGTTGTTAATATTGAAGTGGCGTGTAAATACTGTGAAAATATTGTGAAAATCCCTAATGAATATGTGTCCAAAAATGGCTACAAAAATAGATACAGGATGTTGAAATTTCTTACAAAAATGTAATATCTGCTTGTATCGTTACCTACTATTTTCAGCTGTTTTGTGCTATTCTCGAGTATTTACACGCCAATTCGATATTTACAACACTTTATTATTAGAAAGAATGGATTGACAATTTCGTTTTTAAAATCTCGGACTAATGCACCGTGTTACACAAAATTATTTCTCTCTGAAACTATGCCTCGAACGCAAAAAACAAAAGAGAGATTTTTTCTTGTAAATAAAACAAAGATTCTAATATTTTGCAACATATCTATGTAAGTCAGTAGCGTAACATAGTTTCGGTAATAAATGTGGTCTCCCCACCTCGTAGTGACGCCACTGGTGAGAGTACAAAACTCAAAATTTATAAATTAGTAAATAACTTCAAGGAATTATTATGCCCAAAATTCCAAATGAATAGGTCCGGTAGTTTTCCAGATATTAAAAAAATAACATTTTTGAAAGAAATTTCAACACCTCGCTTAGCCGGCATTTTTGGACATACGTTGATTAAGGTTTTTCGCATTATTTTTAAGTATTCTATCTACCCTGGAAGTTTGTTACACTCATTATAGATCACCCTGTATTGCATTATACTCCGATCATCTGTTTACCCTACAAAATTTGCATTCCTCTAAAACGTTGAAGATTCACTTCTATCGCGAGTGGCGACCACGCATCCAGTTTTGTTAATCATGTTTTTCCTTGCCCTCAGCGTTCAGGTTATTGCCAATAAGTGGTGCGAATAATATTGAAATATTAATAACGGTCAACGGCAAAACCAGCGCCGGCAACGAAAAGTAAATTTGCTGGCTGCCGGCGGCGACAACGCAGGCACTTCCGGGGATAAATATCCCAGGAAGTACCAACGTTGCCAAGCGTTTCCAATGTGTAAATATCCATCAAGTAGCTCATACAAGAGCCTACCTTGCATCGGCACCTTGGTTAATGGGATACACATGAAGTTAGCGGTTCAGGTAGCTTGGGGTGCAAACCCGCTGGGGATGACTTTTTTAGTCATATTTTTCCTTGCCCTCCAGGCAAAATGCTTGCCGTCTGTAATTTTCAAGCTTATAGTTTCTTAGAGCAAGGGAAAGGTATTTTTTCCCTTGCCCTACAAATGAAAACGACGTAATGCAACGTTGCACATTGGAATTGCAGAAGCTTGACAACGTTGGTATTTCCTACGATATTTAGCACTGATTTTATAATATTATAAAATCACTGATAATTTAGCCGTCCTCTTTATCCTCGGTAAGAAACGTCAGTTATTGCCGAACACGAACACAAAAGTTTCACCAATCAGAGTGCTACCGAGACAGAAGTCCTGGGGAAACAGAAAACTTGACCGCGCGCAGGCTGGAGATTTAAAGCGGGAGAGCGCGTAAGTCAGATTTACACTAGACCATAAATACAACTAAGCTTACTTCCTGGAAATTAGAGGGCGCTGCAATTTTAGATATCAAAACTGGCAAGTGATATTCATAAATAATTAATTCTATCTTACAGATAATTCTAAATATTTAAAAATTTCCGCCCCATATCTAAAATTGTTGATTTAAAAATATCTGTAGGATAAAAATAATTATTTGAGGATATCTCACTGATAGCATTAAATATTTGAAAATATCTGTGGGATATCCTGAAACCAATACTATTTTTGCTCACTTTGGATTCGTATGTAATTCTTTAAGCAATACTTACGTGCTAAAGTCAAAGCTAAGCAAAAATTGATTTGATTTAAAAATATGCTATAGATATTTTCAAATATTTAAAACTATGAGTGAGATATGCATTAATAAATATTTATATCTCGCTGATATTTTTAAATAATGAATTATGGATATATCCGAGATATTTATGTCGATTTAACAATATCTGGTAGATAGAAATAATTATTTATGGATATTACTTGCATGGTTTGATATAAAAAATGTAGCCTTCCACTTGCTACTCTAAATTGGATAACAATTACAACATGTAAAGGATGGTGTAATTGAATTATTGAATCTTTCGCCTTATAGGTGGCGCCACAATTTTGGATATCAAAATGCTTAGTAGATATCCGTAATTATAGAATTAAAAATATCTGTGAGATATTTTTAAATATTTAAAGATATCTCGCAGATAAAAATAATCATTGTTCACTGTTTGATATCCAAAATGATTTAAAAATATCTGCGAGATATTTTTAAATATTTAAAAATATCTGTGGGATATCCATAATTCCCGATTTAAAAACATCTGTAGGATATCCTTAAATGGACGATTAAAGACCCAAACGGCGTCCCATAGTAGTCTCACTGAAAATAACTGTCACAAACTTGTTGCTAAATTCTTGCATTTTTAACAGACAAAAACACCATACCCATATTTTTAAGAGGCTGTAAGCATGATATGACGAAGACAAAGAAAAAATTTGAAACATATTTTTCCCTCAAAGAATATGTTGAAGAATTACTCATTAGAGACCCGACCTCTGACTGCATAAGGAACTTGACCAAAGTAGTGTAAGTATAGGGAACTAACCTTGGTTTTGCTTATTCGAATATTTTTAAAACTTTTGAGGAACTTGAATGTTCATATATGTTCCAATTACTTTTTCAGAAATATTGTGATCCTTCCTCGACTAACTCAAGATGGAAGCAGAGTATTAGTTTTCAAATTAGCAGACACGGACGTTAGTAAATTTAACATAAAGGATAGCCTTAGTTACTTGGCGATGACATGTGCGTTCGCATAATATTTATACTTAGGTAATTCACATTAATTTATCCATTTTCGTTTTTTATAGACGATATTCGATTCGCCGAGGAGAAACCTCACACTGGGGAAATTTTCGTTTTCGATGCTCAGGGTTTCACACCCGCTCATGCTACCAAATTTGTATCGACGTTACTTAAGAAATGTTTTCTCTTGGTCAGAAAAGCGTATCCAATTAGAATAACTCACATACACGTCATCAACTGCCCGGGTTTTGTGTCCAAAATGATAGACGTGCTGAAACCGTACATGCAGAATAGCATTCAAAATAGGGTAAGTTTTATGATTCAGCATTGGGTCCCATATTATCCATCACATCAATTTCATAGAGTATTCCACTTTTCAGTTTATTATACACAAAAATTCGGACACTCTTCTAAACCATTTGCCAGAAGACGTACTACCATCTGATCTGGGTGGAAGTGATCAGAATCTACAAGTACTTACAGAAAAATGGTATAAAACTATATTAGATCATACCGAATGGTTCAAGAAACAAAAAGATGTGAAGTGTACAGGACCTGTTTCGGAGAATATTCAAAAGTTTTGCGATTTTGGCGATAATTTTGGACTGGATGGTAGTTTTAGGAAACTTGAAATTGATTAGGCAACGTTCTATTAAAAACTGCTATTGAGTACCTCACGACTGAATGCTATAAATATTATTTAAAAGATTGTGTTTAATATTGGTGATTTTATTTGTATTATTAAAAATAAATGAAGAGGCTTAGGTCATTGTTTTCTTGGTTTCGTTATTTCTACTTTCCGCTTTTTGACCCCAGGGACGAGTATGACCAGATGACCACTCATCATTTGAGTACTTTTTTGGTCCAAAAATTTACAAGGCTTCGGGAGAATAATTATTTTCCTTAGCAACTTTGGTCCGAGGGTGATGATTTTTGGATTTTTCGATTCGAACGGCGGGGCTATCGGAACCCGTATTTAAAATTGCCCACAGCTACTCCACAGGCAGATATCCCGCCAGATATTGAATTATAGAACTAAATTCAGATTAATAAAATTATTTTCGCTTATACAGACGTAGTAGGTATCAGTGAAGTGCGATGGCCAGAAGCTGGAGACTTCTGGAGCGGAGATTTTAGAGTAATACACACAGGATCTGTAGGAGGAAATTCGGGAGTAGGAATTATTATGCGGAAAAAAGTAGGACAGAGTGTAGAAAATTTCTTACAGCAAAGTGACAGGGTAGTTATGGTTAGGTTAGATTCGAAACCTGTAAAAACAGTAATAATACAGGTATATATGCCCACTTCTAACTACAGTGATGAGGCCGTAGAGGCAGTTTATAGTGATATTGAATATGTGCTAGATTTTGTGAGAGGGCACGAAAATTTAATAATTACAGGAGATTTCAATGCAGTCGTAGGCAAAGGGCGAGAGGGCGGAATAGTTGGCCCCTTTGGATTAGGCAATAGGAACGATAGGGGAGTTAGACTGATAGAGTTCTGCGATAAACATAACTTAACGGTCGCGAACACTCTATTTCACCATCATGTTAGGAGATGCTATACGTGGAAGATGCCAGGAGACTTAGGGAGATATCAAATAGACTACATTCTCGTTAGGCAAAGATTTAGAAATCAAGTTAGGGATTGTAGAAGTTATCCAGGAGCAGATATAGATAGTGATCACAACATAGTCGTTATGAAAGCCAATCTTAAATTTAAGATTTTGAAAAAAAGAAGCGGAAGAAGGTATCTTGACCCAGAGAAACTAAAAGATGATGATATGCGCAATAAGTTCGAGAAAAAGACAAACGAAGCACTAAAGGGCACGGGGGGAAATATTGTTAGGGACATAGAGGCAGAATGGAATTGCATTAAAAATAGTTTAGTTTCCTCAGCTAGGGATATTTTGGGTCATAAACAGAATGAAAGTAGGAAACCCTGGATAACAAAACATATTGTGAGTCTAATAGAGGAAAGGCGAAAATATAAAAATAGGTTAGATGAAACAGGGAAACAAAGATATAAGGCGATCAAGTGGGAAATTATTCGGGAATGTAGGAAAGCGAAAGAGCAATGGATCCATAATAAATGCAAAGAAGTGGAAGATAAATTCGAAGTAGGAAAGACTGATGAAGCATATAAAATAATTAGGAGAAATTTTAGAGAAATTGGATCTAGTACCAAAAACATTAGAAATGAGGCAGGAGATATCCTAATCGGAAGTGGGGAGAAGGCAGATAGGTGGAAAGAATATTTAGGAAACTTATATGCGGGACAGGAAGTGCAAGATATATTAGAAAGCGAAAGCAGTGTAGAGGGGGATAACCTAGGGAGTCCTATAATGAGAGAAGAGTTTGAGATAGCACTAAAAAGTTTAAGGAATAATAAAGCACCAGGTATAGATGGCTTGCAGGCAGAAATCTTAAAGTGCGCAGGTCAAGAGGTAATAGATCGTTTATTTAAACTAGTTAGTCGCATATACCTGACAGGCGAGATTCCAGAAGATTACAAACGGAACATCATAGTAGCTTTGCCAAAAAGAAAAGGCGCGGATAGATGCGAAAATTTTAGAACTATCAGTTTAACTTCCCATGCGTCAAAAATTTTAACTAGAATTGTGCAAAGAAGGATGGAGAAAAAGGCGGAAGAAATATTAGGAGAAGATCAGTTCGGATTTAGACGAAATAGAGGAACGCGCGAGGCCATTCTATCTTTACGAGTAATTATAGAAAAAACGATAGAAAAGAGAAAGAGCATCTATATAGGATTTGTAGATTTAGAAAAAGCCTTCGACAACGTAAAATGGGGGAAGATGTTCGAAGTGCTGAGAAAGGTAGGGATGAAATACAGGGACAGAAGAATAATACATAATCTCTACAAAGAGCAAAAGGCAGTTATAGAATGTGAGCAGGAACAAAGGGAAGTAGATATCCGGAAGGGAGTGAGACAGGGATGTGCATTGTCACCTCTAGTTTTCAACTTATATATCGAAGATGCGATTAATATTGTTAAGGAAAGAACAGCCTCAGGGATCAATGTACAGGGCCAAACTATTAACATGCTCAGATTTGCGGATGATATAGCAGTGTTAGCATCTAGCAAAGAAGAATTAGGAGCGGCTTTGAATGAAATGGAAGCAGTTTTGACACAGGGCTTCGGCATGAAAATCAATAAAAAGAAAACTAAAATTTTGGTATGTAGGGGGTGTGAAAATAGAACTAAAATGGAAATACAAATTGGAAATGAGAAGATACAGGAGGTCGCGGATTTCTGCTACTTAGGAAGTAAAATAACTCAAGACGGTAGGAGCACTAAAGATATAAAACAAAGAATGGCGCAGGGCCGAGTTGCGTTTAACAAAAAGAAACAACTGTTATGCTCGAGAACGTTTAATATAGAGACTAGGAAGAGACTCTTAACGTCGTATGTATGGAGTACGGCATTATACGGGTGCGAGACTTGGACAATAGGGGAAGCGGATAGAAAAAGAGTAGAAGCGTTTGAAATGTGGTGCTACAGACGCATGATGAAGATACCGTGGATAGATAAGGTTAGCAATAGGGAAGTATTAGAAAGAGTTGGGGAAAAGCGAAAGGTATGGAAAACAATAAAGAGTAGGAGAGATAGGATGGTAGGACACCTTCTAAAACACGAAGGAATAGTTCGTGACATACTAGAGTCAGAGATAGGAATAAAAAGAGGTAGGGGTAGGCCTAGATTAGACTACTGCTCTCAAATAGTTAGGGATGTAGGATGTTCTACTTTTAGGGAAATGCGTAGGTTAGCTCAGGATAGAAAAGAATGGAGGTACGCGTCCAACCAGTCTTCGGACTGAGAACCTTATGATGATGATACAGACTTCGTCATTTCTTCTGCACTGCACCTAATTTTATTTCTTTTAACGGAACATCCTGAATTTGATTGTATTTTTAAATTCCTTATTCGATTTTACTAAGAGGTTATTTAAGATATTTTTTACCTAAAGTGAATATTTTTGGTGTTACCGGTATTTGCTTGGAAATTTTAGCAGATGTAGAGGAGTTTTGGAAATTAAATATCTTCGGACGATCAATTTTAAAATTTACAAAACCTCATAAGTTTATTTTTTGAAACGGAAGCGCGCAAGCACATAATTTTAATGTCCGGATTATTTTCTATTACCGATGTGTAAAGTTGCGTACCTCTAAAAGTTTTAATAATTTTGAAGATAGTCATCCTCTATTTCGTAAACAACGCAATTAATATTTACACATTGGGGGTGCACATTTTTAAAATGTCGTAAGAATATTTGGGCATGAATATTTTAAAAATGAAAAGCCCTTTTTTAAATAAAAACCGCCGTCAAATATCCAACAGTTTTTTTTCGTCCATAAATTATTGATAAGCATGCACCTGTTTCGAAGTTAATTTGAAAATTGCACAATGTGAAAATATTTGTTTTTTCTATGAGAATTAACGGGCAATAGTGACTTGTGGGTGATTATCTCAGAAATTACTAACTTTATAGATATATGAGTTCATACAATAATAGGTGGGGAGTTTGGTGCAGAAAACAACTGCGAGGTAAAAATTATGTGGTTCCATTTAAAGAAAATGAGTTATTGGGTTTGGAAACTTTATAATTTAGTCTTTAGAAAGCTCATACCCCGCATATAGTATTAATATTTTCAGCTTTTTATTTCGCCGAGAATTATTCCTAGATATTGCCTTCAGTCCACCAAAATATCACTGCTGCAGCTTCGTTAAATCCGAAGAAATCTGACTTTCAAAATTCCTCTACATCTGTCAAATTTTTCGCTAAAACGCTGGCAAGACCAAAAGTATTCCTTCAAGACAAAAAATATTTTATACAACCTCTTAGTAAAATCAAACAAGGAATTCAAAAATGCCGTTAAATGCAGCGTGTTTGGTGTTTCATTTAAAAAACAAAGTTACGTGCCGTGCAGAAAAATGGGACAGCCTGTATAAGCGAAAATAAATAAATAAAGTAATAATAATAATAATAATAATAAAGGTCTTTATTATCTGCAGAAAATTAAAAAAAGAACAATTTCAATGTTAATATTCAATACCGTTGCAGATAACCGGCGGAGTTCAGTTATTACCACAAAGATAATACCTGTTCTTCCACGTAGATACTCGTTAAAAAAATGTTATTCTGGAGAATAAAATAAAAATAATAGTAATATACAACATATTTACATAATATTCTTGCCTCATAATCTTTTAATCATGCAATCATCACGATTTGGTCAGCCTGACAGTTGCCACTTTCCGATTATTAAAATTTTGCAAATTTTTTTATCTGGTAAATTCTGTCAGCCAATTTAATTCAATTCAATTCAATTCATGGAGAATTTAATCAAATTCAACCCAATTTAAACATGTAATTCAATTCAACTAAAATTTTGCAGGAATATTGTTAGGATATTTACGCCCTTCGACGAGCACGGGGACGAGCATTTAGTTATTGCATGACCTGGGATTTCGTAATACAATAATTCATTTCGACACAATTATTTTTAATTCAGCCAATTCAATTCAACTCATATAATTCAATACAAAATTCAGCCAAATTCAATTCAATTCAAAAATAATTCAATATAATTCAATCCAATTCAAGTAATTCAATTCAATTCAATTCAAGTAGGTAATTCAATTCAACTCAATTCGAAAAATTCAGTTCAATTCATTTGAATTCAGCCAATTCAATTCCAATTCATAGAGAGTGTACATAACAATTCAAAAGTTGTTATCCCCCCGGTTTTCGTATACCTAATTCTGGCGAGAATTTGTAAAATTTTGGCATTTTAGTTAGACGTGTTTCCACAGTTTAAAATTTAAAAGTCCGCCAGTTGTGCTTTTACATAAATGCATGTCGAGTGTGCCTAATTTATCTTATTTGGTTAATGAAACAAGAATAATTAAAAAGTATGTTTTCGAAGATCCCAGAGGAGCATGTAAGACAAAAATGATATCAGACAAACCCGTACTTGGTACTTCATTAATTTGTAGTTTCAGTTACCTACTTATTACTCTGCAAATTTATGGAATTACTTTTTCAGGCATCATCCCTTTATATTCATCTTCATCCCTTTATATTCCGATTATCGATATATCGATATCCCGGTATATCGATATTACGATATATCGATATCTTTTTTTACTTGATCATCATCATAAGGTTCTCAGTCCGAAGACTGGTTGGACGCGTACCTCCATTCTTTTCTATCCTGAGCTAACCTACGCATTTCCCTAAAAGTAGAACATCCTACATCCCTAACTATTTGAGAGCAGTAGTCTAATCTAGGCCTACCCCTACCTCTTTTCATTCCTATCTCTGACTCTAGTATGTCGCGAACTATTCCTTCGTGTCTCAGAAGGTGTCCTACCATCCTATCTCTCCTACTCTTTATTGTCTTCCATACCTTTCGCTTTTCCCCAACTCTTTCTAATACTTCCCTATTGCTAACCTTATCTATCCATGGTATCTTCATCATGCGCCTGTAGCACCACATTTCAAACGCTTCTACTCTTTTTCGATCCGCTTCCCCTATTGTCCAAGTTTCGCACCCGTATAATGCCGTACTCCATACGTACGATTTTAAGAGTCTCTTCCTAGTCTCTATATTAACCGTTCTCGAGCATAATAGTTGTTTCTTTTTGTTAAACGCAACTCGGCCCTGCGCCATTCTTTGTTTTATATCTTTAGTGCTCCTACCGTCTTGAGTTATTTTACTTCCTAAGTAGCATAAATCCGCGACCTCCTCTATCTTCTCATTTCCTATTTGTATTTCCATTTTAGTTCTATTTTCACACCCCCTACATACCAAAATTTTAGTTTTCTTTTTATTGATTTTCATGCCGTAGCCCTGTGTCAAAACTGCTTCCATTTCATTCAAAGCCGCTCCTAATTCTTCTTTGCTAGATGCTAACACTGCTATATCATCCGCAAATCTGAGCATGCTAATAGTTTGGCCCTGTACATTGATCCCTGCGGCTGTTCTTTCCTTAACAATATTAATCGCATCTTCGATATATAAGTTGAAAACTAGAGGTGACAATGCACATCCCTGTCTCACTCCCTTCCGGATATCTACTTCCCTTCGTTCCTGTTCACATTCTATAACTGCCTTTTGCTCTTTGTAGAGATTATGTATTATTCTTCTGTCCCTGTATTTCATCCCTACCTTTCTCAGCACTTCGAACATCTTCCCCCATTTTACGTTGTCGAAGGCTTTTTCTAAATCTACAAATCCTATATAGACGCTCTTTCTCTTTTCTATGGTTTTTTCTATAATTACTCGTAAAGCTAGAATGGCCTCGCGCGTTCCTCTATTTCGTCTAAATCCGAACTGATCTTCTCCTAATATTTCTTCCGCCTTTTTCTCCATCCTTCTTTGCACAATTCTAGTTAAAATTTTTGACGCATGGGAAGTTAAACTGATAGTTCTAAAATTTTCGCATCTATCCGCGCCTTTCCTTTTTGGCAAAGCTACTATGATGTTCCGTTTGTAATCTTCTGGAATCTCGCCTGTCAGGTATATGCGACTAACTAATTTAAATAAACGATCTATTACCTCTTGACCTGCGCACTTTAAGATTTCTGCCTGCAAGCCATCTATACCTGGCGCTTTATTATTCCTTAAACTTTTTAGTGCTATCTCAAACTCTTCTCTCATTATAGGACTCCCTAGGTTATCCCCCTCTACACTGCTTTCGCTTTCTAATATATCTTGCACTTCCTGTCCCGCATATAAGTTTCCTAAATATTCTTTCCACCTATCTGCCTTTTCCCCGCTTCCGATTAGGATATCTCCTGCCTCATTTCTAATGTTTTTGGTACTAGATCCAATTTCTCTAAAATTTCTCCTAATTATTTTATATGCTTCATCAGTCTTTCCTATTTCGAACTTATCTTCCACTTCTTTGCATTTATTATCGATCCATTGCTCTTTCGCTTTCCTACACTTCCGAATAATTTCCCACTTGATCGCCTTATATCTTTGTTTCCCTATTTCATCTAACCTATTTTTATATTTTCGCCTTTCCTCTATTAGACTCACAATATGTTTTGTTATCCAGGGTTTCCTACTTTCATTCTGTTTATGACCCAAAATATCCCTAGCTGAGGAAACTAAACTATTCTTAATGCAATTCCATTCTGCCTCTATGTCCCTAACAATATTTCCACCCGCCCCCTTTAGTACTTCGTTTGTCTTTTTCTCGAACTTATCGCGCGTATCATCATCTTTTAGTTTCTCTGGGTCAAGATACCTTCTTCCGCTTCGTTTTTTCAAAATCTTAAATTTAAGATTAGCTTTCATAACGACTATGTTGTGATCACTATCTATATCTGCTCCTGGATAACTTCTACAATCTCTAACTTGATTTCTAAATCTTTGCCTAACGAGAATGTAATCTATTTGATATCTCCCTAAGTCTCCTGGCATCTTCCACGTATAGCATCTCCTAACATGATGGTGAAATAGAGTGTTCGCGACCGTTAAGTTATGTTTATCGCAGAACTCTATCAGTCTAACTCCCCTATCGTTCCTATTGCCTATTCCAAAGGGGCCAACTATTCCGCCCTCTCGCCCTGTGCCTACGACTGCATTTTACTTGATATCAATAAAATTTCCCAGGCCTCAAAAGTCGACTAAAAGCTCCAACTCCTTGCGGGGCGGAAAAGCGGGTAACGCCTGTAACTTTGTTATCTCTTGACCATTGATTGAGGACTTCTCAATCAACGCCTTGACTACGTGTTGTCGTTGATTAAGAAGTTCTCAATCAATCAACGGTGTTGTTTAACAGAGATGGAAAAATCGTGAGCGCCTGTCAATATATATATATATATATAATCAAAAGAAAACCCTTCCTACCCCTAAGGGTGTAAGAGTGTAAATAGCACAGATTTACATTTTCGATCCTCGTAAAAAACCCGTTTTAGGAAATGGGGAGACTTCAGTTTGGCCGCCACTGGCGGCCAGACGGAACTTTTTTGAGAAAAACTGGATATAGCTGTGGGATAGTATAATGTCCATATTATCCATATTACGATGAACGGAAAATAAAAAAAAAATGATACGGTGTCTGGAAAAGCCCATTTTTGGACTTTGTCGTTCTTTGTTACCTAATAACTTTCTTAAATGCGAACCGATTTCATTTTTTTTTATGAATATTGAGAGTAGATTTTGGAGCAGCTTATTCTTACCAAGAAACATGTGGAGTCTCTTAATTTGAAAGGAACCCAAGTAGCATGATGACGTGAATCTTACGTCAATAACTGGGCATTTTTGGTCATCGACGTCGGATGACCAATCTGTCACGTGATAAAGACGTGACTTCATCGGCCTACTTTACGTAAATATACTGACGTCAATTAGACGTGTATTTCGCGTCAATATATGTATACATTATATAAGATGTGTAATTTTTCCAATCCAAAATGACCTGGGACCTATTTCACCAACAACTTTGCATACTTTGCAATTTGCACTTTGCACTTTGCAGCAACTGCAAAATGCAAAGTTTTTCTGTTTCACTCATATAACACGAACACTTTGCAAATATCCTTTGCATATCATCAAGTGTGCGAAGGAAATTTAACCTGACGTATAATAATCATAACCTGAAACGATCGCGAGCGTTCAAATTTGTGCAAATTATACAGTGCATTATCAAATATGGCATCGGGAAAGAAAAGGGAAGGAATGGACAAGAAACTCGCGGTGCTGGAGGTTATAAAAAATAACAAAGAGGTTTTATTCGGAAGTTTTTCCGGAATGAAACTGAACCATAGTGCCAAGGAAGAAGTTTGGACTGTAGTACTGAACAAAGCAAAATCGTTGGGATTAGCGTCGACTGATAGAAATTGGACTTTTGCTCGAGACTCCTTATTCGGAGTTTGGAAATCTCGATCTTTGGTAAATTATTTTTATAAGTTGAGGGGGCACTTTTTGTTAGTTAATCTGGGAAATTAAATGTGTAACCTGAAATATGACTAATCATCGAATTATACATTTACTCAATTATGCATAGGCAAAAAGAGATAATGCAAGAAAAACTGGAACTGGGGGCGGAGGAGATAAAAAATATGACGAAATAGATGAGGTAATTTTTGAGATATTAGAAAAAGAATCTCCCGTTTTAGATGGACTGGCGCTACAAGAAAGTGATGGAAGTGGGACGTCAAACAGGTGATTTGGAAATTTTACTCTGAGCGTTAAGACCGAATTTAATTAATTCTGCAGTAAGAATTCAACGTCATCAGCCGTTCAATCACATAATGAAAATGATCCTCCAATTTATATAAAAAATATGGCAACAGAGAAAACATCACAGAAATCGGAGTTGAGGAAGAGAAAAAAAATGTCGCACGAAAGAGGTAATGAAACAGAATCAAGCGAAAATTTAAATTTGCAATACAAAAAATTAAAAAATAAATTGCTAGAGATAGAAATCTATAAGCAAAAGTTGGAGGTGCTTAAACTGGAACGAGAGATGGGCTTATTACCTTCAAAACACACTTTGGGAATTTCAAACTGTGATCAGGAGGTGATGATCGCATTTGAGATAGATAATGAAAGTACGAGTAATGAGGCAAATGTTTGAATAGGTAATTCTATTGTAAACTTCATAAGAATGAAATAAAATTTAATTAAAAAATCTCAATAGCTGGTTAATTCTTGGTTCCGCAAGGGGATCATTCTCTTCTTGTTGCTCATTAATAAATTCTTCATCATTTTCAGCACCATGATTATCCCTATTTATTTTATAATTTTCATGATCGTCTTCTCGGTGTATAGTTTTAGCTATGTTATGGAGTATACAGCAGGCTGAAATAATTTTTGCAGCTTTTTCTGGCTGAACTCGAAAGTAGTTTAAACAAGGAAATTTCTCTTTCAGAATTCCAAAAGAATCTTCAATTAATTTTCTTGTTAACTTAACGAGTCGGAGCGTGGAATGTTAGAAGCATGAAACAAGTAGGGAAGTTAGAGAATTTGAAAATTGAGATGGATAGGTTAGCATTAGACGTAGTAGGTATCAGTGAAGTGCGATGGTCAGAAGCTGGAGACTTCTGGAGCGGAGATTTTAGAGTAATACACACAGGATCTGTATGAGGAAATTCGGGAGTAGGAATTGTTATGCGGAAAAAAGTAGGACAGAGTGTAGAAAATTTCTTACAGCAAAGTGACAGGGTAGTTATGGTTAGGTTAGATTCGAAACCTGTAAAAACAGTAATAATACAGGTATATATGCCCACTTCTAACGACAGTGATGAGGCCGTAGAGGCAGTTTATAGTGATATTGAATATGTGCTAGATTTTGTGAGAGGGCACGAAAATTTAATAATTACAGGAGATTTCAATGCAGTCGTAGGCACAGGGCGAGAGGGCGGAATAGTTGGCCCCTTTGGATTAGGCAATAGGAACGATAGGGGAGTTAGACTGATAGAGTTCTGCGATAAACATAACTTAACGGTCGCGAACACTCTATTTCACCATCATGTTAGGAGATGCTATACGTGGAAGATGCCAGGAGACTTAGGGAGATATCAAATAGATTACATTCTCGTTAGGCAAAGATTTAGAAATCAAGTTAGGGATTGTAGAAGTTATCCAGGAGCAGATATAGATAGTGATCACAACATAGTCGTTATGAAAGCCAATCTTAAATTTAAGATTTTGAAAAAAAGAAGCGGAAGAAGGTATCTTGACCCAGAGAAACTAAAAGATGATGATATGCGCAATAAGTTCGAGAAAAAGACAAACGAAGCACTAAAGGGCACGGGTGGAAATATTGTGAGGGACATAGAGGCAGAATGGAATTGCATTAAAAATAGTTTAGTTTCCTCAGCTAGGGATATTTTGGGTCATAAACAGAATGAAAGTAGGAAACCCTGGATAACAAAACATATTGTGAGTCTAATAGAGGAAAGGCGAAAATATAAAAATAGGTTAGATGAAACAGGGAAACAAAGATATAAGGCGATCAAGTGGGAAATTATTCGGGAATGTAGGAAAGCGAAAGAGCAATGGATCGATAATAAATGCAAAGAAGTGGAAGATAAATTCGAAGTAGTAAAGACTGATGAAGCATATAAAATAATTAGGAGAAATTTTAGAGAAATTGGATCTAGTACCAAAAACATTAGAAATGAGGCAGGAGATATCCTAATCGGAAGTGGGGAGAAGGCAGATAGGTGGAAAGAATATTTAGGAAACTTATATGCGGGACAGGAAGTGCAAGATATATTAGAAAGCGAAAGCAGTGTAGAGGGGGATAACCTAGGGAGTCCTATAATGAGAGAAGAGTTTGAGATAGCACTAAAAAGTTTAAGGAATAATAAAGCACCAGGTATAGATGGCTTGCAGGCAGAAATCTTAAAGTGCGCAGGTCAAGAGGTAATAGATCGTTTATTTAAACTAGTTAGTCGCATATACCTGACAGGCGAGATTCCAGAAGATTACAAACGGAACATCATAGTAGCTTTGCCAAAAAGAAAAGGCGCGGATAGATGCGAAAATTTTAGAACTATCAGTTTAACTTCCCATGCGTCAAAAATTTTAACTAGAATTGTGCAAAGAAGGATGGAGAAAAAGGCGGAAGAAATATTAGGAGAAGATCAGTTCGGATTTAGACGAAATAGGGGAACGCGCGAGGCCATTCTAGCTTTACGAGTAATTATAGAAAAAACGATAGAAAAGAGAAAGAGCGTCTATATAGGATTTGTAGATTTAGAAAAAGCCTTCGACAACGTAAAATGGGGGAAGATGTTCGAAGTGCTGAGAAAGGTAGGGATGAAATACAGGGACAGAAGAATAATACATAATCTCTACAAAGAGCAAAAGGCAGTTATAGAATGTGAGCAGGAACAAAGGGAAGTAGATATCCGGAAGGGAGTGAGACAGGGATGTGCATTGTCACCTCTAGTTTTCAACTTATATATCGAAGATGCGATTAATATTGTTAAGGAAAGAACAGCCTCAGGGATCAATGTACAGGGCCAAACTATTAACATGCTCAGATTTGCGGATGATATAGCAGTGTTAGCATCTAGCAAAGAAGAATTAGGAGCGGCTTTGAATGAAATGGAAGCAGTTTTGACACAGGGCTTCGGCATGAAAATCAATAAAAAGAAAACTAAAATTTTGGTATGTAGGGGATGCGAAAATAGAACTAAAATGGAAATACAAATTGGAAATGAGAAGATAGAGGAGGTCGCGGATTTCTGCTACTTAGGAAGTAAAATAACTCAAGACGGTAGGAGCACTAAAGATATAAAACAAAGAATGGCGCAGGGCCGAGTTGCGTTTAACAAAAAGAAACAACTGTTATGCTCGAGAACGGTTAATATAGAGACTAGGAAGAGACTCTTAACGTCGTATGTATGGAGTACGGCATTATACGGGTGCGGAACTTGGACAATAGGAGAAGCGGATAGAAAAAGAGTAGAAGCGTTTGAAATGTGGTGCTACAGACGCATGATGAAGATACCGTGGATAGATAAGGTTAGCAATAGGGAAGTATTAGAAAGAGTTGGGGAAAAGCGAAAGGTATGGAAAACAATAAAGAGTAGGAGAGATAGGATGGTAGGACACCTTCTAAGACACGAAGGAATAGTTCGTGACATACTAGAGTCAGAGATAGGAATAAAAAGAGGTAGGGGTAGGCCTAGATTAGACTACTGCTCTCAAATAGTTAGGGATGTAGGATGTTCTACTTTTAGGGAAATGCGTAGGTTAGCTCAGGATAGAAAAGAATGGAGATACGCGTCCAACCAGTCTTCGGACTGAGAACCTTATGATGATGATGAGAGTAGATTTTGGAGCAGCTTATTCTTACCAAGAAACATGTGGAGTCTCTTAATTTGAAAGGAACCCAAGTAGCATGATGACGTGAATCTTACGTCAATAACTGGGCATTTTTGGTCATCGACGTCGGATAACCAATCTGTCACGTGATAAAGACGTGACTTCATCGGCCTACTTTACGTAAATATACTGACGTCAATTAGACGTGTATTTCGCGTCAATATATGTATACATTATATAAGATGTGTAATTTTGCCAATCCAAAATGAACTGGTTTCATTTCCTTTGCTTCATACAGCTAAGGATCAATGCAAATACAAATACAATTTGCTTAAGCACTACTCTTTGTTATGTGGATAAAAATTTTAGAAAATATGTTCAAAGGTTACTTTGTCGATTTAAATTTAAACATCACGTCAAAAAGACATGATGGCATGACGTGAAACAGACGTCATGACATGACGTATTCGGTCTGTGACATATTCACGTCATTATTACGACGCATACACGTGATTCTTAAGGTGTAAATGACGTACGCGATGACCAAAAAATCGCGTGAAAACCACGTCATCTTGCTACTTGGGAAGACTGTCTAAGAAAATGGAGGATCTCATAAAATAGTTACGTTCCTTTTGTGGGGGTCTTGCAGCCCTCAAAAACGTATTGCCAGACGATATTGTAATTATTTTTTTCTTATCACTTTGAATATCCACTTTCAAACATAAAATACGTAGCAATGCTGTTAACTAAAACAAAAAGTAGATTATTTTTGTACCGTTTTTATTAGTTACGGAAATATTACAGAATAATGTAACAAAGGAATTTATTTAATTTAATTGTAGAAATCTATACAAGTAAACACCGAGGAACGAAAAATAAATTTAAACTCTGAGCCAGTACATCTGGCTTCGCAGTCTGTTGTAATCGGGGAGCTGTTCGACGGGCCCGACAGCCGCAACCGCGGGACACCTGTCGTACAGGTACTTGTAGCAGACGTCGCGAACGTTTTGCGCGGTTATGCTCTCGATGCGATGGGAGAGCTCGTGCGGAGGGATTCTCCTGCCGTAGCACAACAATTGCCGGCCGATGTCCTCACAAACGGCCGTAGAGGTGTCCAGTTGCAGCAGGGTGTTCGCAGTCAGGAGAGCTTTCGCTCGGGCAACCTCGCTCTCCCTGAGGCTGGTGCACAAACGCATAAATTCAGATTGTATGTTGTACAGCATGTCGTCGATCTGGAACAGAAATACAAATAAACAAAAACCCCCCCGCCATTCCGTTATTTTGTTACTTTGAGGCGATCGCTGACGAAATAGATGCCCCATAAGCCGGTGTCTTTGTAGCAAGTGTTGAAACTTTGGTAGGAGTGGCAAAGGTCGCCTTCCGCGCAGGCCCGTCCCAATCTAGACGAGTTCTGCTTTGCGGAAGCTTGAGAGCGGTCCCACGCTCCCAAAATGGTAGAAGCGACCATGAGAGCCAAAGTGTCGGGGTCCGTCCATCCCGCACCCTCCACAGCTATTGCGATATGCGCCAGAGGTATCGAATCGTCCCTGACTCGAATCTCGGAGCCGGTAAAGCGACACGGACTCAAAACTGGCACTTCTCCTCTGCAAATCCCCTTTTAAACGAAAAACTTAAAAAAAAACAATTATCGACCTTTACCTATATTCGTTGTCGACTTTATTCAAATTCTCCTCGGCTAATTTGACCAATTCCTCGTGCTTGACGCCACCGGCACCGGCCACAACAATCCTACTCGCTTTGTAATGATCGTCCAAATATGCCCTCAAATCCGCTCCGTTGATGCAACGGATGTTGGCAGTCGGACCCAAAATCGTGTTTGCTAATGGCGTACCTTGATACGCCGTTGCGTGTAAATGATCAAAAACGACCTCTTGCAAGTTGGATTCCACTTCTTGCATCTCACGAAGAATCACCCCCCGCTCCCTTTCGATCTCGTTCTCTCCCAACTTTGCATTCTGGATTATATCTGATAATATCTCTATGGCCTTTGGTACGTCTTTCGCTAAACACTTGGAATAATAAACGGTCTGTTCGCGACTTGTATACGCATTCAACTGAGCCCCTAAATCTTCAATTTCAATCTCTAATTGACTCTGAGATCGCTTGCCCGTTCCCTAAATACATCAAAAATTGGACAGAATTGTTACTAAGTGTTGAAAATATGTCACATTGTCAAACTCACTTTAAAAGCCATGTGTTCCATGAAATGTGCCACACCGTTGTTTTTTGCATTTTCATACCTGCTTCCCGCATCTATCCAAATACCTACTGTCGCAGTTTGTGATCCCCAATCTTCCGTAGCGACTCGAATACCTAATCAAACAAAAACGTCAATTTTTCATTTCTACTGTCGCTTAAAATTTATACCTGAATCCAAAGTAGTTACTTTGGTCGGGGGTACATTTAAGACCGTTTCCTTTGTTTGTGCCACACTTGAAGCCGCCCTCAATGCCTTTGCCGTCACCTGTAATTTCGAAAATTGTAATTTGCTCCTATACTTACGTAACATTGCCGATCGGCTCGTGAAAATACCAGATTTTTTAACATAAAAACCAACAGCGCCTACAAAACTGCGAATACGGTCTTTGTAATGATTTACCTGAGGGACATTTTTGGCTTTGAGAATATTTGCTGCCGATTTTGATATTTTTAACAGGGAGGACATGTTGGACTGCCTTTATTAAACGTCAAGTTCGCAGTAGGGTTGGGCGATACACATCGATATTCGATACTTAAGCGTATCGAATAATCCTTTGCATAAACCATTGGGGTAATTTTCATTCGGAAGTTTAATTTTTTTATCGATGCCTAGCCATCCAATGAAATTTCTAATCTTAATTCCAAACAACCTCTAACTAATCCATTGGATAGTTCGTCTCTATTCCTTATAAACTTATAATTGGATGTATTAGAGATAGTATATTATACCATCTCATTGGCTGGAACTGGAAGGGGTTTATTTGCAATAAAAAGTGTAATGATCCACTTTTGAAATGAATTCATTAATGGTTATTTTTAAAGAATATACTGTTAAAATATCTCCCATCCATTTTTCACGGGTAGATTTGAAACTAAACAACTAACGTGACGTGCCTCAGATCAGCGTTCCCAGTGTCAGTACAATTGTACTGAAATCAGTACTTTTCATATGCCGTCAGTACGTCAGTGCTACTTTCATTATTTCAGTACGTTTTAGGATTTTGGCGATTTCCTGCTTTTACTGATTACTGGCATTTTAGCATTTTAATTTTTGTGTCATTTTCTGTAAACTTTAAACTGTCAAACGTTATACATTCTTATATTGGCAAAAGTGAGGTTGAAGCGCGACCGTCGTTGTAGTTCGTTTTGTCCAAACCATGGAGGAGCGGATATATCGCCACCCATGCGGCATTATACTGCGCAAGCGTTCACACTATACTTGGGCCGCCCAACAGACGGAGTGATCACCCTGCAAGAACGTGCTCTAGCGGGGCCAATATCAATTTATGAAGACCGAATTGGAGTGATGCGACTTCGTTGGGTCTAAAGAAAGCGCATCACTGCGGTTTTGTAGTCCTAAATTGATAGTGGTCCGCTCTAGAGCTCATGCTCGCAGGCTGATCACTCCGTCTGTTGGGCGGCCCAAGTATAGACGCGCGAGTTACGAAGTTTTTTTTCTTGATACGCCTTTTTCTTCAGGAAAAAGCTTGTTTTTGACAATCTGATTTATCAAGGTGGATAATATGCAATCATTTGGTGAAATGTTTTATTATGAAAAACTACTTATAAATAGGTATAATCAAAGACATCTAGAATGGACTTGGCGTCCTTATGCAACAGCTGATTTTGTTTTGAAGTCTTCACGTTCGTTGGCCAGCGGGTCGTGGGGATCGTTTGTTATTATATTCAAGCAACAGACCAGACAAATGTTCGGCGATATTCTGTTTCCGTGGCGGCATCTGTTTACTACACAACTGGGTCGGCTGCTTTGTTTTGCCTTTTCCCCACACAAACGCTTAGACTGTGTGTATTCCTCCTGCTTCAGTCGGAAATGTAAATAGCTAAGTCCCCTCTATAAGTCTGGGTATAATACAGTCAATACCCCGCCACTCTACAATTATTCCCGATTTTATAGTTATAAGTAAAAAAACATTTTCAAGTTAAACGTTTTTATACACGCATTTTAAACAGACCCCTTAGCTGCCCTCTCGCACCAGACACACGCATTTTTTGCAAAAGAGATAATGTAAAAACGTGAGAGAAAAACTAACCTCTACGGGAGCTGATCCCACCCGACCGGAGAATACCAAACTATCAGTTCTATGCGATACCTCCCTACCTACCGCCGCTGCTGGTTGCACTTTTTGCTAACGAATAACTATTATAACGTTTCGCGTGGTTAGCGTGAATAATTCGGGACATAAGTGCCTCCGTCATACGTCAGATTTTCATTCCAAACAAAACAAAAGCACGTGCCATTTGACGTTTATCGATATTATTTAGAACGTCTTAAACTAGTTTTTGCAATATAATTCTAGACGTTTTGCAGTGAAAACAGTTTATTTTCAATTTGTGTGTTGGGCTTACGCGTAAAAACTTGAAAACAACTATATGTTATGATTAAATAAAAAATTACTTCGCGTACTACCAATAAGTACGCGAAGTAATTTTTTATTTAATCATGGATTTCTACCAAATAGTGAAAAGTGAAAATATTAACTACACAACTATATGTAATTATAATTATATTTCAGAGGTTAGGTTAAAACGTCAGAAAGCACGTGGCTTTGTTTTGTTTGGAATGAAAATCTGACGTTTGTGACGCGCCACTTATCTCCCGAATTGTAGAGTGGCGGGGTCTAGGCTCTATTATATCTATCACGCAAATTTGAGGTTAAGAATCAGCTCATGCGCAGATCGATCCGCATGGGTGGCGATTTATCCCTTCCTAACCATAGTTTCGAGTTGACATTGACAATTATTGACAGTTATGAGTTATAACTTTACTTTAAATACACAAAATGCACTTGCTAAATACTGTATAATACTAAAACAGGCTTGAAATCGGCGATCGGGGGCTTGTAAAAAAATTGACTGCAGTACTTTTTTCCCAAAATCAGTACGTTTTTTGTTCTTCAGTCAGTACCACGCACTTACACCTAAAATGGACTTCAAGTCACACAGATTGCAAATCACCAAACAGTGCCGACCGCCATACTGTGCCAAATGCTGATTGGCCAACATCAACCAATGAAAACTTAAAAGATTGACGCGCCAAACAGGCCATTAAACTCGTAGTGGGATTAAACTTAAAATTATTGGGCCCGATTATGTCATAAGGATTTCTTAAATTCGGGCTGGGACAGCCAGAGAACTAATTATTTCGTTCTGATTCCCTGTAATTACAAACTGAAAAGGAAATTCTACAAAACTTGGCCATTTTTTGGGCAGTTTCGAAAACTTTGCAACAGGCAGGTGCTGATTAGAATTTATTTCTAATGAATGGGAAAATAGAACGTGTTCTGTGATGAGGGTTGGAAAAGAAGAAAAATCGAAATTGCTAATTTTAGAGCTGCATCCAGCAGTAAATAACAAGTCTTCATAAAAATTCAAACATTTATTTTAAACAAGTACATTGAACACGTTATAAGTTGAGGGCGTCATTTACACAGCTTGTTTCCGAAAAATTGTCCCATATCGATAAGTTGAGCGATTTTAAAGTAAAAGTATCAGGTACTTACGCATGAAAACTCAATCTTGGCTTTCTCTTGCCACGATTCTTGCAGCTTGCCACAAAACACGAAGGCATTTTTGAGTATATAAAACAATAACAACTAATAAATCACACTGAACACAAATAACTGAACTAGGTAAATAACTATATATAACTAAAAACTGTCCAAAATCATACAATTATTACAATACATATGATAATACAACTCGCAAGTAAACCACGCTCCAGATCACAAAAATGACAATAGAGTTGACATTGACAGAGGACTGACATTTAAAGAAGACGCGACAGGTTATACAACCCCAAATAGCAAAAATCACTAGATTTTGACACAGCATGGCGGTCTACCTGCTGGGGCGATTTCTAGTGGTGGGGGGCTATGCGATCAGCAGTCTAGTTATATTATACAAGTCTGTGGTCAGTACATTAATTTCGTCTCTTCTGGGAACGCTGGCCTCAGTAGCACTAGTAGGTTCTGTATTACCGACTAGTGGACTAGTTGATTGTCATAACATTAACCTCAATTATGATTTATGTTTCTGTCAGTTTGTGCATCCGAGAAAGAAGTTGCAATGACTGAAAGTTCCATTAAAATAGAAAATTCCGAACACGATTTAAATTTCGAAAAAATTTTCGTAAAAGCTGAAGTTAAAACTGAAGAATTTGAGGATGAAACCAGTGAGAAATTGGAACAAGATGAGGAGACGAATGTAATATTTTTAGGCAGTGTCTACAAAACGGAATCTGCGCGAATGTCGTCCGTAAATTAGTTATAAACATATGAACTCCGTTTCACTTGAAGTCGTGAAACATAAGTTGATAGAGGCAGTACGTGAGACTTAACTTTTTCACACCAGTGACAATGATAACTCGTTATTACTAGCTCCGGTGTGCATTGCTCATTTTTATCCTGTTCGGTTATGTAGACACTCTCACATTTTTATAATCTTGGAGCTGGTTAAATAAACAATGATTGCCTTCAAATTGTAGGTGACAAGTCAGAAAAAACGCCATCCTTGTGAGGTGTGCATGAGGGATTTTGCGAAAGCCAGTGACGTGAAGAAACACATGCGTGTGCATACTGGAGAGCGACCATTTCCTTGTGTCCATTGCGGGAAAGCTTTCGCCCAGAAAGTGACTTTACGTCTTCACCTCTTGGTGCATTCGGGAGAGACACCTTTTAAATGTGAATTGTGCCCAAGGAGTTTCCGTGAACGGAAAAATTTAACCAGTCACATGTTGGTAGAGATACAAAGTCAAGTATTCGTTACAAAGTATTTGTTACTCGATGGTAGCTGAAGTAAAGGCCACTCGGCATGAAAAGTACAATGTTTATTGCTTTAAATGTAACGATAACGAATACTAGGTAACAAATACAAATACGGTAAGTAAGTAGGTGTAAGAGTTACTCAAAAGTACATCTCTAGGTTGGAACATTCCGGTATGAGGCCTTACAAATGCAACCAGTGCGACAAAGCCTTTACCCAGAAAAGGAAGCTGACCGAACACGAGAGGACCCACCAAGCCATCAAACCGCACGAGTGTCAGATTTGTCATTCCAGATTTTCCGAAGCCAAAAATTTAAGATATCACATTTCCGTAGTCCATTCGGGCGAGAAGCGTTTCGAGTGTCCCGAGTGTGGAAAACGTTTCGGTTACAGGCCCAGTTTTAAACGGCACGTGATCACCCATTCGGGAGTTAAGCGATTCCAGTGCGAAGTGTGCCAGAAACGAATTACGGACAAGACTACCTTCGAAATTCACAGACGGAGCCATACAGGAGAGAAACCGTATCACTGTGACGTGTGCGACGGGAAATTCAACAGTAAAGCGTCACTGAGAGATCACGCGAGGCTCCACACTGGAGAGAAACCCTACACCTGTAAAATATGCCAACTGAGTTTCCGACTGAACACTTCCTATCGTAAGCACATGAGACGAACCCATAAAAAATGAACCTAATGTATTTTCAACTAGAAGAAATTAATAAACAGTTTCTTTATTCTATAATTTCTTTTGTTTAAATAACAAATATTCTACCAATACATTCCTAAGTTCGTAATTAGATATTTTCAGTTCTAATGTAAAACATTCCAATTAAGTACATATTTTCGAAAATAAAGAATCGATTAGCAATTTGGACACAGTATGGCGGCCTCCGCAGTTTGGACACTTCCATATTGTGCAATTAGCAGTCCATTTTAGTTTTATAGTCCGTGATTCTGTTGTCATTTGTCAATTATCTAAACCTCATTTTTGTTTGTCAATTTCCTAATAAACAAATTGTTATTCGTATGAGTTATTGTCATTATAATACTTTTTATATTAATGTACAAAAATGGCAAGTGGTGAAAGTAGTACAGAAAGCCAAAAGCCAGTATGTTTGATCATATTAGGAATGGCAGGAGCAGGCAAAACTTCTTTGGTTCATAGATTGAGTACTTCGGAAAATAAGCCGTATATTGTGAATTTAGATCCCGCCTGTTTAAACTTACCATATTTCGCGAACATAGGTAAGACGAGACACGATTTGTGGTGGTTTTGAAGTGCTTAAAATTGCTCTAGATGTCAGAGATACGGTGAATTACAAGGAGGTTATGAAACGGTATAAACTGGGGCCGAACGGAGCCAGCGTCACTTGTCTGAATCTGTTTTCTACTAAATTTCCGGAAGTGATTAAGTTTATGGAGAAAACTACCAGTAAATATTGCGTTTTGGATACACCAGGACAAATTGAAGTCTTCACGTGGTCCGTCTCCGGTAATTTTTCCGTCGATCTCGATTCGCATGCAATTATAATTAATCTTTTAGGATCTATAATGACGGAAACGTTGGCTTCGGCATTTCCCACTGTAATTGTGTACGTCATGGACGTAGATCGCAGTACGTCGCCTATTACATTTATGTCGAACATGTTGTACGCTTGTTCGATCCTGTACAAAGCGCGCCTTCCATTTATCGTAGCCATGAACAAAATTGATATAGTAGAGCACACTTACGCGTTAGATTGGATCAAGGACTTTGATGTATTCCAAGAAGCGCTAGAATCTAACGAAACGTACGTTAGTAATTTAACCAGGCAGATGGCACTGACGCTAGATACATTTTACCAGAATTTGAAAGTTTGCGGAGTTTCTGCCGCCACTGGAGAAGGGATCGAGGAATTTTTCAAACTAGTTGATGAAGCGAAAGATGAGTACGACACACATTACAAAGTTGAATGGGAAATGAATAGAACTGAAGCAAGAGTGAAGAAAAGTCAAGACTTGACGGGAAATTTGATACAGCAACAAGCCGTCGGGGACGGGTCTACGGAAATTTACTTGAGACACCCCGCCAACGAAAGCAGCGATGACTCTGAAGGCCACGAAGCGGAACCCGAAGATGACGACGAAGAAAGCGAGACTTTCCGTAAATTGTTAGAAGTTCAAAAGGACGTGCAATTGAAAAGGGTTAAAGAAGCGGAGGAAAGAAAAAAAGCATCGACTTTCCAAAAATAATCGTATTTCACGCATATTAAATGTACGTTTTTTTTCATTTTCGTCTTTTTACTTTTGTACAAAAAATATTTTACTGCAAGTCCGAGGTCCAGTTTTTCAAAGAAACCAACACTGGATTAAGTCTGACACTGGCTTCGTTGCTATGATACCGACTTTCTGATTGGTTGTATCATAGCAACGAAGCCGGTGTCAGACAAAGGCCTGGTTTTTCAAAGAATCCAACACCGGCTTCGTTGCTATGCTACAACCAATCAGAAAGCCGGTATCATAGCAACGAAGCCAGTGTCAGACTTAATCCGGGTTGGTTTCTTTGAAAAACGGGACCTACGACAACTTCAAATAAAGGTAGTAAACTACATCAAAATCTCCCAAGTCAATTTATGACTGGTAATTATTTCACAGGGGAATAAAATACTTTTGTACCTGCATTAAATAAAGACCGCCTCATTTTAATTTCTCAATCTTCATTGCTTTTCCACAAAAAATTCATTACAGTCAATAATTTTCGATTATAATTGGACAAAGTATACAAATCGCATAATAAATTACAAATATTCGATCGAAAATGTTCATGTTCCACGCACAACTCTTTAATCCTCGCAATTTCCACACTTTCACTCCAATGCTCGTCGCATGCATCTTCTAAAATATCGCTACATAGCTTTAAAATAGGTTTTTCGTATAGAAAACTAAAAGTGTTTAAAAACTGGCGAAAGAAGTCAAATTTACGTAAATTTCTCCATAAATACAGGAGCAACTTCATTTCTTCCTCGATTAGGTGATCATAAGTGCCGATTTTCTCTAAAATATTATTTATCAAGTTTAGATCTTGAAGCTCCGGCAACATTAAAATGGAATAACACAAGTACACGTCTTTTGTTCTAAAGTTGCCGCAACACGTTTCGCTCTTTTTATTTTCATTAAGCTGAAGTCTCGAAAAATTCAACGGGTTATTCTCCATTTCCTCCGGCTTTCTTTTTGTGTGGAATTCCACATTTAATTTTTTCTCATCAAAATTTCTTATGAATTCTAAAAAAATTATATCTGGCAGAAACTGCCTTTCTAAAAGTGCGAATAATACCTTTCCTCATATTTCTCGCTCGATTCTTTTTGTTTTTATGTTCGTAATAGTTGATTATCACCTCGAACAAACCTCTCGGCAACTCTATTTCATTTTTCACATTTGTTTGGATTTTTGTGTAAAATTTGTTAATAGCTTCTATAAAATAGGTACAATTCGACTTATTTACCGTATTCACTTCCGCATTACTGCATTTTTGTATAAATTTCTACGGCAAGACCATCGAATAAGGTTAGAAACAACACAATAATTTGACCATATTTACTATAACATCCAGCCTTTTTTCACCGCAATTGTTGCCGTTTCTTGTATCATATAAAACATTGGTAAACAATTTAGTCATGTTTTCAATATTTTCTACGGAAAACTCGCATTTTTTCAAATTTCCAAACATTTCAAACTTGACATTTATTACTAGTGCTGGGCGATACATATCGATGTTTCAGAATATTGCTCTTTTAGGTTTCGATATCTTATACTTTTTTCCGTAGTGGTGGATCGATTCATTCAGTTCAAATATCAAATATCTTGTTATATAAAATCCAGCAGTTTACATAAATATTATATCAGTTTATATTTCTAATAATTGCTTATTTAAATCGGTTAATGTCGAACAGAGATCGATATTTCATATGAATCGATACTTTCTATGGTGTCGCCCATCCCTAACTGGGGTGAAGAGTATGGACACATAACGCATAGATTAGAGACTTATGTAGATAAGCGACTCCCTGTATTTTCGCCGGACGAAATGGTTTAGTTACGCTTTACGACACGAAGCGCTAGTATCGCAAACGCCGGGAAATTTGAATATAAGATCCTAGTTATAATGAAATTTCTTTTTATTTTATACTTATAAAAAATTTTGTATCCAGTATTTGCTACTTTTAGAAGAACATAAAAATAGTAATAAAGGATACAACAATTTTTTAAGTAGAAGTAAAATGTTATATGGAATGTTTAAATAAAAATATTTTCAAAATTAAATTTATGTATTTTATAAATGTAACATTGACACAATAAATTACTAAGAATTGTTTTATACAGTAATAATAAAGGCTACAAACTCCTTAAAAAAGTTTGCTTTGCCAAGTCGAAGAACTGTACTGCAGAGGCTAAGTGGCATTCGTTTTGGCGCTGAAATTATCAATGCTACAAACGAAAGTTTATAAAAACCTCATAACAATAGGGAAATACGTGCATTTTCACTTTGTTAGAGTTGTTTCCACATTTCTTCACAACACATTTTTGATACCCCACTTAAAGTTCGTTTTAAAAAATGTTACACAAAAATGTTGCAGAAAAACAACAGCAAATTTGCTCAAAGCTAGGTACACTCTCTAATCAGCGGCTTGGAAAAAAAAACGACTGAAAATTCAAACTTTTACACGACTGGCAAACACAACACGCCAACACCAACCAAGAAATTGCAAATGGCGCACGAAGCACGAACCAAACAATTCCCAGATACCGGTTGCCTGCAGCCCGGCAGAGATCGCAGATCGCATTGAAACATAGAGCATATACTTTATCATGTCTGTGGACTCTCGCCCTACATCAGCGCCTTTGTGCCGTCAAGCGTAACTAGTACTGCGGCCGAGTTTTCAGGATAGAGTGAACATACCCTGCACATAACGCCTCAGCCTTGCAGTGCACACCTGGTTTTACCACTTTTTTGGCACCAAATCGGCTGAAATTTTAGAAACCCTCGTGTGCAAGGCAAAGATCGGGCGTTATCCATACTCTTCCCTCATCAAAGCCTGAAACGCTGAAACCTTGTAACACTGTAGGTACAATAACTAACTTTTTTCTGTTCTATGCCTTATTTAGCCCGTTATCTTTGGTTTGATTTCTTCATTATATTAAATGACGAATATCCAAAGAAATAACGAATAATTTAATATAAGTTTAGAAAAAACACCGATAATATTAATTACAATAAAATTTTATCTAATTGAGCTATTTCGAGCAATTTTCTTTAGTTTTCTTTGACGGTTCCTTTCGGAATCGTAAATCGTAGGAGTGGGCCCCATACGAGAGGATATATCCCAAATAGTGCGATTCCTGCATAATTGACGGCTCGAAAAGCCACCCAATAACGCTCGAATGTTAAGAGAGCGAAAGGTAAAAGGCACCACCCCATAAAGACGAACGTATATATTCTCAAGACGATGTACGTGAACAGCTTCATTTCTTCGTTGTTTAACAAGCCCTGCAGGGTCGGGTTTCTCTTTACGTAATTTTGGATCTGGAATTTGTGGGTTATTCTTTTCGGTTCGAGCTGGGTCGATACCATACGCTAAGTAACTGTATCAGCCCAGCTCTATTTTTTTATACGTACATCTCTTTCCATGTAAATGACGAGGAATTCACAGAGGAAGCAGACATAGTAACCTGTGTGGAAACCGTGCCAGAGAGCTAAGAATAAAAGGGAAGCAGCCTGGCTAACGTGTCGGTTACCCAAGAATTTTAATCGCTTGTAAATGTATTGGGCGACCCAGTGATTTGTGTTAATGTTGAAGGAGAGGATGTAATGATTAAATTCGGTGGCCGTTTCCAGCCGAATTAAATCCACGTTCGCCAAAGCGTTCCATTGGGCTTTACCTTCGCGGTTCAATCCGTTGTGCGTCAATCCTGCAAACAGTTTGATGGAAATATTTTGAAGTGGTGTTGGAAGGAAAGGGACGTGGAAAGGTTCTGTTGAAAGTCACAGAAGTCGAACTTAAACTTCTATTTCGGGATTCAGTATCTTACCATAAAGAATGCAAGAACCTTCGGCCAAAAGCCAACACGAGATATACTTGTACAAAGTGTATCGACCCCATAGACCCAACAACAACATCCTCTTCAAGAAATGGATTTGTTGAAACCCTTCGGATATTAAATAATCGTCGGTAACCCATAAACCGAGCAACTGGAAAGTTATTATGTAACCGATACCTAAAAATAATCGAATTACGGCAGGTTTTATGGAACTTTTAGGCGCTTTCCCCGTATTATCCTACAAACAACCACAAACTAACAAAAGATTTAAAATTTTTTACTCCAACCAAACTCTATCGATAAAATCTCCTCTGATGAAATCCTGGTAGCGTTTCATAGGAAATTGAGGTCCTACGATGAATCCTCCAGGAAACATGGAGTGCCCCAACATTTCCAACAAACTCGGTCGTTTAATTAAGGCCACTTTTTTATTTTCTGCCGATAGAGACTCGGATGGTTGGTGACTGTCGTATAAATCATAAGCGACCCCTAAATAAACCCTATTACTTAAAAATAACTCTTGCGAGCGCTAACAATTACACAAACGGGCAGAAAAATTCTCAAGATACCGTCTCACTTTTTCTGCCGATCAGCGTAGTTGTCAGGGCTCATTTAATTCACACGCAGTCATTTACCGATGAGTCTGAGTGTCAATATGCATTGAGGAACTGTCCAATTGATGTCGTAGTTCTCCGTTGCGGAATACGCATAACCTATCAGTAAATATGACATATTAAACACAAAAGTCACGGCTACACACGCTGCGGACCCCCTCAGAAAGACTAACGTGAGGAAAGTGAAAACGACGGCGAAGAGACAATTCAAAGAAGCCAATCCGAAATTCCATAAACCGAGAATCAATCCCGCTGTTGCGAAAAATACGTGTTTCAATCTTTCGTCTTTGTTATACAAGTACTTTCGGAACACCAAAGCGATGGGATAATCTAGAAAGTTTTACAAGTTACGTTGTACAGAGATTCGTAAAATTACTTACTTATTAGTAAGCTGAACACTATTTTTAATGCTTCTTCTGAAATGCCTAAACCCGAACTCAGTTTTGATACAATATCGAAATACATGGTCATAATGAAACACTGCAGATTTTCCGGAAATACTTATATGTTTAGATACCCTTCTCTATTCACCTAACATCTTTTTTTCATTCATTTACACATCTACCTAAATAAAATGTAATACCTTTGTCAAAAGTAAATTTGACATTTGACTTTGACTTTTCGTTTTGGATCAATGTTCACGCGGTGTCTGGCTGGTTGCCAACGTAACAATCAATGCAGTTGGTAGGCCACTCTTCTTTCTGAAAATAAAATTAGGCTTCTCTGGTATTTTTCGCGTCCAAGAACGTTTAAATATTTATCTAATTTCTAATATAAAATTAATTATTGAAGTACCGAGAGTACCACTCGCAATTTAATTTAAAATTCTCTTAAAATTTTCGCACTTGGAAACACCGTACACTTTGTTTATACCGCGTGTATCTTTGTGGAGTACCCACTGTTGCCGTGTTGCCCTTCATAGGGCAGCTAGCAGAATTTCACACGCTAGATACCCTGTGACGAGCCCCATCGCAATCAGTTTCTTAGTTCGCGCACTTGTGCGAATGGAATACTAGAAATTTTATATTTATATGGACCCCTCTGACAAACGGAAACCGCTTCCGTTTATGGAGAAAACGATAAGGAGTTTGTTATCGGGGCACGCGGTGGTCCAGTCTTTAGCTACTTTTGTTAACAAAATTTTAAATATACATACTTCGTAATAATTTGATGCCAGTTTGAAGCGCAGGCGTTGTGCGATTTTTTTTAATTTGCCGCGTTTGCATTTTTTCTATAACCCAGTATACCGTGTTATATTTCCAGGATGTGAGCTGGACAGTTTGTATTTTTATGAAAAGGAAATGTGCGGGGTACAGATAAAGAAACAGGAAATTCCACAACTCCCCGCAAAAGTTTGATTAGCTGTTGTGTGAACTTGTCTTATCTCAAATAATTGTGAATGTCCACTCGCTTACCGAAATTTCAACTTTTGCTTTAAATTTCATCACAATCATATGTGTAGAACTAGAACTGTTGTACCAGAGAAAATATAACTGTACTGAACAAGAGTAACTAGCGTAGTAAATGATACAAAAAAAATGCTGTATAAGACCCGTGAAGTCTGCGGTTTTCTAAATCGTACCGAACTTTATGTAGATATAAGACTGAGAATTGTCTGAAATTAAATATCCTAAGCCCTGTTCAGAATGTAATGTGAGAAATATTGCGGATCAACTTTTTGTTTCCAAAATGAAAAGGCGTACGTATCGTTTAGAAAGAGACTCATAGTTACTTAATTTATCATGTGTTAGACTGAAATGCACCGCTAGGACGTGAGTTGTTGCGGAGCGCGATGTGCGTGAGTTGCCGAGGATGGTAGATAAGATGAACACATGTTGGCCTAAAAAAGAAAAACACATGTGTCAACGATTGACAAAAAAAACTGAGGAAAGTAGAGTTTTATAAAGATCATACATTTACTACAGTTAATTTTCTCAGTCAAAGTTTATTTGGTAGATACTTAATAAGTTCTTTGTATACGTTAGGTACTAAAGATTTCATTTGACTAGATTTTTTAGAAATAATCCAATTAGGCACTAGTCACCCAGAGAAAAAAAGACCCTGGCCCCTCCCTTATAGGTCCTTTGTAGACCTCTGTTGCCCTTAGAACTTTCGCTTTTTTTACTAGCTGCGAGGTGGGGAGTTCGCCCTATTCGCCACAATACGGAGCCTTGGATTAAAATCACTCTTTTCTATGAGGTTTACAAGCGGTTGGATCTTTGGATGCGATGGCTAATGAATGAGTTACATTAAGAAGAATAGCAAAATTGATTTTTAAAATGTTGTTTTTGTCAGTGGGGTAAGAATCTATCAATATACCGTCATTCCCAAACAAAGCGATAAAAATTTAATGGCCAGATTAAATTAAATAGGGCGAAGCATTTATGGCGCCGGCACCGCAACAGGGTTTCGAGAGGGTGCCTGTATAGGAGGGGATCTATATGGATAATACGTCGATCATCATCATAAGGTTCTCAGTCCGAAGACTGGTTGGACGCGTACCTCCATTCTTTTCTATCCTGAGCTAACCTACGCATTTCCCTAAAAGTAGAACATCCTACATCCCTAACTATTTGAGAGCAGTAGTCTAATCTAGGCCTACCCCTACCTCTTTTTATTCCTATCTCTGACTCTAGTATGTCACGAACTATTCCTTCGTGTCTTAGAAGGTGTCCTACCATCCTATCTCTCCTACTCTTTATTGTTTTCCATACCTTTCGCTTTTCCCCAACTCTTTCTAATACTTCCCTATTGCTAACCTTATCTATCCACGGTATCTTCATCATGCGTCTGTAGCACCACATTTCAAACGCTTCTACTCTTTTTCTATCCGCTTCTCCTATTGTCCAAGTTTCGCACCCGTATAATGCCGTACTCCATACATACGACGTTAAGAGTCTCTTCCTAGTCTCTATATTAACCGTTCTCGAGCATAACAGTTGTTTCTTTTTGTTAAACGCAACTCGGCCCTGCGCCATTCTTTGTTTTATATCTTTAGTGCTCCTACCGTCTTGAGTTATTTTACTTCCTAAGTAGCAGAAATCCGCGACCTCCTCTATCTTCTCATTTCCAATTTGTATTTCCATTTTAGTTCTATTTTCACATCCCCTACATACCAAAATTTTAGTTTTCTTTTTATTGATTTTCATGCCGAAGCCCTGTGTCAAAACTGCTTCCATTTCATTCAGAGCCGCTCCTAATTCTTCTTTGCTAGATGCTAACACTGCTATATCATCCGCAAATCTGAGCATGTTAATAGTTTGGCCCTGTACATTGATCCCTGAGGCTGTTCTTTCCTTAACAATATTAATCGCATCTTCGATATATAAGTTGAAAACTAGAGGTGACAATGCACATCCCTGTCTCACTCCCTTCCGGATATCTACTTCCCTTTGTTCCTGCTCACATTCTATAACTGCCTTTTGCTCTTTGTAGAGATTATGTATTATTCTTCTGTCCCTGTATTTCATCCCTACCTTTCTCAGCACTTCGAACATCTTCCCCCATTTTACGTTGTCGAAGGCTTTTTCTAAATCTACAAATCCTATATAGACGCTCTTTCTCTTTTCTATCGTTTTTTCTATAATTACTCGTAAAGCTAGAATGGCCTCGCGCGTTCCTCTATTTCGTCTAAATCCGAACTGATCTTCTCCTAATATTTCTTCCGCCTTTTTCTCCATCCTTCTTTGCACAATTCTAGTTAAAATTTTTGACGCATGGGAAGTTAAACTGATAGTTCTAAAATTTTCGCATCTATCCGCGCCTTTTCTTTTTGGCAAAGCTACTATGATGTTCCGTTTGTAATCTTCTGGAATCTCGCCTGTCAGGTATATGCGACTAACTAGTTTAAATAAACGATCTATTACCTCTTGACCTGCGCACTTTAAGATTTCTGCCTGCAAGCCATCTATACCTGGTGCTTTATTATTCCTTAAACTTTTTAGTGCTATCTCAAACTCTTCTCTCATTATAGGACTCCCTAGGTTATCCCCCTCTACACTGCTTTCGCTTTCTAATATATCTTGCACTTCCTGTCCCGCATATAAGTTTCCTAAATATTCTTTCCACCTATCTGCCTTCTCCCCACTTCCGATTAGGATATCTCCTGCCTCATTTCTAATGTTTTTGGTACTAGATCCAATTTCTCTAAAATTTCTCCTAATTATTTTATATGCTTCATCAGTCTTTCCTACTTCGAATTTATCTTCCACTTCTTTGCATTTATTATGGATCCATTGCTCTTTCGCTTTCCTACATTCCCGAATAATTTCCCACTTGATCGCCTTATATCTTTGTTTCCCTGTTTCATCTAACCTATTTTTATATTTTCGCCTTTCCTCTATTAGACTCACAATATGTTTTGTTATCCAGGGTTTCCTACTTTCATTCTGTTTATGACCCAAAATATCCCTAGCTGAGGAAACTAAACTATTTTTAATGCAATTCCATTCTGCCTCTATGTCCCTAACAATATTTCCACCCGTGCCCTTTAGTGCTTCGTTTGTCTTTTTCTCGAACTTATTGCGCATATCATCATCTTTTAGTTTCTCTGAGTCAAGATAACTTCTTCCGCTTCTTTTTTTCAAAATCTTAAATTTAAGATTGGCTTTCATAACGACTATGTTGTGATCACTATCTATATCTGCTCCTGGATAACTTCTACAATCCCTAACTTGATTTCTAAATCTTTGCCTAACGAGAATGTAATCTATTTGATATCTCCCTAAGTCTCCTGGCATCTTCCACGTATAGCATCTCCTAACATGATGGTGAAATAGAGTGTTCGCGACCGTTAAGTTATGTTTATCGCAGAACTCTATCAGTCTAACTCCCCTATCGTTCCTATTGCCTAATCCAAAGGGGCCAACTATTCCGCCCTCTCGCCCTGTGCCTACGACTGCATTGAAATCTCCTGTAATTATTAAATTTTCGTGCCCTCTCACAAAATCTAGCACATATTCAATATCACTATAAACTGCCTCTACGGCCTCATCACTGTAGTTAGAAGTGGGCATATATACCTGTATTATTACTGTTTTTACAGGTTTCGAATCTAACCTAACCATAACTACCCTGTCACTTTGCTGTAAGAAATTTTCTACTCTCTGTCCTACTTTTTGCCGCATAACAATTCCTACTCCCGAATTTCCTCCTACAGATCCTGTGTGTATTACTCTAAAATCTCCGCTCCAGAAGTCTCCAGCTTCTGGCCATCGCACTTCACTGATACCTACTACGTCTAATGCTAACCTATCCATCTCAATTTTCAAATTCTCTAACTTCCCTACTTGTTTCATGCTTCTAACATTCCACGCTCCGACTCGTGAGATGTTACACTTATCATTTCTGATGACTCCCCCCGAAGCAGTCCCCGCCCGGAGATCCGAATGTGGGACTATTTTACCTCCGGAATATTTTACTCCAGAAGGTGCCATCATCATAAATTAAAGTACGCTGTACTAGGGATAAAATAATGTGGTGGTTTCCCGTTGCCTTCCACATCGCAGTAGTGTGTATCACAGTGCCATACCAACCCTCACGATCTCTGCCACTATGATTACTGAAAGAGCTGCTGCCCCCTTCCAGGGACTTGATTTAGTCTGGCTTCTCAAATAAAAACCCCTCCAATATGGTTAAACCTATGGTTCGGCTCTTTATATCATTGAAGCGCGCAAGCCATCCCACCCGTCCCAGTATTACTAGAACTGCGTCAAGGTACAAGTCCTTTGGGATAGAATACGTCGATAATGGAGAATAATAATGCAGTTCAGTTATGCCCCATAAATATTTTTAATTGCGTACGTACCGTTAATTAAATCGAAGCGTCAGCAACATCATCTTCATCATGAAAGATTTTCTTTTAAACAGACCTTATGTATACAAATCGCAAACGCACAAAGAGCGAACTGTGAATTCGTATTTTGAGATCGGCCCCTACACAGTTTTCATTAATTTTTCTGGGTCATCTCGGCAAAAGTATGGAAAGCACTGCGAGTGATTTATTCGTGGAATATACATTGGACGATTGCAGTATTTTGACAGTATTTTTGACTTATTTTTCGAAATTTGCGCATACATAAACGACTCAATTTTAAACTTCTTTTTGTTGCAGAAATGAAACATTAATAAATTCGTTCTCAGAAAAGTTATCGGGGCTATACCTACATCTCCGAATCAGTAGGTGAAGAAAGAGTAAATAAAACTTTCTGATAAAGTCGAAATAATTTTATTAGCGTATAATGTACAGCGATCATTTCGTTTTATAAATTTCGTCTCACTTTTAATAAAAATTCATCATCGCGGTCGTTAACAAAATACAAATTCGGGCAATGTTTTTGGTGGCCTCGCTTTGAACGTAGGGTCTTCCCCTTTGAGAGCTGAACCACTGGTGCACGTCTGACAGTTCGCCCGAACCGTGTAAGTTCCTGTCTTGAACCATGCATTCGTAGACCGCATCTGGAACCAAGTTGCTGATCAGGAACCACTGGAACCGTTCGCCCGATGAGGGGTTGAAGCTCTGGTGTGCTCGGACCACGATGTCGTGCCACTGTCCCGAGTGGTGGTAGGAAGCGTTTATCTACAAATTTAAGGTTGATTAGTTGAGTATCTCAACAAAAGGATACCTGCACAGAATCTAAGCGAACTTAAATCACAAAAAAATTAGTATTTGAAAATAAAAAATCTTCCCTTAATGATCAGGCAATGAAAGTCAGACTTTCATACCTTTTGTAATCCAACAAAATTGGTGTGGTAGTAGACTTCAGAATTTTTAAGGTAAATTTTAATGTTTGAGTTTATTTATGGGATTGTGTTGGAGAAGGATCAAATATGGCTTGAGTTATTTCTTGTAAAATGCACTTTGATTTTGAACTCACCAACATTCTCCTGTATAGTATCTTAGTGTCTAAGATCGGAAAGACCGAGTGAACCACCCACGTGAGATTGTAGTCGTGAGGGTTTGAGTAACCGGGGCTGGTTATGATGGCGGGACCAGGTTTTCCAGATAATTCGATGTACCTCTTTTCTTTTCCTATTGAATTGGTCACTGTGCAACTATAGTTGCCGAAATCTGACACTTGCACGTTTTTGATTGTCAAAGTATAAGTCCGACCCGTTTGAGTTATCAATCTTCGATCAGTTGGTTGCAGAGGAAATGAATCTTGATGCCACTGGACCTGAAAGGGAACCGTACAAATATTGACTAATTCTTGGGGATTGTAAATTCTGATATTGTCATAAATGCATACATACCTCAGGTGGAGGATCTGCGTGAACGACGCAGTCAAGTTTGGCTTCCAAGCCTTCTCCAGAGTTGACCCAAAATCGCACGACGCTCACCTCGGGTGGATCTAAACAAATTACGTAAAATTTTTCCCTAAACAATAATGATAATCTTACATAAGACAGTCAGGCGAACTTCGGCGGTTACAGGTTGTCCTATGCCGTTGGAGGCGGTGCACTGGTACAATCCTCCGTGTTGTCTCTGGACGTCGTTTACCGATAACAAATATCCAGTTTGTATTTGAATACCGGACGGTAGCAAACTGTCCTGTAATAATAAAATGTATTTCTGTTACATAAAATTTCACAGAGAAGGAGTACCACCTTCTTGGACCATTGTACCACCGGCGGTGGGTTACCGTTAGCCCTGCACTCGAATGTAACTGTTCCCCCTTTCCGTGTGGTCGTCTGTCCGTTGGGGGGCAATATTTGTATGCTGGGGGGCACTGCAAACAAAAATACACGCATTTATATCCCGGGTTTGTTTGTCTTCCGAGCACAAATATAGTTTGCGAACGGACGTTATCAACCCTCGGGGCTGGTTTGTGCAGTTTCAAAAATTCTAAATGAATATTCATTAGTACAGTCCGGCGTTTAATTGAAATTCTACCCCCCGAGAGTCGGCGCGATAAGAAAAACAATCGGTTCGTTTTTGCACAAAGCATAACTGGGTCGAGTTCAGATTTTGTTTAAATTCGACACCCGCGACAACGAATAAAGGTATCGAGAGAAGAGAAATTCCGATGGGACATTTTTAATAATAATTTGTTCTGTTGATTGGTTTAAATTTCGCAGTCTAATTAATTGGGAGGCACATGCACACATATACGCCGAAATTATACCGTTCTGTCTGTTTTCGTTAAGTCTGTGGTTTTAGTGGCCCCGAGGGAGCCGTTGAAATTTAACGCGAATCCCACTTGGTATAGCAACATACAAGGGTTGAATTTGAACATTAGGAAAACACGCCTCGAGTTCCTTTTCGAAAGTAAACACAAAACAACGCACGTGTATATGAAGAAGTTGCGCGATCGCTTTCGGCCTTGCTTGTTTTCAACCTTTGAAGTACGTAGGTACTCCATTAAAATACGAGTTTGTAGTTATTATTTTTCGATGACTAATATCACCAAATTAATATTTGCCATGTGCAATTTATTATTACGCGAACCCCCTTCAACCGCACTAGATTAATAATTTCCAGATGTAGGTCAATTTGATTAGATGCTTTGAATTTTCCCGGTCTCGGTCTCGAATGGTGAGTTCTTGAGACTTGTGTTGAATGACTTCAAGACCATCTCCAAAACGAAATATGTAACTCAAAACGCGCGAATGTACTTTAAAAATCACCATTTCTCCCAGTTGCAAGATGTCAAATTTCAATCGGCCTGGACGGTTTTAAGAGGCCAAATTCAAAGTATGTATTTGTGTGTTCTAGATAAGAATTGGTAATCCTATATACACTTATTATATTTACTACCCCAGATGATTCTTTACCAATGTGTCGTGGTTTGCCGTAAATTGCTATTTGCACAGGTTGCAAAAATGATGGATTCGCGCAATCTGATTCCGAGTCTGGCATAACTCAATTTCCATAAATTCGGTTCCATTTAGTTTCCCGAATTAGAAGGGAATCTGCGCGACATTCCGATGTACTTGAATCCGAGGTCTCTACACGCGACTACAAAAGTTGAAACGCCCGATCAAAAGTTATAATGCATGCAAATTGGAATCCGCACCGGGGTGGTGCTACCCCCGCTCACTCGCTATAGTAAAACGAGACCCCAATTGGAAGTCCTAACGAATGTAGATTGTCTGTTTTGCATTTTAAAGTTGCAATCAAGTGTAACGATTGCATAAATATTCATACTACTGGCTACGGAGACACGAGGGTTTTAATTTGTTCATTTGCGGTCGCTGAAACGCTCGAATCCTGGGGGTCCATTTACACGCGCACAAAAAGAAATGCCATCTACATTTTCGCTCGCCTGTACCGGGCGAAGTTTGGGGACTCACGGCAGCCGACCCTATCAAACAGCGAATGCTCAAAAACCGCTCTTTATTGCCTGGAACGTTTTGCAAATCATTTTCTCCCTAACTGAGATTTTGAGCAAGGAATATAAACAGGGATTACGAGACTATACCCAGAATTATGCATATTCAAGCCATTCTTGTTACTTTCCATTTTCCTAGAAGAAAATCGGTTATAAAAAAATTACGTACTGAGTATCTCCACAGTGTGTATGAGATCTCCTGGAGTTCCGTCGCCGATCTGGCAGGTGTAGTCCCCCTGGTCCGCGTGGACGATGTCGCGTATCTCCAGGTTGTAACCAATAAGCCGCAATCTCGAGTCTCTGGTTATCATTTGTTGGCCGGCCGTTAAAAGAGTCATCCCTTTCTTCCACACTATCACGAATGTGCCTGAAAAAAACGAGGTCGTTTGAAATGCGCCCTGTATTTTAATTCGGATAGGAACTGTGACCGCGATACCCTTTTGCGGGAAGCATTTAAAGCGAAATTGAATGCGCGGCGTCGAGGGGAAGACCGCGGGTTTGGGGATGAATCGTCGAACTCCGAATGCCGACCTTTAGTGGTTTAAGTTCCGGAGCGCCGTCGATTGATCCTTCCGGAGCAAATACTGGCGTTTCCATCTATGCCATGCTCTACAATGTTCGTGTTCTCTATTCCCCACTTTGCCTGCGGCGTGCGAACCTCTCTCGTAACAACCCTCTTTACCCATTCAAAATCCAGCATGCACTAGGTACGAGTGATGTGTGTGTATACCAGAGTTCTATCAATCAATGTACTCCTAATGTCGTAGACGCGTAGATATTTCGAATACGCCATTAATAAAGTTGACTGCGGTTCAACATTAACCCAAATATGTAGTTCTAACTTTGGGCGTACCCAGCTTCGCAGCATATACTATAAAGTTTGCAATGTACGCGATTTTTTTTTAATTAAAAAAAATATTTTGGTAATATTTAGGCCATTTTCAAACACCTAAAATACTAAATGAAGAATTAATTTCTTTGTGGAACTAGATTAGAAAAATGTAGTCTCCTCAGGTAGCTATAACTATTGCAATGCAGTCTGATAAGAAATTTACCCGCTTCTGAACAATGTTTAACGGTTCAACCCCTAGACCCCAAAAGAATTCTTTGGAGAACCAAGACTGCGATTATAAAAAGTCGTGCTCCCCCCACGCACTCCTCACAATACAGATGAAACCGCTTAAAAGACCCATAATCGAAGCGCCAGTTTCGGTCTCTACAAAACGAAGAAAAAGTTCGTCGAAAAAGTTACCCCTATACCGATTACCGATATGCCCAAATTACGCCAGGCCAGAAATGTTCTCGAATGTTTCCTTTGTTATGATATGACATACTTTTGCTGAAATATTAAAGGAATGATTTGAAAACACCAAGATAAACTGCATTGTCTTCAGTAAATAAAACTTTGCAATTGCAATATGTTACACTTTAATCTCATTGACGAAGAAACTGTCAAGTTTGAATAGTTTTAAAATTGTATAAGTTGAAGGTAGTTGTTCCACGAAGATTTTGGGAAATGGAAAACAAAGCTTCTCCCTGTACCGTGTAATAAGTGATACGACCAGAGAAGACACAGACACAGTACTTAAACACGACACGTGTTTCGCCGACAACGTCAGCATCCCAAGGAGTACGAAGATTACGAATAGAAACAAAATGCGATGACAGGAACGAACAATCTGGTCTGGCGTGAGAGATATCCCTCCCGCACAACATCCGCCCTTCGCCGAATAATTACCACGGCGGTGGCGGCAATTTACATATAGATTGTTAACCGCGGTCGACTGGTACACGAACTCCCGCTACCGGGGTGGTTGTTACGGACCGGCACGACTGCAGACGCCATCGGGCACGAAAATCCCCCGCTAAAATATGACAAATGGCATCAGCGGTGAATTTAAAAGTTGAGCTCGATAAGCGGTGGCCGCGGGCGACCGAACGACGAAGACGACGACGAAAATTGCTGCGGAAATAAGAGAGTTGCAGACGGAAATGTACGGAGCCCGGGGGTCCCGTTGCGAATATTAAGCCTTCCGCGGGAACAATGCCCCTATTTTTCACAGCGGGGCCCGTCCAAAAACCCCGCGTACGACGCTAATTAAAATTAATGATTTACTTGCCACAATTACTCGTGCAATTAATTACCCTCGACCCACACGTCCCTAAATTTTCTACAGATTCAGCAATTACGGTAAACAACACAGATTTTTCAAAAGTATGTACATATTTAATAATACGCTCCATTATACCGGGTGACCACGAGATCAGGCTCACCTCTATAACATTTTTGTTTTTCAAGATATTAATTTGAAATTTGGGACAGTTAAATGATATGTAAATCTGTATTATTTGCAACAGTAAAAATTTTCCTGGCACTTCCGGTTTCACCGGAAATGAACCCACGTTCGAATTTTTAAATGGAACAGCCTGTATATTTTCATATTTTTTGAACTATAGTGTCATTCTAGATATGGTAGTGCTACTTTGGGATAAAAACATTACCATAAAAAATTTTTGGACGCAAAATAAACCTAGCATCTAGACATCCATGACTGAAAGGAAAACATTAAGTCGGGGTCCTAAACTAGTGTAAAAACAAAATCGTCAAATTAGGTCAAATAGTTTTTCTGTTACAGCCATCTGAAAATCTAAGACACAGTTTTTCGGGTATAAGTCATTTTTTTTAAATAGAACCATGATGACTCATCGCGATATTTCGATAGAGCTATTTTTTACGAACCATCTGATACCAAACACGATATCTTTCATTCAAAAATACTAGGAGACATATTTTTCTTTGCATTTACAAAATAGTAAAACAAGTGAAAACTAACACATTTACTCGAACATTTATTATCAACAGTAAACGTAGCATTCCTCCCCTGCTTCATCTAAAATTTAGTATGACTAGAACAGATTATAATAGTAATTATTATTATGCATTAGTATAAAATAAAGTCAGCACCTGGGTACCCTAAGTTGGCTTAGAAATAAAGTACAGGAACAAAGGAATTAAAATTCCTTGACAGTAACTGGAATTGATTTGTTCATTTGCTTATTGTACCCAGGTACCTACCTTATTTTATACTAACGCACAATAATAATTATTATAATCTGTTTGATTCATAATAAATTTTAGATAAAACAGGGTAGAATGCTACGTTTACTGTTGTTAATAAATGTTCGAGTAAATGTGTTAGTTTTCACTTGTTTTACTATTTAGCAGATACAAAAAAAAAGATATCTCCGAGTATTTTTGAATTTAAGATATCGTGTTTGATATCAAATGGTTCGTAAGAAATAGCGCTATCGAAATATCTCGATGAGCCATCATGGTTCCATTTAAAAAATTGACTTATACCCGAAAAACTGTGTCTTAGATTTTTAAATGGCTATAACAGAAAAACTATTTGACCTAATTTGATGATTTTGTTTTTACACTAGTTTAGGACCCCGACTTAATGGTTTTCTTTCAGTCATGGATGTCTAGATGCAAGATTTAATTTGCGTCCAAAATTTTTTCATGGTAATGTTTTTACCCAAAAGTGGCACTACCGTATCTTGAATGACACGATGGTTCCAGAAATGTGAAAATATACAGGCTGTTCCATTTAAAAATTCGAATGTTGGTTCATTTCCGGTGAAACCGGAAGTGCCAGAAAAATTTTAACTGTTCCAAATAATACAGATTTACATGTCATTTAACTGTCCCAAATTTCAAATTAATATCTTGAAAAACAAAAATGTTATAGGGGTGAGCCTGATCTCGTGGTCACCCGGTATATCGATATATATACTCCATATATTCAAAATATTGATATATGGAATATGAAATGATTATTGATGTGTTCGAAATATCGAATACATATATCGATATATCGATTATATTGATTTTTTTAAATATTGCCCATCCCTAACTAACGGCATGCATCGGAGTGAAACCGTAAAAGGTCAATCACAGCACAGTTTACCAGCTTCTGCATTTAGCGGAGAAAAATGGCTGACCTCTTCCCGGGGGTCGGCGATTTGTAACCGGGATTAAGTCAAAATAAACAAGCCACCGCGCAAACTGTCGAGTGAAATTAACATTTTTCCGCGGGCATGGCTCAGCTTAAAAATGACGAATGGGGGCTGTAAAACACACAATAAATCATGGAGGCGGCTCAACTTTTTGGGCTCCGAAACAAAAGACCGCCTAATCAATCATATTACATCGAATCCAACAATTTGTTTTCGAATCTGGCGTCGTAGATCAAACCGGAGGAGAGAAATTTTCGTCCAAATCGTAAAAAAATCATTAGAAGCAGCTCTGAATAATCCATAAAGTTGCGAAGAACCAAGAATAATATTATGCTTACCATAGTTGTCGAACCAACAGGTCTACATAGAACAGAAAAAGTACATAATTATCGGAAATTGTAAGTGTAACATACAATTTGCATATCCTCCAAGACTTTAGGTTTTAAATTTTAAATTACGGCGAATGCGAAAACAGGCTAAAGTAGTGCAAGTACGTCCTTATAATTTTCCGATTTACATTCGGGACGTGGACGAAACGCCCAGGCAATTAAAACTTCATCTGCATGTGTGTCGGTTTCAAAAAAAAATATAAATCCTCCATCACCGCAAGCGAGTGCCACTGTTTTATGAAAACAACACCGCTATAATCTTCCCGCCCCCAAAATTTGCATGCAGATTGAAACTGACCCGCGTTGTTATTATTTCCGCGTTAAAAATATCGCGGAATAGGATTATTATTATAATCGACGATCCCTGGGCCCGAATTCTGCTCTTTGTGTGCAAATGAGAGAACATCGATTCCTGGGCGGGGCCTCCGAATTGTTGCCTCATCAGTTTGCGGGATACCCATATACACGACGTCGGTTTTAATATCCGATAATTTCGACTGCCACGTCGAAGGCGGCCGCGGCCGTGTGCACTTCCGCCAGAGGCTACAATTGCCCATTCACATACAAATACGCCAACCGAAAAGTAAATATCCCATCGATATCCAACTGAAACTTTGTTTTAAATGGTGGATGCGCCGGTGGCAATTTAAAATTGTGACATATTTACATTTTTCTTCAAACGTCGTATCAGAGAAACATGACGTTCCGTGACCGATTTCTTGAAACTTTATTTCTTTGGGATATCTTACTGCATCGTTTTGGCGGAGGCGCCATGGCGTGATCGCGTTTGCGGCAAAAAGCGGATCGGCATTTAGGGACGAGCCGGAGTCGAAATAAACCTGCCGGGTATAATATACACACATAACGTCGATGGGGACTTTGCGCGCCAATTCGCGGTGAAATTTTCTTGCGGAAAATCTCTCATAGAAACGTAATGTAGTGAAGAAAATCGTATTCTCTTCGCGGTACGCTTGATTTCATTCAGCCCCGACTTCGTTAGTCTCCGGGACGTATAATAAGATTGAGAAAATTTCGTCCTCGCTTCCCTCATTTTCCACTTTTTGTTATTACGTTTGTAGTTACTTTTTCTTTGGTTTCCTAATCTGGACGCTAGTCTTAAAAAACAAATCGAAATTGACGGACGCCTATAATATTTTGGAGGTTCCGAACTATTAACAGAGCGAGAAGTGCAACATTTCCTGTCTCACTTGCTCCGCAATTTATATGCAAATTAGACTGGGTTGCAATTAGATTTTGACGTTGGCCGTTAGAGTGCTTTGTGTTATAGTAGCCGCATTGAAACGAATTCGTAAAAGTATTTTTAACCAGTGTAGAACAAAGTGTAAAGTAAAAAACGTCGGTATCCACACCACAACCAAATCTTTGCACAGAATTGAGAATTATTTGTCGAAGACACTTTTTTCAGTATTAATAATATTTTTGTCTATACACAGGGTGTTTCTGCACCGCTTTCGAAAAGATGAAATATCTTCGAAACCAAACAAGATGAAAAAATTGAGTTTTTAACGTTTGATTAAGGTCGAATAGTTTAAGCTTTTCCAGTACGATTACGAAAACTACATTTCTCAGTTTGAAACGGATCTAAATATTTGATTTTCACACATTTTACCAGTTTACTAGCTATTTATTATATTTGACAAGTAATGTGTAACTGTCAAACAAGAAGAGATGAAATAGTAAACATATTATTGGTTCCAAAAAACGCCAATAAATAACCGAATTAATTTGAGTAGTGTGATGTTAATAAATTTATTGTTTTGATCAATTTAACGATGAAAAATACCTAATCAAAATTATAACTTGCTTAACGACCAAATCAATTTGATTATGCATATTGAACATATTTAATGCAGCGAAAGTCATCATAGCAGAGCCAAAAAACTGTCGTTCCAGATTGCCAATATTTCACACTTCTTGTAAATTTTTCAGACAGCTAGAAGGTGATTCGCGAATGTGATTTACATACACATCTAACCGCGAATTGCAATTCTCGCTGTACGATTGCCGAGCTTTTCTCCGCTTCCTTTAAAGCGGCCTGCTAAAGGGCCAACGATCTAGCGGCCAAGTGCCCTTCAGAACAGGAGCCCCTGTGCATACGTGCACGTCTGAGTGCAAAATTTTTTAAGCGGCCTTTTGTTTCGGTTCTCCAACAGTTTAGATCGTCTAAACCTGGGAATTATTCATGCGCGGCTGTAATTTCGCATTCGTTCGTCAGAAGCGTCGTAAAACGAGTTTAACGGGGAAAGTCCTGGGTTCTGGCAGGGAAATGCCACTTCGTTATTTTCCCGTCCCCCCGAGTTGTTAGGCGCAACAAAAACTCTGTGTGTGCGCGGGTGAAACCACCTAGAATGTCGTGCATACTCTCCGGGCTAGCATAATGGGGAATGGAAATATGCCGCGTAATTAATTTCTTGGGCACAAAAGCTGTTGCTTCTTATTGTTTCTTTGGATTGAGGATTTTTACATTTTACGTGCGGCTGAAATTGCACTAGACGCTGGGATGATATTTTCCGTTGACATTTTATGCAAAGCATTCGATGCAAGTCAACTGAACGTGGCAATACTGGAAGACATGATGTCGCACAAACAATCATGCTTATAATATAACGAAAAATACGCTGCTCAAGAGAATTAGGGAACACTAACTTTTTATGCGGAAGCCATATGCAGATGAAACAATACATTTTTGAAAGGCACATATCGTTCCATTAAATTGACATTAAGCAACATTATCTAAACTTATCGATACAATTTATTTTAAATTTCTAGAAATTTTACAATTCATTAATGAACACGAACTTGGAAAATGACAAAACCCCCCACCGTCCTGGGATTAAACCGAGGGCAACTTTATTTAATCCGCAGCCAGGGTTTTAGGAGTTGATCTGCTCCGAGATAAGCCTAATTTTCAATTATCTCCATTGTAGAATACGTACGCCCGATATCATCTATTGCACACACAAATTTTCCACGATTCCGTCCGAACTTTGGGAACTACAATTTCACCCGACCAGAGCAACTCGTAAATTTTAATCGAACTTCCGTGTATGCGTATAAATATGAAAGACAGAGTGAAAAGCATCCCCATAATACTGATTTATATCTGCGTAACTAAACACTTTTAGAAAATGGCCTTCTTTGAAATCGGGATGTTTCTATAATGAGTTCATCTTGACAAGGGTACTACACTAAACGCGTCGATTGTGGATGAGCAATGAGCCGTTGCAGGTTTAATGAAACCTTATTCATTCATTCTTTGAGAATTACTTCGAAGGCAATACTTTTTAGTACAGCCTCGTATAATTTGCGATCCAAACAAACGGCGGCCATAATTGCGAATCCTTTAAATCCACCGAAATGGATGTAAACTAATTAAAATCCCCCCGTCGGGCATGCATGCGCAACGAAGGTACTTGACTGCTGCAACATTGCAAAGCGGTCGGAGTTTGCTGATTAGAGAACAACGAAAGCGTTGACGTTTAATCGGTCGCGAAAAAAATCGTACCTATTCAAACACCGCAGTAGTTATAGAAAATTGTGGAAATTAATGTTGCCGTATTGATCGGGCGCGGATTCGGAATCTAAATGCAAACTAGGCAGTTTCTGGTAAATCTTCGAGTCAACAATGGAGAAATGACTGAAATCCCTAGAATCTCTCGGGGCCCGAAGCATCGACACTAAAATGGAATGTAAAAATCTGCGGGCTAATTGATCGTTAAACGGAAATGTTGAGCTCGCGACCTCGGCGTAATCCCGGCCGCCGATAAATTTTAATCGCATCTCAATTAACCGCGGCCTTTTATGCAAATAACTCGGAGCAGACTTATCCAAATTTCCCCTTCAAAGAGAAATACACCGTTTTCGCGTCAATTACCTCAAGGCGCCCTCGAGGCTTTCGCCTTCCCCTCGATAAGTTTAATGAAGATGCATAACTCCGGTAATTTATACTTCCTCGTCTTCTGTTTTTCAAAAACTTCACTAATTAAACTTAACACACAGGAACGGAGCAAAAGCGCATTTAGAGCACCACCACCACCATCATTAATTAAAAGACCTTGTGTGTGTTGCGGTGAATATGGAAATCGAAGGGTAGGCGACTCCCCGAGGTAGAAATATCCTCGCACGAGGGGCACGCAACGAACGGGGAGAAGTATCTGTTTCCATTCTGCTAATTGTTCTCGGTGGAAGCCGCCTCGTCCATTTTTAGGCAAATACAGGTGGTACAGATATACAGGGTTTCCTAATAGTGCGACAGCGTATTTATTAATCACATTTCATATTTCTTTGGATAAATTTAACTTTTGGCGGAGGCGCCGGCGAAGTAAAATATTTGTGATTATTTTAATAATGGTTCTAGTTTTCAAAATTTCGAAACGTTCCTGTTTCATGGTGAAGTCGACTCTTCAGATTCAAGTGAGAGCAATAAAAAATTAACATCTCTCTCGACTTTCGAGACACGAATTATTTTAAGCGCCCTCCGCGGATGGGACAAACTGTTGGTTTATTTCATTCATAAAATAATCTGTATTGAAGCGGAACGAAAATGTATCGCAGTTTTGGAAAACTGTGCGGACCAATAGCGTTTCGTTCGTTAAATTATTGATGCCTCATCTACCGCACGCGAGTTAATTAACAATAACATGCCCGGGACAGATTATTCCCGAATTCAATCAAGTCAATTCGATAAAATTATACCCGTTGTTTGGACGGGGGATATCTGCCAGCGATGTACACCAGTTTTAGATTCCAGGCCACAGATAAATGATCGATTATGGTAAACTTCTGTTTTTTTGCCGGCAGTAGTTTTGGCGACAGGGTGGCATCATCTTTAAGAATATCCCGCTGCGCACTTTAATCATTTGACTTTCGCTACCTGTTGCTTCTCGACAAGGAAGATTTATGTAACATTGATTTAATCTTTAACCGCTTTAAGAAAACGTTCTTGTTCGGTCTCTGGCCGCTTAACAGTATCTACACGATTGAGAAGCGGATAATTTCTCTCAAAGATATACAGCAATTTGTCATCGCATGGGGGCAGTTCGAGAAGAAGGTTTAATTCTCGATTTAACGTCGAGTCGGAGGGAAATTAATGTGGGTTACCATTCGTGCCTTTGAACTTGTTCACTGACTCGCGTAATGTTCTGTGCCGTGTCGTTCTCTTAATTTCTGCAATTAGCTTTGAAACTATTCTACGACTTCGCTCTTATCATTCTATAGTTTATATATATAGGATATGTTTCAGAACAATTTTCATCAAATTCATCAAACTTTTTTTTTATAGAAACTAACTTCTAGATGGGTGACGGGAAGAATATTTTGGAACTTGTGTGGGCTACAAGAAGTAGGGGACGTATTAGAAACCACGAGTAAATGTATTAGTCATAATCTTTTGAGATATCTTACCTAAATTTTGCACTTCGCACGGTAAGTTGACCGTGTCTCCTATGACAACTTTGAACGTGCTCCCTCTAGAAATGAATCTGGGACCATCTGAAGAACTATAAATTGTACCTGAAAGTATTAATGAAACATAAATTATTTAAGTAGACCCTCAAGAAGTAGGTTAAGGTGCAACAATAAGCGGCTACTTAATAGTTTTCTAGAAATTTAATTTTATAACTAATTTTTATGACAATAATTAATTTACAACTCAGGATTATCACATGCGCTTTCCTTTTCTTTTTTAATTTCTATAAGTTTTTGGTTTATTTGAACTTCCCATGTTTCCATTTCTTCTATCATTTGTTGCCGTATGGGTAACATGCAATCTCGAAATTCTTCCACGCTGAAAATTGTGGTACAATTTCTGCATTTTTCGATTCCGTCCCATTGCCCTTCGTACATTTTGAACCTGAAGGAATTGCAATTACTCAACGTACGAGTAATTAGTAGATAATTTACCGTTTACCTCAGTTCCCATATGAATTCGTCCTCATCTCCTAAGTTATAAGTAGTGGTGTCGCCGTTGCAATCAGTGTACTGCACGGGGTATTTTGTAATAAAAGTGGCAATATCTAAATCAGTTAAAGCCTGAGGCACTATTAGCGGATCCTCCATTTCAATTTCCAGCGACCATTTTGTAATGCAGTCTTGGCCACCTGTCTTTTAAATTACAAATTGGAATAAAAATTTGAATGTGACTCACTCTAACTTACCGGGTTGAAATTTGCAATCAGAACAAAAATATTAAACAGTACAAAGGTAAACATGATTGTATGACTGAGGTATCACGTAAAGATTGGAAACCGTAGCACAAGTTATTCCACGAAATAGTTCAGATAAGACTCCTTATCTTGCCCGATTATTGAGCTTGATTAAATTTAGTTTAAAATTTCCTGTGAGGAGTACACAAAAGACCAGAGTATGCGTGGGAATTTGATTCCCAAATTTAATTATGCCCATGGTATGTAAATTTTCAATTTACTACCTGTCATCGGCACACACACCTGGAGGACTGCCAATGTCTTTGTGCCGCTGCGCCTCTCGTTAAGCAACAATATGTCGTTGATCGCTGCCGTTAATAAATACAAACATTAAAGTTCAACGGCAAAATTGTTCGTTTTCTTTAAAACGCTTGATAAATGAGCGAACCCGGCGTGAAGGATTGCGGGAGTCGGTCCGTGCACCCTTTCACCCCCTACGCCCATCCTCCCCGGACGGATAATTTGCCGTTTTCCCCGGTCGCTTGTCTTGTCAGTTTTGACGTGTTTTAGTCAGAATTATGCACGGTACCGTGTCTACATAATTGCAATGTGTCAGCTTTAAACGTGATATAGATGGGGGAAATTCTACTCCCACAGAGGTAGAAATTACGATTATAGCTTCAAATCAAAAGATTAATCCCCAGATTATTTTTTCTCTACAATTTCTTTGGGGTGAATGAAGAATGAGGACTGGTTTTCAGAGCTGTTTACAGGGTGTTCAATGAAAAGAAGCTATACGAATATATCGTATAGTTATCATTTTCTCCAACTTCGAACAATATTCTTTGTTGTATTTGCGCGATGTAAATTAGTTCGCGATATAAATCCGCTCGGGGATGTTGCGGGCAAGTCGTTAAATTTTATTTTCGTTATGGTGAAACCGGAGTTTGCTTGAATGCATGTATTGTACAAGCACATATCGGTTCTCGCTTTTGTTCGATTGTGGAAATTAAACTTTAGTACTTGTGATATTTTCCACGCACCGTTGCAACCGCACCATAGAATTCCTACGGCATTGTAGAATTATCTCTCTCGCCGTTTCTCTAACCGCGAAGGGTAATGAAAAGTAAACAAAATAAAGCAAATTTCGCAACCCTCCGGATGATTTGCATACAGGCTGGAACGTGTTTATTGAAAAAGACTTGTAACGAACTGACCAGTGGGGAATACAGCAGCTGGATAAACATAGTAGCGGCCACCCCGACCGGAGGGTTGGTTTAATTTTTGTTTAGTTTGCGAGTTTTAACCAGGTTTTGCGCCAGAGATACAGGGCCGTGCCTAGGGCTACCGGCGCCCCACGTAGATTTAGAAAATCCGTCCCCGGCAACGACTCAGGAAAGATTTTGAAACGTGAAATATTAAAAATGAAAATCAAACAAACGATTTTACCAGATAGAAGGCTTTTATTAAGCACACACACTAGTCATGTTAGACATGACCCTGCACAAAAAGAAAAGTATATCGTTCAGCGCCGAAAGGTGCAAGAGGGGTAACCACAGATCCGCCCTTCTGATTGTTATGCATATTTTTTTATTTCTGTTTACTTTACAAATCACTACCCTTCTAGCGGGCTAATGTCCTTTGTAATGTTCCCGATTTAACAAGGGCTTGAAACTAGTTTTCGATATGCGGTTGGTTCGGTTTAGATAAAAATATTGTGTTAACCAGGGTTGAGTTACTGGAATATTCGGATTAACAAATCACATACCTACTGGAATTTCTCGCCTCGACGACGTGCCTAATAATTTCCAAATTGTTCAGTATTTAATTATTTTGCCCCTCACGCCCCCGCATCGAAATTCTACGTCTGCTCCTGTTGGTGTCCTCGTTGCTCTCGTCTCTCATTGTTTCAGCTATGTTTAATTAAGTGTTCGTAAATATTTGAACAATTTCCTCACGTATACATGTCTACATTTGAAACGAATGTTACACGTTTGGTTATTCCTTATTTTTTCTTAATTACCTATAGACTGGTGTTACTGCCAACATTGTAGATACCCTGAATGACTGGGCAAATCGCGTTTATAATTTGATTTAATGCTAAGTCTGCGGTATGCTATTATAAATAAGTTTAGCAACGATTAACGAGGTTAAAAAAATTTCTCGTTCACTGTTAGATACTTGAGAGCGATTATCTCAAAAACTATTAATTCTGCTGGTAATTCGAGAAGAAAAGCAACTACTTAAAAACTAAGCGGCAGTTTCTCCTAGATATTTTTTCTTTCCACCAAATTATTGCTACTACAGCTTGTTCAAACAAAAGATACGTAATTTTCAAAATTTCTTTACATCTGTCGAGGGGGTACGTTCTGGTATAAACTGAAAATAAATTAGAAATGTAAGAAAATCGCTTTTATTAAATGGTCATTACTGCATTTCCTCTTTGCCTTTTTGGTACAAGTACTTCCGGAATCTCGCTTATAGGTTCATGCCATCAGCAGTCCGTTTGCTTGGATTTTGTATCGTTTCTTAAATTGTTTAATGCTACCTACCCCAAACTCTTCCCTTATCTTATAGATAATAGATTATCGACTCCTTTTTTAATACCCATATGTCCTGGCCTCCAAAAACATTACCACTCCCCAACATTCCCCACATTTCACTGCTCTTGCACCATACGATTTGTTTAACTGGAACACTGTTTCCATCGATTGGAGATTATTTTGAAGGTGATGCCATGTTTAATATAATTTTATATTTAATTATACATCCTGCGTGTCTTAATTTGAAACAATCGCGTGGCCTTTGGTTTTACTGGATCTTCACCCCCCTTGGTTGCATCGCAACTATGAGCCCATAAATTCTGTACGGAGATTTTTACGAGCCCCGACGTTTTGTTCGCGTATTTTACTACAAAAATTACCATATCACATCTGCGATATAATAAAAAGCCTCATAACTTGCGCCCGAAGTTATACTGCCGGACAACAATGAAGTTGTTCCCCGGAAAGCAAAAAGTTCACCGGCGGACTTTATTACAGGACCACGTAGATACAGATGAAGTGGATTAATTAATATAATTCGCCCACAAAAATGTGAAATAAACATACCTCCATTCAGGAACCCGAAACACTTCCCGAGAAACTGGACGAAAAATAAAATTAATCCGATAGCTTTTCGGTCCATCTTAGTTGTTGAAAAAATGACAGACGGGAAAATTTTTACGTCTTCCGCTCGCGAACATTTTTAATCGGACGCGGATCGCCGTGCTAGCGGATCCAGCGTCGGAATACCACTGATTGAGGTTGCGCGCCGTTTTCCAACCAAAGGGGTGTAGATCATACACACGCAACCCCTTCGGCTATACTCCTCATACTCAATGATACTTGCTGTAAACTTCTTGCTTTGAGAAAACGTATATAAATAAAAATGGACGTCATTTTAACACAGATTATATTGTTCGGCAAACACGTTTAATCGTCTGAATCTAACCAATCTCCTATTAATTGTAATACTAACAATTTCGCTTCCCTCAAGTCTTCTATATCGTCTTCGCTTACTGAGGTCAGATCTTGACAATGAGATGAACCTTAAAGTGCAAAAGAAGAGTTAAATAGGTAAGTACTAAAAGACTTGTCACAAATAATAATTTACCCTCAACAAGTTTTGCGATGACTGTATCCGATTTGTTCACCAGAAGTCCTAAGGTGTGCCAAGGATCAACTGTACCGTGTATGGAAACGAGATTCGATAATTTCGGATCGTCTGATCCGTAAACTATATTCGTCCTCTCCACGCCCGCGTCCAAAATTATTGACTTGTACTCCTCACCGAAAAGATCTCCGCAAATTTGCGTGAAAAAGTCGATGGAAAATGTGTTTCCGAAAGGTTGGTTGTCTGAAGTGGTGGTTTGGAAGAAACCGTATTCCGTGCACGACTGATAAAGCCACTGGCGAACTGAGAATTTCAAAATCAGTTTTGTTCTAAATACGAGGTACGATAATTAGATAACGAGGCGAATTAAGTTGCCTTAAAGCAGTTAAAATTGGAAATTGTTATTTTACTTTAGATACTCTATTGTTAAGGTACATTACTGTTGAAACGTCTATTTCGGCAACTAAGTTGTCATCCTCAGTAGAACCAAAAAAGAAATACTAATGCGGAAACTGTTTTGCAGTAGATGCTATTATTTATAATTAACGCGTTCTCGTTATTTAATTGTTATACCTCGTTTTCCAGCGAAAATTCTTACAACCGCCCTCAATTTTGGAAATTTGGACACTTGAAGATCCGAGTACTTCCACGAAGTCGTCATAGCTTTCAAGACATTCATCTTCATCTAGATAACTTCTAATGTAGCTCGCTAATTTCTCCAAAGATGTCCCGTCATAACCTTCCAGTAAACCGCATTCTTCCTCTAGATCACCAACCCTGGCGTATTGTACTAAACCCGCAAATAGATCCCCTAAGTCGCTGAAGAAATATGCCTTCTGCACCGGGTCGTCCACCGGTATCTGATTACAAGTTCTGAAAATTAATTTTTGTTATTTTAGTTTTGAAGTCTCCTGTTGTTTTGTGCTTTTATTATTACTGGAAGTAAACGGAAGTTAAGATGGCGCCTGCCTCAGTTTCTAACAACTCCTCCGTCATCGCGAAACCTTCTTCGATGATGGTGACACATTGTTCCGAAACTTGTTTTATTGAGGTGTAAACAACTTCCATGTATTCTGCATAAAAAATAATTCAGGACAAAGTTAATCGAAATTTTACCTATAGTGGTCAAAATGTTAAGAAAGGGGCGGGAAACGTAGGAATGGGAATAAAGAGACTACTGCTCGCAAATAGTTTGGGATATTCTACTTAGAGTAGATTAGGAGATGATTGATTATGATTATGTAGAGCTCAGAGCCACACCATATCCATAGAGGCGTCGGTCGCAGAGTTTTTGTACGAAGGTGCGCTCGCATGGTTTGGTGCGACCCCGGTTCTACTTCTTGATCATACCGTAAAAATCTTTGACTGCTCGAAGAGGGCCACTGGAAGAGTAAGCAGCGTCTATTAAATGCGGATATTTGAGACGTGCCCATGTCGCCAAGGTGGCCGAGTACGATCCTCCTGCCACCACAACTTTGCTGTTCTCCGCTCCAGCGATTTCAGACTTTTTCTGTTTTATAAAGTAAGCCAAATCTTCGAGGGCTTGGTCGGCCGAAAGGAATTGCAGATCATCAACACTCACAGTTCTGTTGAAGGAGGATAATGTTTTTGTTTAATTAACAGGATTATTTGCGAAAAACTGGCCATACTCTGTGGGGTAGCTTTGTCCATAATATCTGTGCTCCGTGTAGAATAAGTAGCCGTTATGTTGCGCTGCCAAGTCGAATGTTGTACCAGTCTGAAGGTAGCCTTTCGTAATTTCCCATTCGCCACCCAAGAATATAAATATGGGACCACCTTCTTGATAGAATTGGCTGTTGTTCAAGTACCTCTATATGAATGAGGAAAATTTTTTAAAGTGGGAAATGAACTTTCTATTATTACGCAATCATATAAGTACCTTATAGATTGAAAATTCTTCTTCGGAGAACTGAAAAAAGTGCAATTTTACGTACCATCTGCCAGGTGCGCGTATCTTTCGGGTTATAGTGATCCACTTGTTGTTCTATCCAACCCCAATCTGGATCAACAGCCCTCAGTTGAGGAGTACCGACAGGTGGCGGGCCGAATTTGCGACGGAATCGAAACCCCTAAAGAAATTTAGATTACTTTACATCGTCACTTACATCGATTTGTCGCCGGGTTTTACCTCAGCATTTTGTTGTATGAGGAAAGAAATTATCGCCAACGTGACAATGGACCACTTCATTTCGACGAATGTGACAACGAAGTGGTCGGCACTAATTTATATAAGAAAAAGGTTATCTTTCCCAAGTACCTATTTCGAAGAAGATTAAAATCACTGTAGTTTTGTGTTTCAGTTCTATTTTGAATTGCGCCGATAACGATTACATTATTCATTGTCTGAGATGGCTCTTATGTGTTCTAGTAGTAACTGCTATACCTAACATCAAGAACATTAATCGTCTTTTCGATACATAGGGTGTCCAATCTGGCGCAGAACAGTCGATATTGGCTAAACCGTTTGAACCATCAGACTTGTTTTACAATCCGAGTTATAATCTAAAATTATTTTCAAGCATGTAAACGTGGAATTATGTTAATAGTTCTGGACACATTTTTATAAGTTCGACAGACACCTAACCTCGAAGATTTATGGGTTATTGACATTAAAAATTGCATGCCTCCATTTCGAATTAATTTAAAGCTCAATTACTTGAGAATGCAAAATTATAAAAAATAAGGTAGTTTCAACATCAAAAGTGACAAGGAAAATGTTTGTATTTAAACTGAAAAATTGCAACAGATACTTTTTATACTTTTATTCGTAATATGTAACTACTTATAGATAATGAAGAAATGTATCTATTTTATACGCTCAACCATTCAGCTACCAACTCTTGCACTAACAATTTGGCTTCCACTAAATCAGCTGTATCGTCCTCGCTTATTGAATCAAGATCTTCACAGTGAGATGTACCTGAAGTACAGAAAGGAGTTGTTGTAAGGTTAATTTAATCGATAAAAATTTACCTTCGATAAGTTTTGCGATAACCGTGTCTGATTTGTTCACCAAAAGTCCCAAAGTGTGCCAAGGATCAATCGTACCGTGTATAGAAACGAGATTCGATAGTATCGGGTCGACTGATCCGTAAACTATATTCGTCCTCTCCACGCCCGCGTCCAAAATCGTCGACGCGTACTCCTCTCCGAAAAGATCCCCGCAAACTTGTGTGAAAAATTCGATTGGGAAAGTATTTCCGAACGGTTGGTTTTCCGAAGTGGAAGTCTGGAAAAAACCGTATTCGGTGCAGGTTTGGTAGAGCCATTGGCGATCTGAAAATTCGAAAATTTGTTACGTATGCATGATTGGATGATTGGATGGAGAGCCTTTTCATCGGTACCGACACATAACGTTGAGAAAAATCATGTTTGGAGCCTAAATTTTGAAAGACAGCCTAATTTACGTGTGAAGACCTACAGCCGTCCAACTCGTTTGAATCTTCGATACTCGTTGACCCGAGTACTTCCAAAAAGTCGTCGTAATCTTCGAGACACTCGTCCTCGTCCAGCCAGCTTCTAATGTAGCTCGTCAGTTTCTCGAGAGCTGTCCCGTTATAACTTTCCAACCAAGCGCATTCTCTCTCGAGTACATCGCCCCTAGAGTATTGCACTATACTTGCGAATAGGCTTGCAATATCGCTGAAGAAATATGCTCTCTGTATCGGGTCGTCCGCTGATATTTGTTTGCAAAGTCTGAAAATACCTTTTGTATTAAATTCTGGATTGTCGGTTCATACTCTAAATCTACTTGTAGTAAACGGAGGCTAGGATGGCACCGCCTTCAGAGTCCAACAGTTCTTCTGTCATCGCGATACCTTCTTGAATAGTGGCAACGCAGTCCTCTGATGTTAGCTTAAGTGAATCGTAGACAACTTCAAAATATTCTGTAACAAACAATTAATATACAAGTGTTTAGACTGTTCCTCATAACGACATCAGTAAAATATCTTTTGGTTTGATGTACATCCTAAAGAAGTTATTTTTTCAATATCCTTCTGAAAAATTTACAATTTACCGTAAAAGTCTTTGACCGCTCGAAGGGGCCCGCTCGAAGAGTAAGCGATGTCTATTAGATGGGGGTACTTAAGACGTGCCCACGTGGCGAGACTGGCAGAATACGATGCCCCGACGACCACGACTTGGCTGTTCTCTAAACCAGCTACTTCGGACTTTTTCTGTTTTATGAAGTAAGCCAAATCTTCGAGCGCTTGGTCGGCCGAGAGGAACTGCAGGTTATCGACGCTCAGATCTCTGTTGGGGAAAATTACAGTTTTTGTATTTATAAAGGGAAAAGTTGTGAAAAAATTGTCGTACTCTGTGGGATAGCTCTCTCCGTAATATCTGTGTTCGGTGTAAAACATGTAGCCATTGTGTTGGGCGGCCATATCGAACAGTTGACCGGTCTGGAGATCAGACTTATATATCCCCCATTCACCTCCCAGAAATATGAATATGGGGCCCCTCTCTTCAAAGAATTGACTATTGTTCAAATACCTCTGAAGAGAAAATTTCATAAGACCCTTATTGTCTTATGCAACTTGATAATATAATTACGCACTTACTTGTGGATTGAGGATAACTAAATTTAAGTTTGTGTTAATTTTCACGTACCATCTGCCAAGTGCGGGTGTCCTTAGGATTGAAGTGATCCACTTGTTGTTCTATCCAGCCCCAGTCTGGAACGACTGCCCTCAGTTGAGGTGAACCGCGAGGTGGCGGGCCAAACTTGCGATGAAAACGAAACCCCTTCAAAATGTACAATTGTTTAGACAGTTCAATTTGTTATCGACTTTTACCTCTGCATTTTGCTGTATGAGGATCAAAATGATTGCCAGCGCGACTGTAGACCACTTCATCTTAACGAATAGGGCGTTGAAGTGTGCCGTACAGTTTTATATATTTTTCCAAGTGCCTATTTTCTAGATTAAAATCTAGATCGAATTTCGTTCTATTTTGAATCGTATTGATAACAATTGCATCATTAATTTAAATGCGACGTCTTATATTTAGTTTTTCGGTAAAGCTAATATACACAAAGAGATGAAGAAAGGCCATGGAGAATAAATTTGAAGACGATCAAGACCCTGTTATATGCCTCTAACATCCAGTTATTTGACTTTCCAAACAGCAGAAATTCGCGATTTCCAATTTCTCGCTTCATCTTTGTATTTTGTTTTATTTTCGCCATCTTGACGTATTTTGGTTTATTTTTGTTAATATACCTAGGTGAAAATTTGACAATATATCAGAAAGTGTGGGAAAATTCATTTGGTCAGAATCATCTGAAGTAAAATATGTGCACAACTATTCAAATTTTTTATTTAAAACAAATTTACACAAGTTGATTTTAGATGTTCAGCCACTGAGCTATTAACTGTTGAGCTAGTAGTTTCGCTTGTCTTAGTTGATCTATGTCGCTGTCACTCACCGAATTTAAATCTTTACAGTGCGAGGTACCTGAAAAAATATGCATATATAAGTTTGCTAACTGTATGAAACTTTAATTTGTACCGTTGATAAGAACGGATATGACAGTTTCCGAACGATTTTGTAAAAGTCCCAGTGCGTGCCATGGGTCGATATTGCCGTGTATTGAAATTACATTAGACAGGCTAGGTTCTATAGATCCATAAACTATGTTTGTTCGTTCTACTCTAGAATGCAGTAGCGGAGTAGTAAATTTCGTTCCAAAGAGATCCTGACACATTTGCGTGTACAGTTCCAAGGGGTAAGTGTCCCAGAAGGGCTGATCTTCAGAAGTGGTCGTCTGGAAGTACCCATATTCTGTGCACGATTGATACATCCACTGGCGATCTAAAAAACGATATAATATTTAAAAAATCACTATTTCCTTATTTGAAATTCTAACAAATGTTCGTGGTAAGTCTTGTAGAATTGTACATTTCTAAGAATTCGTCGTAATCTCCTAGACATTGGCCGCCCAGTTGGTACTTCACGTAACTAGCTAATTTTTCCAGAGAAGTTCCCTGGTAACCTTCTAGCCTGGCGCATTCTTGTTGCAATTCACCCACCTCCGCGTATTGTACCAAACCGGCAAAAACTTCAGCCACGGAATTGAAGAAGAACGCCCTGTGGGGATGATCGTTTGATATATTAGTACAAGAGCTGAAAACAGCAAGCATAAATACGAAAAGTCGATCTGGTTTTTTATATAATTTTCACTTGAATAATTCTGAGACGTATGCCGTGCCACTGTTGGTTTCCAATTGTTCTTCCGTAGCTGCTATGCCTTCTTCAATGATGCTGACGCAGTCCCCGGAAGCTTGTTTCAAGGAGGCATGCACTACCTCGTAGTATTCTAAAAAATAATGTTTTTACGATGTTAAATATTAACATATACTTACTACAATTTAAAAACTTCGAAAACATAATAACTCAAAGCTTTCTCCAATATTCTCGTGTAGAATCGAGGGGAAAGCAGATATTGTTTAACTATTGCGCCACAGTCCTACATAACTCCTGAAAATTTAAATGACTCTAAACCACCTAATGTCTATATCAAAATATAGAAAACTGTAAAAATATTCGAATCTCAATATCAACGATACACGGGAAAACCTTATTCAAGTACTTATGTAGAAGTTTAATAATTTTAGTCTCGACATTTCCATCCCTACTACTCGTACAAAGAAATACACATCTGTTCTACTTCCCCCTCAGGTCTACAGAATCCGGATGCTTCCGACTTGTAATATATGTTTTTCAATTTAACAATAATTTGAGGTAGAAATTTTCATTGCTACCGAAAAAGTCAGCAACAGCCCGTAATGGGGCGCTCGACGAGTACGCAACGTCAATCAAATGTGGAAATTTGAGTCGAGCCCATGTGGCCAAGCTCGCAGAATAAGAACCACCTATTACTACCACTTTGCTATTTTCAAGACCATCAATCTCCACTTTCTTCTCTTGAATGAAATACGCAATATCTTCCAGAGCTTGATCCGCGGAAAGATACTTGAGGTTCTCGGTGCTGAAGTCCCTGAAACAGTTTCATTCTTTTTGGAGGAAAAAGAAAAAGCGAAAATAACTAACTCTGTGGGGTAACTTTGGCCGTAATATCTGTGTTCGGTGTAAAACATGTAACCGTTGTGCTGGCCGGCTAAATCATAGACTTGACCAGTCATCAGTCTCCCAGTGCTTATGGTCCATTCTCCTCCCAAATATATAAACATCGGGCCGCCTGCTTGAAAAAATTCGCTGTTGTTCAAGTAGCGCTAAACAAACAAATTAATGTAAGTCCACCTCGTTCATTACTTTCTTGTGTTGAAACTTTTCGGTTGATCCAGGATTCGAAAGTCCTTGAACCTTATAAGGATGAAGATGATCTTACCATTTGCCAAGTGCGAGTGTCCTTGGGATTAAAGTGGTCCACTTTTTGTTCTATCCAACCCCAGTCTGGAGTGGTCGCTCGAGTTTTTGGAGGATCCAGGGGAGGCGGTCCCATTCTGTGACGATAAACGAATCCCTAAAAATTGCATGGCTCACATTTCTCACATATTTTCTACTTTACAATTATTCTTACGTCCACATTTTGTTTCAAGAATACTAAACTTAAAAGCGGGATACAAACGGATGACTTCATTTTTAACAAATACCATAAAATTGAATTGTATTTCGTTAATACCGTCGGCTTTATCTTCAATTACACTTTGGAGATTACCTTGGGGATTATAAGGTGCTGATTTTATTTACTATATATTGTAAACTATTCTGACACCATTTTCAATTGATAACGAGGAATTTGAATATTTCGGTCGGAATCAGAAACTGCATGCACATTTTTTATAGGTAAGCAGAAACTCTTCTTTCCGTCTTTATGCAAGGTGATTCAAAACAATTGTAAAAGAAATTGGGGGCGTGATGGGAATAAAAAAATTGCTCTTTTGCTGTGACCAGTGGCGCCGCTATGAGGTGGCTTTGGCTTAAAAGATGTGATGCCACCAGTTTCTACCGTCACAGTTGAAATTTTTGTATTATTCGTTCAATTTAGAACTAAAAAGATATTCTTGAATGGAAGTCTAAAGTGTTCTCAAAACTGATGTTTTATCAAAAAGAAAAGGAGTGTTAAAATCACAGACACACAATTTGAAACTGTATTTCGACTAACTATAAGGATGCTACAATGCATTTATTGTAATTTACTTCGAGAAATAGTAATTAAACAAAAGTGCCAGCGATAACATAAGAAGGCTGGCTTGTATGGCGGCAGCATCATCATCATCATCTGTAGTACTTGGTGTCGTAGTAGTGGTTGTAGTCGTAGTTGTAGTCGTAGTTGTAGTCGTAGTCGTAGTCGTGGTGTCATCAACATTTCCCTCGTTCAACCATCTCGCTATAGTTTCTTTCACTCTGATTTTCGCCTCGTACAACTGGGGGCTGTCGCTCGCTGCATTTGCCGAAGAAACATCTTGGCAGTGGGACGCACCGGACACAACAATCGTTGGTGATTCTTCGTTGATGTCTTCTAAAACGCCGAGAGCATGCCACGGGTCGATAGTTCCGTGAACTGATATAACTCTGGTAACTACAGGTTGAATAGACCCGTAAATGAGATTGACTCGGTTAGTGCCTCGTTCTAAAAGTTCCGTGCTGTTACTGGAAAAAATTTGTTATATTAAAAGTATTGGTGCCAGTCACTTTATAAACGGTTTACTTTATTCCGTAAATGTCGGCACACCACAGGTGAAAGTAATCAACGAGCACGTTTTGACCAAAAGGTTGGTTTGTAGAAGAGGCTGTCTGGAAGAAACCGTATTCTGTACACGTTTGATAGTACCATTGACGGTCTGAAAAAGAGAAATCTCCAGTTATTAAACAAAAATTTTCTCGAGTAGATTGGTTACTAGCTGATGTGGAGAGTTGAGTTCTATTTAGAGCATCCACGAAGTATTCGTACGATCCCAAACAGCCCACCCCGTAATACGCATTGACTAGACCGACCAGTTTATCGTAAGATGTTCCCGTATTCGAATGCATGATATCGCATATGCTCGATATGGTTGTGCTGGTGGCGTACTGAACGACACTGGACCACATGAACGTAACCGACGTGAAGAAGTACGATCTCTCCGGCTCCTCGGCGATGTCCTGGTTGTCGCAAAAACTTGAAATTTTATTAGCTAAAGGTTATAAAGAGGAACAATCTAGCGACTCAATAAACAGTTTCTGTCTCGTAGAAGTAACCGTAATAAACAAATTACAGATGAAACCACGAATTATATGGTAGAAAAAAATAGCTGTAGATACGCCCATATAAAAAAAATAATGTACCACGTTTTGAGTAGGTATCTTTTGAAGAAAATTGAGAAATTTTGAGTCGCTAACTAGCTTATTAGACCAATCACTTCAAAAACGTAAGAATCCTAATGCCGCAATGACAATAAGTTATGTTTTTATTGCTTTTTTTGGCGGGTGATTCCATTGCATAATTTACTAGACTTTTGCAATATTCTCTTAATATTGCCAGTATCTAGTGTAGTTGATTTTTTTTAAATTTTTTTTGTAGATGAGAAGGAATTCCACAATAATTATAACTTACTGGTATCAAGCAAAGAAAATTGCCGGTACTGCAATCGAAATTTTATTAGTCGGTAATAAAAATGATTATGTCGGCCAAGTAGAATTTGATAAAATTTTGAAATTGTCTCCATTAAATCGGTATCTAAGCGGATATTGGGGATTAATGCAATGTAAAGTTGATAAAGATGATCAACTTACTTGAAATCTTCGAGTAAACTAATTTTGCCTTCCTCTGTTGTTAGTCGTGCTTCCATTTCTGCTATCGCCTCTTCTATTATATTTAAGCATTCGAGGTCTGTGCCAGCTATGGCATCGTTAACGACTTCCAAATATTCTAAAATTTAATTATGTGTCTCGGGCTTATGTCAAGATTTACTTGCTTACGGTAGAAATCTACAACGGCTCTTAGGGGTGCACTGGAGGAATAAGCTATATCTACCAAATGAGGATACTTCTTTCTGAGCCATGTAGCTAAAGAAGCCGAATATGAACCGCCCACTACCACGACTTTACTGTCTTGGAAAATCTCTAGAGATTTTTGGTAAGCTATAAAATGCGCGAAATCTTCTAACGCCTGGTCAGTTGTGAGGTACTTTAAACTTTCTACGGTGAAATCTCTGAAAAAAAAACAAGTTGCATACGTTTGGCAGTTACAGGCTAATTTCTTACTCGGTAGGGTAGCTTTCCCCGTAAAATCTGTGTTCTATGTAAAACATGTAGCCGTTGTGTTCGACAGCCATGTCGAACATTTGACCAGTCAGTAGATAGCTGGTGGTTATGGACCATTCTCCCCCGAGAAATACGAAAATCGGCCCCCCTTCTTGAAAGAATTGGCTACTATTTAGGTATCTCTGAAAAACAATTATTGAGACGAGCTGAATATAGAAGAGTTTGCGGGATTTCAAATATTACAGCTTCCCATGTTCTGTCGTCGAGTGGGTCGAAATGGTCTAATTTTAAAGTGAATGTGTTCCAATCTGGCGGGTCCACCCTCGTTCTCGGTGGGTCGAGCGGCGGCAAACCCTCCCTTTTTTCAATTAATATTTGATGGTTCTTAAATGTGGGGAAATTAAAATAATTTTTGAAAAAATATGATCAAGTTGCGTACCTGGGCATTTGAGCACGACAAAAACAAAGCGAGGAGGAAATAATGGAACAGCATTGTTCGTTCGTACTCGATGGAGTGATACATAAATAGGTAATTGATATCGAAATGAAAAAAATGCCGTATAGGTCGTAAATTTTTAGTGCATGTTATCGGAGTCATCGGGACAATTATCTGGTCTTTTATGTAACGCAAAGCTTTCGGCCAACAAGAGATTATACAAGCAAATCCATCAGATTACCGAAACTGATTCGGCGTCCTCTTGGAAGCGTACCGCAAATTTTCTTGTGCGGTACTTTCGTGGGAGTTTCTCTCCAAGAATAATACGGGGCGCTTAAAAATTAACGTAGATATAAGTCTAAGGTCTGATATGTGTTGACCCTAGTTTCCACCATCGCATCGCCACAAAATAACTCTGATAGAAATCGTCGAAGCTAGAAAAGTTGCAGTTACGCAAATTAAATTTTTGTAACTCTGCAACTTTTCTAGCTGTTTACGTCGTCCCTATAAAATCTTTGCTAGTCTACGGATTATGGGGGAGACGTAAACAGCGCCTACTATGGCCTTGGGGCACTGTGCTGGATGTCCCATAATGGTAGAGGCCGAGGCTATAGTAACAGCATACAGCACAATACCATATCGAGATATTACGCCAAATGTATGCTTCATGCTAAACTTCCACAAGCTTTATTGGTTAAACATATAGCGACTGAGAGAGTGAAGTGTAATGGTCAAAAACTCGAGAGAACAGGGCAGAATCGTTTGGTGTACCCATGGGTCCACTGGAAGTTTACAACTATTTGATACAAAATGGCGCCTTTAGAATCATACATTAATTTTGAGGCGCATCGTATATAGATCAGAATCGTTTGTTCGTTTGTTTATCATTTTTCTAATAGGTATTACGTTTTCTAAGCAGTGAAGATTATACGATTATCCCTGATGAAGGAATGAAGACAAACAGATTTTGAAATAAATTATTAAGGAACAGCGGCGCAACTTGAACGTGGTTAACTGAAATTTACTTTTTCTACGACTGTAAGGAAATGTGTCACTTATGAACGCTTAATTGATTAGTAACCAATTTTTTGTAAATTAAAATGATCTACTTTAAATCGTTTCTATTCTACTCGTTAAAAGACAAACTTTTTAATAAAAAGCTACAGTGAACTTTTTATCATGTAAAACTCGCAAGGTACAGGCTCGGAAAAAGCAGTTCCACGATCTATTGCTAAAAATATTAAAAAACGCGCAGAATTGGAATATTAAGTAGGTATGTAAATCGTAACTTTTCAAGGAATAATTTTCAGAAAATTCTAATTTAAAAATACAGGGTGTCCCAAAATTCCGTGGACATAGAGCTACCACAGGTTTTTGGGGTCAAAATAAGTCGGTTAGGCCACACTTATCTATACAGTGTATCCCACGACGACCTTACACGATATGTATATGGAAAAGTGGGTTTAGTAGAGTTACACAAATTTGCACAAACAGGTAATCGAGGATGCTCAATTCGACTAAAATATTTTTGACTTTCTGCGACTTCCGGTTATACCGGAAATAGACACCAACTTCCTTATTTTAAATGGAATGCCCACATTTTTATTACGGATTTAGATTCTTGGTCGAATTTTAAGGTCACTTTATGCAAAACATCATATGCGTAAAGTGCACCCTCTTCGAGATATTAGACGTTAAAAATCGTAATTTTTCAAATTTCATCAATTATAACTTGGAAACGGTACGAGATAAAGAAAAATGACTTACATGTCCTTATCCTAGTTTTTAATTCTCTATCTATTGAGTGTGGAAAATACTGTCTCCTGATTGGTCGAAAAGTTGCCAATCGGGAAGCAGTATTTTCCACACTCAATAGATAGAGAATTAAAAACTAGGATAAGGACATGTAAGTCATTTTTCTTTATCTCGTACCGTTTCCAAGTTATAATTGATGAAATTTGAAAAATTACGATTTTTAACGTCTAATATCTCCAAGAGGGTGCACTTTACGCATATGATGTTTTGCATAAAGTGACCTTAAAATTCGACCAAGAATCTAAATCCGTAATAAAAATGTGGGCATTCCATTTAAAATAAGGAAGTTGGTGTCTATTTCCGGTATAACCGGAAGTCGCAGAAAGTCAAAAATATTTTAGTCGAATTGAGCATCCTCGATTACCTGTTTGTGCAAATTTGTGTAATTCTACTATATGTACATATATACTTTTCTATATACAGATCGTGTAAGGTCGACGTGGGATACCCTGTATACCAAAGCGCTTCATTTGAACGTGATGAACCTTCAAAATTTATTTTAAAAAATCTTTTTCTTCACGTAGCTCGGAAAAACTTCGTTCGATTTTAATGAAATTTGGTATCTAGATATTCCCTTGGAAGTACTATTTTTTGATGTACAAAGCAAATTAACTAAGGTTCTAGAACGATGAAAACTACCCCTACCCCTAATCAGATTTTATCGTTATTATTTTGAAGGTCTCATGATCATTTCCATTTCTTTTCGTGGCAAAGGTTCATCCATTCGACATATTTTTTGTCTCTTATACAAAAATTGTATCTCTTATAGTTTCGGAGGAAAAGTGTTTTCTCTACCCATAATGTTCATCAATTTTCGTGCTTGTGAATGCAGATATTATGTACGTATTATTTTATAAAGTAAATATGACGAATCTATCAACTTATTACTAAACTGTGAAGTACAAACAATGTCTTTTGTTTAAGATATTTTTTGTCCATGCTTACTAAAACTTTATAAAATATCTGTACATAATATCCGCATTCACAGACACGAAAATTGTTGAGTATTATGGGTAGAGAAACATTTTTTCTCCCGAAACTTCAGGAGATACAGTTTTTATAGAAGAGACAAAAAATATGTCAAATGGATGAACCTTTTCTACGAAAAAAGATGGAGGCGATTATGTGACCCTCAAAATAATTACGATAAAATTTGATTAGGGGTAGGGGTAGTTTTCATCCTTCTAGAACCTTCGTTAATTTGCTTTGCACATCACAAAATAGTACTTCCAAAGGAATATCTGCATACCAAATTTCATTAAAATCGAACGAGTTAATTGAAAAAAACGAGTTTTTTTAATAAACTTTGAAGTTTCATCACGCTCAAACGAAGAGCTTTGGTATATAGATAAGTGTGGTCTAATCGACTTATTTTGACCTCAAAACCCTGAGGTAGCTCTATGTCCACGGAATATTGGGACATCCTGTATATATCTTAAAATTACCTAGATAAAAGTAATTTTGGAAAAATATTAATATTAGATCAAAACTTTTTAAACAGCAGATTTATAAAAAAAGTTAATTTGAAAAAAATTATTCAAATTAAACAACCTTTCGTATTATGTTGCTGGAAAAAATTTTTAAGCGCCGTCACATGTATTCCGTATTTGTGTACCTACTAATTTTGATGAGTGACAGGCAGTAGGAATATATCTTTTACAGAATGTCATTTCCTTTACTCTTTTAGGAGATAAACTCATTTCCCCTGATAAAGCAATCACCTTGTACAACTCAACGGAATGTCCATTTCCCACTCATATGAATAAATTGTAGCACTGGCCAAGGTTTGTACTGGGATCATAATGTACTGTTGGTAGTGATCTCAGAGTTCATTTTATGATAAATAAATTCTTATTGATTGGCGAAATTGCACACGTTTCAAAGATTTGCAACTTCCTTGGGCGTTTGCTGTCTTAGTTGCCATGCGCAAATATATCCAGATGCTGGACGGAGATATAATTTATTCTAGCAGCTGAAGTTCATCATCATAAGGTTCTCAGTCCGAAGACTGGTTGGACGCGTACCTCCATTCTTTTCTATCCTGAGCTAACCTACGCATTTCCCTAAAAGTAGAACATCCTACATCCCTAACTATTTGAGAGCAGTAGTCTAATCTAGGCCTACCCCTACCTCTTTTTATTCCCATCTCTGACTCTAGTATGTCACGAACTATTCCTTCGTGTCTTAGAAGGTGTCCCACCATCCTATCTCTCCTACTGAAGTTATGAAGTTATGAAATATGAATTTTGTACTTATGCACCATCTATGAAATCTGTCAATTACTATGAAGTAAAAACTGCGTCTGCGTTTATACTAGTGGTCTTAAGTTAGTCAGCCTACGATACCAACTAAGCAATAGAAGGTAAATTGAAAATAGTCAAATGTTTAAAATTGCTTTGTAGAAAATTCTTTAAAAACTATCAGACACTTTTCAGTTGTTAAAGTAAGTATGCCTCAACAACGTTGAGGTGGGGGTTGGGGATTTTGCGTATCAAAATGAAACGATTCGAGAACGATTTTCAATAATTATTTATTAATATAAATACACAGGCACGCTTACAATCATTTCAGAACGAATACAGCAACTCCGGTGGAAAATGTCCCAATTTGCTCCTAAATATAATTTTATATAAATAATATATTTTAACACAGACATATTCTAAAATTTGGCATTGGCGTGTAATATTAAAAACAATAACGAAAACAAGTAGAAATACCTAAACTAAAAAAAAAAGTTACCGTTTGTTATATATTGTTGTTAGCAGGTTAGATCAATTTATCAAATCAGCGGTACAAAAATCAGTCAATTGTTAATTCTAAATACAACAATCACACCCAACAAAATTCAAGGGCCGCGCCGCTCGATGCGAGCAAAGTCAGTTTTGAAACGATAGGTACCTACGGTTCATCCGCTCAATTTAGTTTCGAAATTTTCTCCGTTAGCGTTGACCACCGTGTTCTTCGGACTGCTCCTGTCTAAGGCTCCGTCGTGATTCGCCGCGGTCCTCTTCCTGGAACTGCCGCCCCGTGATCCGTGATCGTTACTCAGGCTTGTGCTCTGTGTTTTGTTGCCTAAACTCGACGATCTGGATGTTAAGCTGCTCTGGCTCTCGTTCAGTTTCGCTGAGGATGTTTTTTTCAAATTCCTCTCCCAGGTCAAAGACGAATCCGTGTTTTCCGTGGCGGGACACAAAGTTTGCGAGTCCGACGTGTGACTCGATTTTGAACTGTGGCCGTGACGTTGCAAGTTTGTGTATACCTCGGGGGCTTTGAAGTAGGCTCCGGCGGAGCAACCGTTTTGTTTCCAGACCCTCAGTCGATGACTTATTTCGCCGAAACTAGGCCGGCGGACGGCCAACTCGGCCCAACATTCGACCATCAAGGCATAGCAATAACTCGGACAGACTTCGGGGCAAGGCAACAATTTCCTCGCGCGGATCATGTTGATCACTTCTTGGTTATTGTAACCATAGTAAGGCTGTAGGCCATAACTGTATATCTCCCACAAGACGACGCCGTAAGACCAAACATCGCTTTCGGTGGTGAATTTACCATAGAGAATGGATTCCGGAGGCATCCAGCGCACTGGCAGCAAAGATTTTGATTGCACCCTGTAACTCAGAACCTCTACTAGAACGTACACCCAAAGCTATTATGTAGGAAGCTGTCTCAACACTACTTTGTTCCAGATGGCGAATATCAAAATATTAGTCTGCCAGACAGAGTAGTGAACATCAGCAGCTCTGACAAAAAGTAACAACACTCGAGCATAGGCTTCGAGACAACTTTCCATACAATGAATAGCTCTGTAACATATCCACTAACCTGTAATAGTCGCAACTGTACATATCTCTGCTTAGTCCGAAGTCGCTGATCTTCACCACCAAATCTTTGGAAACAAGACAATTTCTCGCCGCCAAATCTCTGTGGACGTAATGATTTTCCGCCAGATATTCCATGCCTTGAGCGATCTGAATAGCGATATACAAAAATTGCGTCTGAGATAGATTCTTGCCCTCACTGGGCGAATTCGATATGAGGAACTCGTGGAGATCGCCTTCCGACATAAATTCAAACAGCATGCACATAGGTTCTTGTTTCATTACCACCCCCAATAAGCAGATGATATTTGGATGTTTCAGTTCGGAAATCAACTCGATTTCACGTTGAAAATCGGCCAACGTTTTGGCGCTCGCGTTTTCTTTCAGGGACTTGACAGCGACAAAAATTTTACCCGGCTTCGTTTTTAATTCTCCCTTATAAACTTTTCCGAACGCGCCTTCTCCTAGTTCCTGGACGAACGCTAATTCCTTGTAAGTATACTGGGGCACGTTTTGGTAGCCGTTCTTGTTCGTGTGGTTATTCCTTTGGGGGGGTATATTAGAAGGCAGCAAACTGTTCAGTTCCATCGGCGAATTTGGCCCCGGATTCCCGTAAATATTTTTGCTGGCAGTCGGAACACTCAACTGGAAAGAAAATACGCACTTTTTATTTAACGTAAAAAATTATCGGTAATTCGTACGTTTTGCAAATTGCGAGTGGTCTTATGACGTTTTCTGTAACAGTAGTAAGAAGCGGAAGCGCAAAACATCAATGCGAAAAGCACCACTCCAATGTACTTCGAAAACACGAGCACTGAAATATAAGAATTATAAGAACTATAGTTCATTAGCCCAATTGAGATCGGTAAGTCGTAAATCATTTCGGTCTGAATTTATCTCCAAATAGACCCGAAGATGCTGCACTGTCAACGAAGCCCATCGAGTTCAATACTATCGTACTATCGCTGATTTGATTAATTCGATTAATCGACTATTTGATTAAAAAAAGTTATAGCTTAAAATTCGGGAAATTGAAGAAATTTTTCAGGGGTCCATCTGCACTAATTTTTTACAGTTTACAGTTTTACGACATACTTATCTAAATTTGGCGAACGTAATGTACGTTACCGCATTTAGGAACGTCGCAAAGTTCCTTCTTGTTCTGTTCGACGAAACAGAAAGGTTCGGATTCTTGACTTTCCGGATTTCGGCAATAATTATGCGCCATTATTTCGGGATTTTCGGAAAGGGGGATGTAAAACTGGCGCGACCATCGGAGGCACTTGGCACCCGAGACGCTCGTGTCTTTTACTCCCCTGTAAGTTGCGCCGTCATCCCAGTAGCATGTATCGTCTGAAAAAAAATGTTAATGGCCGAAAAAGAATTCGAAAACCTAAAAAGTCACCTTCATCCACATCCTGCGAACGATCGACCCCTAATTTTAAGCAACTGTTCAAATTATCTTGCGTGTCGTTGGGTAAATTTTCGCATTCCTCTAATTCCAGAATCTGTCCGATCACGGGATGTCTCTTGGCGATGGCGTACTCTTTACTGCACAGTTCTGTTTCGAGTAGGAGGCAATCTTCTTTGCAAATCCTCTGCAAGACGAATTTGTTGCGAATCCCGCGGAAAGCCTCTTTGCTTTTGCCGGCATAGATGTTATTTTTGTTCACGTAATTCTCTTGGTACAGGTTTATGGATTGATGATGGTCTGCGCATAAGGGAAACGCCGAGTAACACAGCGACGGTTGAGCGAATTTGTTGCAGCTAGAGGATATATCTCTGACGAACAAAAACTCTGTATAATAATTTTACTCCCTGCCACTCTTTTAAAATGACTTACTGAGACTGAGAAATGACCAAAAACGCATTTTCAACTTTAGCTTCAATCGTCTGTTGACTGTAAGGCGGCTGAACAAAAACAAATTTATTTTCCAAATATTTTTTGCATCTTGTACCATCGTATCTCTGACAAAATTTCTCGCTTGCGTTGTAAACCGAATCGAATTTTTTAGCTTTGGAGGCGTTCTCGAAAACTATACCTACCTCGCCTCTCATTCTGGGCTCCATGGAATTCGAAATTGTTGAAAAAAGCTGCTCTTCTCGCGGCTTCAAGTCGGTATTTGGCAGAAAGGTGGTAATGTCACCGCTAATCGGAAAAATACAATTTTTGCAAATGCGACCGGGACTGCTCTTCAGAAGTTAGGGCAACTTGCCATAAAACCACACCCAGACAGATCATTTATTTTGGGTAAATGGAATGGCAGAGAAACAAAAACAAAAAAATACCAGAAGCAACTAAATATTTATTTGTGTCGTATCAGGAATTTTGGAAAGCAACCACTTTGCCGAACGTGATTTACAGTGTTTCCTTTTTATCTAGTCAGTTCCTTAACTTCTGAAGGGCAGTTTAATTTACAATGGATTGTAACTTTACCTGTTTATTTCCCCGTTACCGAACATGGGCTTGTACGAGGGCAAGTCGCTAGGTGAACTACCTAAAATAGATTAATTCATTCACAGAGAGTGCCGTTATCAGACACGTGTATTTACCCCATTTTTCGGGTTGCGAAATTCGCAACGCCCCTGACGATTTAATCTTGTGAATTCCGTTGCTGACCACACAATCATAGAAGGCCATGTCGCTGCTCTCGAGACTTTTGATTTTTAAAATGGATTTGTGCGAGTGTTGGTCATGCTTCTGAAAAGGTAAATGCAAACACATTGTCCATGTGTACCTATATGATGGGGTATACTAACACTGTCTATTCTTTTGACAGATATGCGTTTGTCTTGAGTCGGAAGAACTTGAGCGAGCGATTTTAACCAACGAAAAGTGACGTCTCGATTTGTGGCATTCGGCACCAAGTTTCTTACTTCGCAAATGAGGCGCACGTTATCTCCCACCTCTCTGGTTAAATTCGCCACATTTGTGGTAAAGTATAACGTTGCTGAAAAGCGAGAAGAAGAAGAAGAAAATTTATTTCATTTTAGCTTCTTATTGCCACGATAAGTAATAAAATTTTAATTTGATGAAATTCTGGCATTAATAAACACTTTTTATTTGAAAAAATCGACGTTTCGGCCCCATACGGGGCCTTTGCTAAGATTTATTTGTATAATGAAATGTAAAAGGTTGACATAAATTATTTGTCAATGCAAATTTTTCTAAATCATAATACATAGTTATTTACATAACCAGTTATGAAAAGACTAATTTTATTTGACGAATACAATATTCGCCAAAACGAGCGAACGAAGTGAGCGAGTTTTGCAAATTACAGTGATATTACACCGAGGGAAATTAAATTGCAATTTTCCGGGATATAATTTTTTTCACTTTTTTCTTTAAAATACCATGAGTCTTTGATGTAAAATTCATTTTGTCCTGTGATTTTAGACAGAATGATGGCTAAAAATTTCGATAAGTTGTAAAATGGGCTTTGAATACATACAAGAAAAAAATTCGTTTGATGTAATTTTGGTAGACCATATATCCGAGGAGACAGAAGAATTTTGAATTTTAAGTTTGCTACTGAGGTTTGGGGAATGTTACCTTCATTTATTTAGAAATAAAAGTATTGTTCTTATTTTGTAAGCTAATTAATAGCAGGATCTTTAGGAATATTGTATATGTTGATCGGACATCTAATAGTTCATAAATTTTATTTTCATAATCAGTGGAGTTCATAATTACTGTTTTATTACTTTTATCAGGTTTTTACGAAGCCCTGGAGCTGCCATCGTTGAGTTAAAAATTATTTTTGATGTAATTCCAAGCTGTAAGTCGGAATTCCGACTTACAACTCGGAATTCTGTGTTGCAACTCGGAATTCCGACTTACAGCTCCGAATTACATCAAAAATAATTTTTAACTCAACGGTGGCAGCTCCAGGGTTTCGTAGGTTTTAATACAATTATTCGTGGATTATTTTGAGGAAGGTTTTTGTAATTTTAATGTTATTCAAAATTCCTTTTTCTTTTTTCTTTTTTGAAGTTGGATTAGCGTATTTTTTAATAATTTGACAAATTTGATTTCTAATTAAATTTTTTTCTTCAGATGCAATAATGTTGATTGGAATGTGTTTACTATTTGTATTTAAAGAAAAGTCGGGACGAGAGTCGGGATTGTACAATTGTACAATTTTTCAAACATTTGTTGGAATATTTGTAGTGCATGTATATACTCGTATTATGTATCCACTCGGTGTTAATTGAGTTGCTGTTTTCATGTTTGTTAGTAAGTTTTGTTAATTTACGTTGTTGCTTGTCTTTTAGGTTGAAAAATGCAGTACCTATTGAATTTTTGGTATTGTGAATGATAGAAAACAATTGCTGTAAGTTTTGTGGTAGGATACTTATTGTTTTTTAAATTCTATATTTTGAAGTTCTTTTTTGTTCTATGAATATTACTATAACAATTTTAAATATTTAAAAAAAAAATAATTTTAAATTTACAGTAAGAATTTTCAATATTAATTTGTTTGGGGTCGATATAATTTAAAAAAATTGGAATAATATATGATGCTCTCTGCACATTAACAAAAAAATTCCATTATTTTCAAGATGTGTTAGTGTAACATTTAGTTTCGAAAAATGTTTTCAAATATTTGTAACTTGCATACCGAACTTCTTTGTAAAAATTTATTTGTGGGCATTGTCCATATTTGTTGATTTTATGGGCCCCAAGCGGGGCCGAAACGTGCATTATTTTATACAAAGTGTTTTTATGAATGCCAGAATTTCACCAAATTAAAATAGGTAGGTATTATAAAATTATACTGGCACAAATTGGACAACAATTTTACCACGTCAGATTAAGTAACCATCCACTAATAGTAGAGGATGTAAGGTGTTCTACTCGGGATACAAAAGGGAACGAAGGAGAAGAAGAGGACACAGGAGCAGAAGGAGCAGAAAAGTAGGTAGTTCTTACTGTTGGCCGAAGTTTCGTTGAAATCTGCGTAGTCGTATTCGTCATCTTCGTACTCTTCCTCTTGACCAAAGGCCGATATCGCTACGAAAAACACTTTCGATTATCATCTTAAAACAACACACGTTTCTACGTCACAAACGAAAATTAGGTAGGTCAGCGATATTCCGCATTGCACGTCGTCCACGAACGGTGTATTCCCTCAAAACTAAGCGCTTTGGCCAAAAATAAACGCAGATAATTTTAGATTTTAAGATATGCCGCGCGGCATTCCGTCAATTTTTACTCACGTCTCCGGTGTAGGAAAAATAGTCTTGCGTTGGAAGAGTGCAGAAAATTGAAGGGCGACTGGTAGAAAAAAAAACGGACGACCCAAATTACGTAGGTGTACCCGCGATTTCGCGTTCTTCTCTGTCAAGAGAAAAGTGTTTCTTGTGCTTGTGTTGCGACGAGAGCGGCTGGATTTTTCAAACAGATATTGACAATTTTGAAAATACGCCCGCAGACACCTGTAAGTGATCATGTCGGAAGGTCTCCAACATCCCAGAAGGAAATGGAAAAACACGTTAACGAAATGTAATTAATTTTTTGGCAGCGCACAAATCATTTTCGTTTACTGTGGAAACTTGAAAACAGGTAAACGAATCAGTCGCGGCGCGTTCACGAAAATGTTTCTTCATGTGTTTTAACAGGGAGTAGTGGATAGGTGGTCGAAAAACATGTCCAAGTCTACGACTATGCTCAGGACTCGTCGGAGGGATAACAATGTGAAACCTAACAGAAGGTGCGTCAAAAGTTTTTTCGTATTTTATACTGTGTCCAATACTCGGTCCAATACTACACGCGAGGGGTTTATTTTTCTTGTTATGCATCTTAGAGAAAAACGCTGTGTGAGAAAAATTACGTGTCTTGCAGAAGAAATGGGACAGCTTGTATAAACGAAAATAATTTTAACGTATAGAGTTCAACCATAACTTTCTTATCTAAAATGCATAATGAGAGATACTACAGGACCGCACATTTGGTACAAAACCTGTCCAGTGAACATGCTACTCTAAATACAATAATACTCGAGTACCTCCCGATTTATTTTGCCTTTTGAACGAAATTGGTATATCCAAAGATCCTTTTTAGCCAAAAGGATGGCCGAAAGTCACACATTCGAATACCGCATAGTTAAATACAATATGGGAGGACGCTTGTTCACAAATTTTAGTGCGCCCTACTTTTTGATGGTTGGTCGGCTTATTTTTTATTCGCAATAAATTTGGAGTGACCCGAAGCCACCATAATTGCAGTATGTCTTAAATCATAATTACAATTTGTGTCTCATTGCAGACTGGACAGGAAGTCTTCGAGAGGCATGATTTACGAAAACGAAGAGCTCAGGTTAAGAACTATAAACATCAATGCCGAAGTTGAAAGAGGTAAAGAGATAAAATAGTACAAAACGAAAAGTTTTTCTCGAATGCCCAACTTTTACGATCGCAGACCCATGGAGGTGTCCCACTACCGAATATTTCTTCGATTACCCCTTTACTATATAATAATACATCTCGCTATACATTTTAGAGGGTCTAGGTTATTTTTTTATTTCTATTATAGTACTTTCCCTATACATACATATAAAGTAAGTTTATCATTCATTCATTACACGTGATTTTCCCATCGCATGATGAGGTTCATTATTTCACGAGTCATAATCATTGAACAATGGACCATTATTATTCAACAAGCTGTGGCCAATTAAATAAGAAACTTTTAGTTGCAACTTATCGCGGTTGCCCCAACAGGTGCGGAAAACGTCAAATTCATATTTATTTCTCCAACGAATCTCGTACATATACGTTTCTATGGCACCGTTCGTTCAAGGACTACTGTCTATGCACACTTATCTAGAAAAAGGTGTTTAATGTAGAAGTGCAATTTATGATGAGTTCTTGCAGATGAAGTACAGTATCCCTCTCTTGGGTTATTGCAATTACTATCACTCGCTCGTTGGATAATAATTTGCCAAGTTTCAAGTTACTGATGTTAGTAGGCTTAGTAACAAAAAGACAAGAATGGATGCGAGATAATAGGTTGTGCCAATAACACTATGAAGTGCAAGAAATCATTTAATTTTCGTTAAAAAAATAACAAAAACATCATCATGTGTACCAGCCTTAAATAGCAGATAAGTACTGGGTTATTCCTTATATTTTGAGATTTTTACATGGGACATGTCTCTGGATATATTCTCTTTGAGCAGCACTCGCATTTCTGTTATTATAAGAGTATCCCTATGCTTCCTTTTTTATGAACCCCCAGAATATCCTCTCAGAAAAATAAAAAACTTGTGTGTGTCAGCTCCGACGCACGACTGGAGTTTACTCCTTATACGAACGATTATTTTAACTTCAATCACTTGATAATAGGGTACACGCGAATGTCAGTCAAAAGATTCAACAAATTTAGGAACGAACAAACACTGCAAATGCTGACTTTACAACGCATGCTGTAATATCTACTCTATGCCACTCTATTTTCACTATTTACATGCTCTATGCAGTCAGACATAAACAGCCGTAACCCGTAAATAAATATACGTATCCATAGATAGGTACATACATAATTTCAAAGTGACAGGTAACGTAATGCTTTTGGTTTGATTTTACTCCTCATAAAATATCCGTACCGCGGGCTATAACTGAAAATCGATTCTTAAGGAGTAAACTCCAATAATTAAACATAGTATAAAAGATTAGAACGTTTATTTAAAAAATTTGAAGTACATATTTATTGTTGTGAAATAAAGAAATAATGTTAACATATCATATTTCTCAATAGTATACCCCAACTAAAGTGAAAAATAAAGATACACTTGTCAAACTAACTGTTTTTTATTAAGAAAATAGCAATTTGTTTTTGTCATGGACGACTATGGTTCTTTAAAAAATATTTTATTTTTAACTAGCTGGTACCCGGCGCGTTGCTGTCTCAGAAGAAATAATTGTGATAAAATCCTTTGAAATTTGATAAACTGCGAATGACATATGCCGTTTGACGTTTGCTGTCAATTGTCACTTTATAAATTATAGCGACCCGCCCCAGCTTCACATAAACGTATAAAAAAAATCTGTTGATCCGATCGCTACCAAACTTCACAGGAACACCCGCTGGGCTAATCTGAATGTTGCCTGAAAATTTCATCAACATCGGTCCGGCCGTTTCGGAGCCTATAACGGACATAGGTAGGTAGGTAGGTAGGTAGGTAGGTAGGTAGGTAGAAACATTTTTTGTGTTTTATAGATATAGATTAAGATTTCAAAAATCGGTAATCTGAATATATATAATGTGAACTATGTATGCACATATTTTTGAAGTCCGAAAAAATACATTATCCAAATATCTAATCTAACTTCGTATCTTTTTTATACGATGCTCGATTGTTTTACTGACATAATATTCAGAAAGTTCAGAAAAGATCCCATTATAATGCTCTTGGATGATTTTCCATATCTCAAAATATAAGGAATCGCATGGTATAACTCTATATAACTTTTTCTAAAAAAGCATAAGCAGTCGGAGATACACGTGAGTGGGACACTGATGCATACTGTAATTTTCAATTTAAGGTCAATCGGACATAAAAAAATTGCGGCGGGAAAACGATATGCTCAAAAAAGAAATATGGTGTTTGAGGGACGGTTATGACAAACTGGAAAAACTGATCAAAGAAAAGGGCATCGACTCATCCTCGTCCTCTTCCACCTGCAGTTCCAGCGATTCCGTAAGTTTCTTGACATCTTGACTGACGAGCCGATACAAACATTTTGATTTGTTTATTATCGTTTAGCCTTAGACGAATGTTAGATTAATGATGCGCAGACTTCTCAAATTAAAAATATGTATATGCTCCAATAAGGATTCTATGTGGGGGAGGGGTAGGGGTAGAAGCTGTCATATAAAGCAGAGTTCCCATTAGTCAACTTCATTGACCAATGACATTGAATCAGTACCATATAACATTGAAAGGAAATTAAATAATAAATGTGAACAACATTTAAACGATTTTGATCAATAAATATTTGTCTCAATAAAACTGAAAAGCCGGTCTATAGTTTCGTCTATCTGTGAGATTTAATTAACAAAACTGAACAGTGTTTGAAGCGTGAGAACAATAGTAGTTCAGCTTTACTGAAACAAATAAGTAGTCAGAAATTCAGTCATTCAGCACGACTTGTATATTCAGAGATAGTGAGAATGTACCTATAAGGATAATAAGAGGTGAGGCCATATAAAATTATCCTAATGCCCGTGAAAAGTGAAAAATTACAAGACGATTTGTTCCAGCATGGAAATAGAAGGCCTGGCAGGCCTGATGTAAAAAAACTAAATTAAAAATATCCGCGCAACCTAGAAATCTGAACTCCACAAGTTATGTATTTAAAACAAACAAAAGCGGTGAGGTTTTCTCATCTTCGTTCTTCATATATTCACAGAGCCAATACAAACTCCAGTACACACAATTTTCTTTGCAGCCTTTTTTATAAACTGAAATTGATTTCGATTCACTTGAACTGGGTGAACTCATTTTGCCTTCGATAATATCCTCGATTCTATTCTCAATGTGACTGATTCCGCCGCATTGATCAACAAAGTTGACTAATGAGAACTCTCCTTTACTAAATGTCGAAAGTCTTCATTACATAAACGTCATAGATGAAGATGTTCATTATCGGTTTGGGCAGATAGGCACAATTTATTGTTTTTTTTCTTAAATTTCACAGTTAAAAATATAGCGTTAAACGGAACGTAATACGTTCAAATTTTCATTTCCAAAATTTCATATAAATCTGGAGCCGTTGTAAGAAAAAAATAATTGCAAAATTTTCAAACGCCTGAAAACAATTTATTTCATAGTACTTTTTGCGCCTAAGGATGTCGGAAGGAATAGCTTTATAATTTATTATCTACTAGAAATTATTTCTTTGCAAACAGGAATCGTCCTGCAGTTCGTGCACCGAGGACCATCAAGGAGCAGAAGTAGAGACGTCCCAGAACTTGGAGAATGTTCAAAAGACAAACTTGAAGAATCTGCACACGCAATTCAACCATCTCTCCGTAGTCCCCGAAGAAAATTCCACAGAAAACTCCGAAAAGAATTCCAATAGAGCATCTTTGCCGAACGATGCTTGGCTGACAACACTAGATTCGGATATCATCAAGCCCGATCAAAGTTATCCTTTGAATAACGTCGGGTTGGCACCTAAAAATTTCTTTTCTCCTATAAGCAGAAGCTACGACGATTGCATAAATAATGAGTTTTCTACGAACGAGCATTTTCCCGACTACAGGCAAACGGCCCAGCATTTCTACCAGCAAAATTTGGTGCTAAAGCCAAGCCCCGTGCAAAAGTCCACGACGGATTTGATTGTGAAAATGGACAATAGGAATTTTAGTAATCAGGCCACGACGCCAAGTCAGAGCACCTTCAGCAACGGGGGCAACTTAGAGGAGTTGCTCAACGATATAGAAACAATATCTCGGGACATATTGAAAATTTCGAGTGTGTATCCTGTACCCGTGGTCGACTCTGGGGATATCATGAGTCAGATACAACACGGAGAGACTGGTTACGTCCAAAATGCGAGGGTGGACAATCTGGAATTCCCAGAGGGCGACAACGGGGATGATCAGAGGCCCTACAAAAGTGAATTGAACGTGGTACTCATGCCCAATCCGATGCCTTTAATCGGTTTTGACAAATACAGGAATCTGCAGAAGAGTTGCGAAAGTCTCGACAGCAGATCGTTGGAGAACATGTCCACTTCTTGTCAGAATCTCAGGGTGATACCCGAAAGTATCGAACATGCTAGGATGGCCAGTTTCCTACCACCAGCTGGGCCAGAGATATTGGTGCAGAATAACTCCAGGAGCCCATTTCTGGTGCCCGAGAATCGAGTGCCATTAGATTCGCTTCCGGTAGCGACAATGGAAGCGAGCAATCCCTTCTTTTTCGGCACGATGAACGATTTCAGCTCCAGATACAACCCGGAAAATTTCACGGAACAGGAGGAGAAAATCGAGAAACCGAAAAACGAGGAACCGCCCGAAGAAAAGCGCGAAATCGAAATCGAAGTTGTGAAAAAAGAAGAAGATAAAAAAGGCGTAAAATCCCCAAAAATGAGCATAAGAAGAAAAGTGTCCATACACTTCAAAGGTAAAAAAGACAAAAGCAAAGTACCGCCTGCCGTGAAAGAGAAAAGGGCCCCGGAAAAAAACAAAGCGAAAAAGGTGACGACGGCTTTGATGGAATCCGAGTCCAAAACAGCGACGAGTGGTGCCGAATCGAAATCTTCCAGCGCAGAGTTGAAGTCGGTCGAAGTGAAAACAGACAGGACGATGAGTCTTCCGAATTACACGACAAAGTTACCTGACCCGAAAATTTTGGAGAAAAAAGTGCGCAAAAGTACTTCGGTGTCTCCCGATCGCAAGCACGTACACATGAAAGACGAGAAGAAATGCCACAAGAAACACAAAAGGAGTAGGGCGCGCAGGAGTTCTCTTAGCACGGACCGTATTTTACGGGAACGGAGTTTTTCCGTATGCACCGATAGATCGAACATTTTGGATCACCGATTAGGTTTAGGTTTCGGTTCCAGTTACTTGTACGACGACTGCAATTCGGACAGCAGAAGTCTGAGCAGCTGCGATACCACCAAGACCAGGAAAATGTCCAATATTTCCAATCTTCCGCTCGGAGGAAAAATCCCCTGGTGCGGATGCTGGGGTAATGGGTGCCTTTGATAAAAGGCTCCCCTAAAACACCGCTGTCTACATAACATATTTGTAATAAAAATACGAAATATAGTTTTATATACGTTTTTGTTTAACGGCATTTTCATTTATTCGTTCGATAGATTGACACCTAACTATAAACCCAGAATTCAAACCCGATTTTTTATTGAGTCTGTTTAGATGTGTTACTTAGTGTGCCTACCCACATTTTTTTGAAAATTTTGACATTCACGTAAGAGAAATTGGAAAATAGAAGATATGTATCTTGGCACCTCAAAAATATTAGGTAGGTAACATGGTCAAGTTGGAAAATTTCAAAACTCCATAACTTTATATTTGTTCAAACGCAACAAAATAGACTGGAAAATAGGTAATATTTTTTGCACCCGCGAGAGCAAATGTACTACTTTAGGCACTTTTTTCGAGCACTAAAAAATGAGAGTCACTTTTAGTTTCGAGAGATTAAAGTTGGGAGTGACTACTGCTCCGGCCGCCGGCCCCCTGAAATTTTGTTTGAACACGGTCGGGCATGCGCATTACGGAATGTCAACACAATTTGCATTTTGGAGGCGTTGGGGTTAAGAGGGATACGTACGTTGCTCAAGAAAAATAAACACTCGGTCTCCCCCACTACACCAGCCAGCGTAGGAGAAACACGAAGAGAAACAGATCTGCCAGCCAGATACGGCCCGAACGTACTCGGCTGTCACCGACTACTGAGGGGCGGTTAGAATCTGCTAGTGGAAGGAGGCGCTCTCGTTTTTAGAAATGGGTTTATTGTCGAAGTAAATTTAATGTAGCTTATTTATTTTCAGTTTAAATACATTCAAATTTGAAACGCAAGCAATTTAATGTTCATATTATAATGTGCTCTAATTAGTTTTCCAGTATTTGCTTTTTGAGCCAAGTTTCTAGCTGCTGAAAATACACCAAAAGGCAAATTTCACGTCTCGTTTCTGTGATTATTTACATATTTGTTCTTAATTTGGTTTGACAGAATTGTAGAACAAATCTTCTTCTTTCTGACAAAGAAGACATTTCTGCAAAATATTTATTAGCAAGAGCTCTACGTTTCGTAACATAGAGCTTGATATCGGCGCTGTTTTCAACGTACGTATCCCTCTTAACATCCAATAACGAGATACTTAAACGTCATTTTACTGATATTGTGTCGACTGTCCTGGAACAAAATTTAGAAGCAACCGGCAGTTCTGTACTATACCCGAACACCGACCAAGATCGTTGGCAATGTGTTTTAATCTCGGTTTTAATAACGACGTTCTTAAACTTCATTATACTGATATTGTGTCGGCTGTCCTGAAACAAAGTTTAGAAGTGACCGGCGGACTGTTCAGTAGTCACTCCCATTAAAAAAACATGTAATTTTGCTTACGCACCTGTATATTTTCGGTGTTTTGTTACTATAACGGTTATATCTAAATATTGGTTCAATCCGATCCAGAGTCAATATCATTAATGTTTAGTGACAAAATACATTTTTGGATTACAGTGACACTAATTAAATGACAATAAATTATTCTTTAGAAGTTAATCCCACATCCCGAAACAGCAGCAGTGTAAACTGAACGTGTATTTCGCTGGCATCAGCATCTTCAGGAATATGAATATCAAGTTTTCGGCTAAATATGTGCCCACTTTCAAAGTGCCACTGTTTTGGGGTAAAGAACTTTCCGCAGTGTCCGATTCAATCACTGCCTATAAAGCTGTAAAATAGAAAATAAAGCTATGGCAAAAGAAAATTAGATACCTCCTCCCAGACACGTTGTGTCTGACAGAATATTATTAGTTTTGGTTATGTTGGTACCCTATCACGATCTATCCTGAAGAACTAGTTCTTTCAACAATTAGAGGTCTATTTAATTATGAATTATATTTTTTAATCGTGGATCTCGTCGTGGATCTAACTAAACTAGGTTGAACTCCGCTCACCAAGAAAATGCTGTTAGAAACGCGAACCGCAATCAATGATTACATACATCTATCGTAACGGTCTTAACTAGGTAGGTACAAATACGTCCACGTATGTACCTAACGAATTAATTTTCAATAATAATTGAAAAACGAAATAGAGAAATACCTACCGTGAACACATAATAAGCAAATCACAGTAAAAACTAAACTAGTCCAATACATGTTAAACGTTCGAGAGCATGGCAAACACACTGTATAATAAATAATTTTTATTAATCTGGAATTTTGAAATCAGGTAAACAGCAGCCGAACAATTCGCACTTTACGGTCTCCGAAGGCGATATACCTAGTTATAGTTTTTAATTGATTTTATTAATTAGAAGGAAAAATATTGCCTTATGTCAAAACTCAAAAGTTGGCTGTGCGTGCCGGTTTACCCATCAGTTCCCCGTTAATAGAACAATGTAAACACTAGTTTTAAATACACCTTCAATTTAGCAATTGCAAAAAGATTTGTTATTTATTTAATTCGACAATAAAAAATTACACTTTCCTCGCCCGCACAAGAACGCAAACCACAGACACAAACAAAGGATAAATAAGTTACGGAACTACCAATACCAAGTACCAACCCCTCCGGCTCAAAAAGCAAAAACAAAACTCTACCATACCAACTGTAGGTACCTTTAAGATTTTGACATGATTTGCACCAACAGTTTTCTGCAAGTAATTGGGAAATAATTCTTAAATTCTTGCCCCTTTTAATTCATATTTGAGTTTTCTTTTTATTTTGGAATGTAAGTCGTAAGCGTTGATTGGTTGTTCAATCAGTGGAAATGTCGGTAATGCAGGCAATAACAATCATCTGTGGATCTGAGTTGTGTCTAGAGATAACAATATTCTAAATTCTACTTCACTTTTAGGCTTCGCTCGCTCCCTGGGCTGCAACACTTGTTAACTATTTCTTAATTTATCTATTTATCAGCTGTTGAATAGCAAGGTCTGTTAAGTTAACAGACCTTGATTAAGTAGTAATTCTCACATACCTTAATTTAGATATGTGGTAATTCTAGATAAAGTGCTGCCACCTATCGCCCAAAAGTCTGATTAGGATGATGCAAAATATAATCACAATCTATTACGATTGGTTTCTATCACAGCTGCAACGACTTTAGTAACACCACCCGGCTTGAAATTTTCAAGGTTTTCTTGCTTTGGCGGCAACAAATAAATCTGGGAGTATTAGTCGGCGGTCCTGTCTTTGAATTATTTTTTAGAAATAAGAGAATAAACTGAATACCGAAGGTGCCAGCGCCATCTGTATTGCAGTGGTCACACAATTTTAGTTGACTATACACTAAGTGTGCATCTCGGCTAAATGTAAAGATTGAGAAATTGCAATATGATTTTTATTCCAACACACCGATTCAACCAAGTAACGTATCAAGACGTTCTTGGTCGAAAATGAATAACGAATAATTAACTTAGACAATCCTACTATCTTACAAATAGTTAAAAAGGTGTAGAGTTTATGACGGATTGTTTCAATAATTTGAGAGAGACTTATTTAAGGCGAACGAAAAATATTACTATAATTTAATGCCCTTCTACTTTAATTTCAGAATGGTGTTGGAATAAAAATGTGTACATATCCCGTTTTAGTGTTCAAATTTCCCACCCTTAATTCGAAGATTTCACGCAACTTCCCAAATATTCAGTTGATTAATGCACTGAGAGAAAGGTTTATTTATATCAATGTGAATTTTATTTCTGGGAAATAAATGGTAGACCTGTATACAGCGAAATGAATATGTCAGTTCTATTAACTAAATCACCTACTTCGAGATTTTATTTCAATTAATTTCATAATTTATTTGACAGAAATAAACCACAGAGTTTGTTAAAATATATTACTTATTTGTGACAAGTAAATTATATATTTGTAGCTACCAAATTAATTATTTGCCGCAAATAAATAATGTATTTTAACAAACTCTATCATTTCTTTGTTCTTTCTCTCAAATAAATTATGAAATAAAATCTCCAAGTAACGGATATATTTACTTACCTAATTGAACTGACTTGTTTTTATTTCATTGTATAGCTTGCAGGTGGCAGGTCTGCCATTATTTATTCGACGGTAGTCATGGGTAACTCTTTATCGAACCGGCTCAAAGATCTACTTCGCTGCTTGAGCTGAAGAGATCCGCATCGCGGCGCATTTGGCTCGCGGTTCGCAACAACAGCGCGCAGCGCGCGTAGTTCGTTGATAAGGGGTTTGGAAGTCGATGCGTGTGTCATGCTGGATGAAATGGCTCGATGCCGCAGCTCGCGGTTCCGCGGGTCCTGTGGCTCAGTGCTTCTGTCTACTCATTTATTTATCTCGGCTCGGCTGCTGCTGCGGTGCTGCATACTCTGTGACTACGCGTTGATTCAAAGATGGGAAAGTTGTATTCATTGTGCATTTGCAGTGTTTTCGTGTTTTGTATTTGTAGGTTACAGCTACATTTTTATCTTATAATGTAGAATTTATGTAGGTAATAAAATAATAAGTACAGGAACAGAAATACAAAATAAAAATAAAATAAAGCGTGGTGGTGAAAAACAATAATTTTTTTTTCATTATAACCTTAATTATAACATACATAATGAATGGTAAAAAAACTAAATCAGCCTGTAAAGTACGAATCGAAAATATAGAACGGATAATTATGCTTTGCATTGCATGCAGCTCTCGGGTGCGTCTTGGCTCCCGAGTCGCGAAAGCTGTATCGAGTATCGTCTGTTTGCGAGCCATGTGACTCATTTGAAGCGGTTCAGTTCTGCGGCTCGCCATCTGTGAGCTGAACTGAAGAGTCAGATCGCGAAAATTTTTACGAGTTACCCATGACTATTCGACGGAAATCAAATACACATTGTAAGATTGTTGTTATGTCGTTCAAACTTTTATTAACAATTAACAAATAACAAAAGCACAACAACAATATCTGAAATGATATAAAAACGTACATTTTATTTCTTCTTGGTTTTGGCTGAAATCCAGGGTCCTTTTGTATGGAGTGGCTTAACAGATATCAGCGAGAGTTTGGCCCGCGGCATCTAGCGTCGGGTAGCGCTCACTACTTGATGCGCTGGGGCGGCTGGTTAAGTAGATAATATAAATATACCTTTCTCACAATGCTCTTCCTCTAAAAGTCTAAAATGACATTAGCCACAGCCAAACATAAGTGTTTATTTGTTACAAATACATGGCAATATTTATTTAGGCGAAATCATAGAATTAGCTTGAATTAAATTGCGAATAATCGTGAGAAATAATATATATTTTCCACAAATAAAGATACCAAATCAAGCATTTCATAATGGGAGATATACCAAAAAAGTTGCGGTAAATAAGGTTTTTCTAGAAGAAGTAATTTTTAGTTTTTAACAAGTCACTGTTATTCTACAGTCATATTTATTTGTTAGGAACTACCCATTCTTCTCAGTGTGCCCTCTCTCCATAACCGAGATATAACGCGAATCAAACTGGGCTTGTTGCTGATTTTTTGAGTTAACTTCGAATTCAGCTCGCAATCTGTGTGTCATGATAACTTGATAAGGGAATCACATTCCAAGAAAAAAGTTCATTTCTTGATGGTGAAGCCTGAAAGCTAAAGTAGAATATTGTAGAATAAAATGGGTATCTCTAGACTATGGTTACCTAGTGTTAGATCTGTCATTTGTGGATTTGTGTCAATTCTGAGCTTAGATTAGGAAGAGTATGGATCATGGAAATTGTGGAATAGTGGAATAGTGAGTATGGATACACAACGCCCGATTATGGAACGCCGTTTTACTTTTTAATCGTGTTATTTTAGATAATCATAAATACATTTTCTTTTTCCTGTCATTCATGATAGTTTAAATCAATTTAGATTATCGTGAATAACATTTTAAACTATCTTTCAATATATCCATAAATAACTTCTGTATACTTCATGCAAAACCAATATCCTGATAATCTCAAATTCAATTTCAGATATCATAAAATATGTTTGGTTTTTCTTATTTAAGATAATCTAAAATTCGAATTCAGGATCTTCTTTAGATAAATCGCTTCGTTTTTAGATAATCATAAATGCACTCTTATTTTAAGATTATCCAAAATTGAAATTGAATTTAAGATTATCTAAAATACAACTTGTATTTAAGATTATCTAAAATTGAAAGTGCATTTAAGATAATCTAAAATTCGAATTCAGGATCTTCTTTAGATATACCCGAACAGCTACATTTTCACAGATTGATCGAGTCTTTTACAACGTTGTCCGTATTGGTCTGAAACCAGCTGTTGCTGTCAAAGAGCACGAAATCGGCATTGTGATTGGTCACTTCAAGGTCGTTCCCCAGGAAGCTCGATTTACAATGCCCAGAAAAGTATTTTAGATAATCACAAATTAATTCTTGATTATCTAATAGCCAATTCATGATTATCTGAAATACCTAATTTTTGCTATATTAATATGGTACTTTGTTTTAGAGAATCTCAAATACACGTTGTATTTTAGATAATCTTAAATACGCTTTCAATTTTAGATAATCTTAAATGCACTTTTGTTTTAAGATTAACTAAAATTGAAAGTGTATTTAAGATTATCTAAAACAAAGTACCATACTATAGCAAAAATTAGGTATTTTAGATAATCACAAATTAATTCTTGATTATCTAAAATAGCCAATTCATGATTATCTGAAATACCTAATTTTTGCTATATTAATATGGTATTTTGTTTTAGATAATCTCAAATACACGTTGTATTTTAGATAATCTTAAATATACTTTCAATTTTAGATAATCTTAAATACGCTTTTGTTTTATTCTATCATTCACGATAGTTTAAATCTATTTAAATTATCATGAATGATATCCATTTTAACAGTTTCAGATTATCATAATCTGTTTTAGATTATCACAAAATTAGCTTATTTTATGATAATCTGAAACTGTTAAAATGGATATCATTCATGATAATTTAAATAGATTTAAACTATCGTGAATGATAGAATAAAACAAAAGCGTATTTAAGATTATCTAAAATTGAAAGTATATTTAAGATTATCTAAAATACAACGTGTATTTGAGATTATCTAAAACAAAATACCATATTAATATAGCAAAAATTAGGTATTTCAGATAATCATGAATTGGCTATTTTAGATAATCAAGAATTCGGGAGATAAGTGGCGCGTCACAAACGTCAGATTTTCATTCCAAACAAAACAAAGCCACGTGCTTTCTGACGTTTTAACCTAACCTCTGAAATATAATTATAATTACATACAGTTGTTTGCAAGTTTTTACGCGTAAGCCCAACACACAAATTGAAAATAAACTGTTTTCACTGCAAAACGTCTATAATTATATTGCAAAAACTAGTTTAAGACGTTGTAAATAATATCGATAAACGTCAAATGGCACGTGCTTTTGTTTTGTTTGGAATGAAAATCTGACGTATGACGGAGGCACTTAGGTCCCGAATTAATTTGGGATTATCTAAAATACTTTTCTGGGCATTGTAAATCGAGCTTCCTGCGGAACGACCTTGAAGTAACCAATCACGATGCCGATTTCGTGCTCTTTGACAGCAACAGCTGGTTTCAGACTAATACGGACAACGTTGTAAAAGACTCGATCAATCTGTGAAAATGTAGCTGTTCCGGGATATCTAAAGAAGATCCTGAATTCGAATTTTAGATTATCTTAAATGCACTTTCAATTTTAGATAATCTCAAATACAAGTTATATTTTAGATAATCTTAAATGCACTTTCAATTTTAGATAATCTCAAATACACGTTGTATTTTAGATAATCTTAAATTCACTTTCAATTTTAGATAATCTCAAATACAAGTTGTATTTTAGATAATCTTAAATTCAATTTCAATTTTAGATAATCTTAAAACAAGAGTGCATTTATGATTATCTAAAAACAAAGCGATTTATCTAAAGAAGATCCTGAATTCGAATTTTAGATTATCTTAAATAAGAAAAACCAAACATATTTTATGATATCTGAAATTGAATTTAAGATTATCAGGATATTGGTTTTGCATGAAGTATACAGAAGTTATTTATGGATATATTGAAAGATAGTTTAAAATGTTATTCACGATAATCTAAATTGATTTAAACTATCATGAATGATAGGAAAACCAAAATGTATTTATGATTATCTAAAATAACACGATTAAAAAGTAAAACGGCGTTCCATACCCGATCTTTTCCATGCACGTGAGTGTTACCAAAGATCATTATGTAATGATCTTTGGTGTTACCACAACTTGAGCACATTTGGTGCCAAACAAAGTTGTGAAACCAGTTTACTGTTTAGGATTCATGTAATTTAACTCAAAATCACGAAAGCAACGTTTGTAATAGTGCAATAATTAGTCATGTCATTTTAAGAATATTCTTTCAATTCTCTGCGTAAATAGACTAAGAAGTTTAGTTGACACCCCTTTTTGGTGCCTAATGGTAACGCAAACATCTGCTTTGTTGTTCCTCCTCCTCCTCTTCGCTCCTCTAAGATTCTCATAGTTGACAGTTGAGAGAAAATCAGAAAATGTCCAGTGTCCACCACCACCATCAATTTTGCTCAGTATCCGAGTTACAAAATCTGTCTGTTCTAGATTATTAATTTGCTGACTGTAAGTATTTTTATTATTAACAGTAATTAGTAGTACTGGTCTTCGATTTCGGTGTATAGAATAACTTGTAGTTTGACGTAAGTTTAATTTATTTTTCCCAGTCGGCCGGCGGTGTAGTTAATTTTTCAATATTTTCCATTAAGTTTTAAGTAAGTATGTATTAATTATCTGATATTTCAATTTCTTGTTTAATAACTATAGGAACATAAAGGTATGTTGTTTTAAGCATAAAAATATAAAGTAATAGGTTTTCTTTAATCGCGCCCAGTAATTTTCTTATCTCCCATTACTCGAATTCCTCGAATATGAATCATCACAATAGCTCGTATTTTGTGTTATTTTCTTGCATTGTTTTAGTGAACAACGTAACAATGAATGACTTGGATAAGCAGTTGGCTAAATTGCAACTAATAAATAACTCGGAATTACCTCCGAATCCCTCTATTTTACGCAGTTCCCCTGGAAAGAAAATTGGTCCCGCTGTTCCACCAAAACCGAAGAAACCTCAGCCTCAGGTAAATCAAGTGAACTGCGTTCTACTAAAACGTATTTCCTCACTTACGAAATTCTTGTTAACAGTTCTCGTTCTGCTTGTTCATGTTCCTTTCATATTTATTCTCGAGTTTATTATGCTACTTAGTAATGGTGTGTTGATTTTGCATCTTCAGGTACCTCAGTCGTATTCGTTGAAGCAGCCAGTGGAGCCGTCTTATGCGGGTCGTTTACAGAACGCAAATCAGCAGTATTATTCCAACTTTCCTTCACAATTAACACATTCCAATCTGAACTTGACTCATTCCGTCCCACCCACTTATTCCAATGTAGAGCAGCAGTACTCCGACATGTGGGCGAGGCCATCGGGTCTTCTGCAGCACCACCACGGTTCTTCCGACTTGAGCGAGTCTAATTTGTCCCTGAATTCGACGAGGCCTCGTTCCAATCTATCCACGAGTACCAACGTGTCTAATTTGTCAATGGCGACGAATTTATTGCCGAAAGGGTACTCCAAACCCGCGGATCAGCCCTACAATAATGTGGGACAAATGAGAAATTCGGACGGATTGATTTACAGTAATCTGGTGCATCCAGTGCGCGAGGGAAACTTGTATAGCAATTTTCCTGCGGGGAGTGTTTATGGTAATGGAGGTGAGAGTTGCTTTTACTTAAAAAACTGAAAGATGGTACTGCGCTTGTCTCGCTATTTTGTTTCCAGTAACAAATGTTGAACTTTTGCCTAGTCGAGATTTAACAGTTAAAAAGTGCCTCGAGAAATTCTGGCAAAAGTTGCCGCAGAATTAACGAGCATTTTTGCAGATGATCTGCCACCTCCGCCTCCGCCTCTGGAGCTGCCCGGCCACATTCCTGGGGAATACGGAAGTTGCACGGTGAACACGAATTTCCCACCTCCTCCCGACGAGTTGCCACCCCCTCCTTCACCCGTCAGTTCCAGTTACAGCGAACTGAGGAGAGCGACACAACCGCCCGGCTACAGCAACTACAGTTTGGGCTCTCAAGTGAGTTTTTCGTTGTTTCGGGAAAGTTTGTAAATACGCTCGCTTTTTCTAACAAATTTCTGCGCTTTTCTCAGTACAGTGATTCAGATTCTTTGTACGGATATGGGCCATCTTCTCAGGTAAACAGTTGCACTAATTCACTCTGTTCTTTTTGTTTGGCGGCGGTGGTGGTGGTTTGTTTTAAGGAGAAGGAAAACGTGAATTGTTGTTGTACGTGCGCAGGCTTCGTCCACTTACGAATCCATCTACGAACCGATCAACCCTCGACCGCCGTCCAAGATGTCTTCCAGGTCGAATTATTCCCTTTACGCTCCTTATTCGAGCAACATGTCGGCCCCCAGTCCCTCCGCTAGTCGCGTGGGGGTGCCCAAAGAGACGGAAGTGGACGCCCTCACCAACATGCTGATCCAAGGGATGGGGGGCGGTGGGGACGAGGCAGAAGGAGACGTGTACGGGATTTGCGTCAAGTGCGGGGAGAAGGTTGTGGGTGAGAACAGCGGCTGCACCGCCATGGACCAGATATACCACACGAAATGCTTCACGTGCCATCACTGCGCTATCAATCTGCAAGGGAAGCCGTTCTATTCGTTGGAGGGGAATCCGTACTGCGAAGAGGACTATTTGGTAAGTACATATTTGGTGCTGAGGAAAGAGCGAAAAGTATTTGGTAATATCGGGCGAATTTTGCAGAATACATTGGAAAAGTGCTGCGTCTGCACCAAACCCATCTTGGACAGGATATTGCGTGCGACGGGAAAACCCTATCACCCCAAATGTTTCTGCTGTGTCATTTGCGGGAAGAGCTTGGATGGGATTCCGTTCACGGTAGATGCCACCAACCAGATACACTGCATCGAAGATTTTCACAAGTGAGTTGAAAAAGTTCCAGGCATACGCGAAACGAAATACCTACGTTTAACATTTCCCGCCCGACGTGGGATACAAATGTATCCCACCCAGTGTCTTTTTCTTATATTTTGTTCGAAAAATTTTTTTCGCTGCCGTCATTTTCTTTAATCGTTACTTGTGTCATTTACCATCGGCAAACTAATTTAGATTAGATTTTTATTTATTTCTGTGACCAAAAAAAAATAAGTAAATCTAAACGTTGTATGATTTGTCAAAGAAAAGAGGAAGAGAAAACAAGAAACAGTTGTCAAAAATGTACCATATACATATGTCTGTTTCCGTCATAGCTTTATATCAAAAACAATAATTTGTACCAATTGTCAGGATACAGAACACAACAGTTAAAATATTTTTATACTCGTAAGTACCTAACGTATTTTGCATGATGTTCAGAAATCGCTAGTTTTTCAGTTTATACTAAATAATTTTTTTTTGCTTGCTAAACGACTTTCTATTTGTTCTAATAATTATTATATACCACATAAAATGTCACCTTCAATAGAAAAACAATAAACTCAAAGGGGATACATTTGTATACCACGCCGGCCTTAGTGCAATTTTCTGTCCTCCGGCCGGGAACGGTTAATGAAGTGGTGCGTTAATTTTGTCCAGGAGTTTATTATATTGAAACAGCTAACACCGCCGCATGATATTTTTTGGAAGCAGAATTAAGTACGGACAAAAAGAAGGGGGCAATAATTAAATTTCGTGAAAGTGTAACCCTTCGAAGCGATACCTTATTTGCCATGACGTATTACATATTATCGCCCCAATTAGTAAAAATAAGTTGAACAGCACCATTTTCCGTTAAATTATTCAAAAGTGCTTGCAGAGCTTTTGAAAAGTTTGAATGACACAAGAGGTCGGAATAGAAACGGACGATACATCGATCTGATAAATGGTGAAATACGCAGCATAAGTTTTCCTTCCGTTTTCATACTACCTTGCATACTCAGTACTTCGCGTGCTTAAAGCATTTTGGAAACGTTCGCTTATCGTGTACGATTGTTCTTGATACCTGCTCTTTATCGTTGGTTGCAAATTAATTTTTTTTGCAGGAAATTTGCTCCGAGATGTTGCGTTTGCAAGAAACCCATAATGCCAGAACCGGGGCAAGAAGAGACGGTGAGAGTGGTGGCCCTGGACCGCAGCTTCCACATACAATGCTACAAGTGCGAAGATTGCGGTCTAGTACTGTCGTCTGAAGCGGAAGGAAGAGGATGCTACCCTCTGGACGACCACGTCCTCTGCAAGAGTTGCAACGCCAAGAGAGTGCAGGCTCTCACCAGTCACATGACAACGGAACTTTGAAGTTCCTCCCTTTTATGCTTCTTATTATTGTGATATATAAATATACCATATGAGTTTGAACTGGCCGCGTTTTTATGTTTTTAGCGTAAATGTATTGTACTCAAAGTTGTTCTTTAATAAATGAATGTATCTATTGCCTAAGAATTGAGGTTTCTCAATTCCAGAATTCGGCGCGTTACAAATAGACGTCAAAATGAGTTTTATTTGTACGAAAGCGTACCACTGCCACGTACGAAATAAAATAAAAGTCAGCTCGCTGACTTTGGAACTCAGAGCGCTGACTTTGAAACTCGGGACGTTGACTTTTAAAACTCGGCGAGCTGACTTTGAAACTCTGCGAACTGAGTTTGAAACTTGGCGAGCTGACTTTGAAACTCAGCGTGCTGACTTTTAAACTCAGCGAGCTGACTTTTGAAACTCAGCGCGCTGACTTTGAAACTCAGCGTGCTGACTTAAACTCGGCGAGCTGACTTTTGAAACTCAGCGCGCTGACTTTGGAACTCAGCGTGCTGACTTTTAAACTCAGCGAGCTGACTTTTGAAACTCAGGGTGCTGACTTTGAAACTCAGCGAGCTGACTTTTTAAAGTTATTGCAAACTATTGGCTCTCATATCACGCATGCACATAGGACGAAAACCATCACGTATCACAGCCATTCCAACTGAAAAGATGTTATGACTAGGTATGCACACAGAACAACAAATATTGATATTTGTTCACATTTTCCAAAAATATATCGATGTAATGTCGAAAAAGAAACTATAGATAATTCGAATGGTGTATATACACCACATAAGTGTCGCGTCACAAACGTCAGATTTTCATTCCAAAGAAGACCACGTGCTATGTGACGTTTTAACCTAACCTACAGCACTCTATACTCTATATAGAGTGCTATAACCTAACCTAGGCTTTTCCCGAAACCATTCCTATGTGCGCGCGCGACTGCCAGCCATAAGCGTGCTGGAGAGAGATCAGCTCGCGCAAAGAGAGAGTTCGCGCCGATCTTCGAGTTAAGATGGTAAAAAAGTATCGTTGAAGAAGTGTGTCGTTGGGCGTTGGGCGTACCGCCATAGGGCGTTTTCAGACCTAACGACACGATACCGACACGACACCGGCATCGATATCGGAGCGTGCAAAAATACATTAATGCAATGAAACGCTTTCGCACTTACCGGCATATCGGCGCCATGTCGTTGCAGGTGCCGACATGTCGGTGGGTAGCAGCCTTCCCTATCGTGTCGTCGTGCTGACAGTGGTTTTTTAACACTACGAGGGACAGAATTTTATATTAAAAAACAACAAACAAATAATAATAACATATTATTATGGCGAGTAACTTTAAATACGATGTGGTGACGCTTATAGAATTAGTATAATCAAAACCTTGTATTTGGGACAAGACTAATGACAACAGCAAGAACAAAATATTAAGAGGAAAAGGCATTATTGTTTTCTTTGTAGAATATTATTTAGGTATGTTTATTATTTTTATCAACCACCGTAATAGCCGATATCGTGTCGGAGTCGCTGTCGTGTCGGTATCGTGTCGTTAGGTCTGAAAACGCCAATTGGAAGTGTCGCAGTAAAAATCGTTAAGAAACAAAAGTGAGTGCACTGTGTGTGTTTGTTTGGGCGTATCGCCATTGCAACGTAAATTAAAAGACAAGCAGGACAATGACAATCACCTATCGTTTTACAGTCCACGTTCCAGATAAGCCAGGTACAAATTCAAATTTCAAATCTACCTATCTCTTTTCCATTCCATCATCAGGATATTGGTTTTGGTTTTGCAGAAGTTATTTATGGATATATTGAAAGATAGTTTCAAATGTTATTCACGATAATCTAAATTGATTTAAACTATCATGAATGATAGGAAAAGCAAACTGTATTTATGATTATCTAAAATAACACGATTAAAAAGTAAAACGGCGTTCCATAAAGCGGCAACATCAACAGCGGGTAGTCAGTTCAATTTCATCTGTGAACCTACCTATACTACTAAGGCGGCTGGATCTTTACTAATAAATTACATACTATTAACGTACTAACATATACTGCTTCTTTTTTTTCTTCTTTTTTATCCACTCGTCCACACTGTCCTCTCCCCTACATTGAAGTCGCAATTGCAGAAAAAATCGCCCAACGTCGCAACCGCAGGAATAAAAATCGCCTAAATTGGGATAACTCCCAATTGCTGAAAAAAACTCTCAAACGTCCAAAAAATATCGCCTAAATTGGGATAAATCCCAGCGTCTGGCAACCCTGTTTCTAAATGTTCGGTACCACGCCAAATTCAGAACGGTAGCTATCGCGCATCTGGTGCACAGAGTTGCGTATATACGCAACTCTGTGATCTGGTGCGGTGGCTATAGCTATGGATGTGATGTCACTGGGAGAAGTCGGCGAGATTTCTCCATATACACAACCAAGCGCTCGGTTTTATAGTTTTATTCACGAAATTATGAACAGCAACGCCCAAATTTTGGGACTAAATTTGTTCCAGTACATGTAAAATTGTATAAAATTAAATGCTGCTTATAAAATTCCCGGTTGAATATGTGAATTTTCAACATTTATCTTGTCTTCGCGTTTACAAACAAAAATTCATCGTTTTGTGAATTCGGGACCTAAGTGCTTCCGTCATACGTCAGATTTTCATTCCAAACAAAACAAAAGCACGTGCCATTTGATGTTTATCGATATTATTTACAACGTCTTAAACTAGTTTTTGCAATATAATTATAGAAATTTTGCAGTGAAAACAATTTATTTTCAATTTGTGTGTTGGGATTACGTGGAAAAACTTGAAAACGACTATAATTATATTTCGGAGGTTAGGTTAAAACGTCAGAAAGCACGTGGCTTTGTTTTGTTTGGAATGAAAATCTGACGTTTGTGACGCGCCACTTAGGTCCCTAATTGCGACCTCAGTATCTTTAGGGAAGCGAAAGAACTTTATTTCACCGCCCCGCCCTCAGTTTTTCTGTTGTGGTTATAACATTTAGGAACCGCACATTTTCAATGTATTAAAAACTAACGTGTCTTTGTCTTTAAATGCATGGTCGAACGATATTTACCGGTATTTCATACTCCACTCTTAGCCACCAAATGCCAGCAAAGTGATCTTAACATAAGTGGGTATATTATGAAGCTATCACTTCGTTGTTGGTGTATAAAGTAATAACAAACCCTTGAACACTTAAACGGCATCTTATGTTTGGAGATGGAGAACCGAGAACGGCAGAACCGTACACTTCCTGCAAATGTAGGTATCGGCTGGAGTTCGAATTCAAATCAGTATAAATATTGTATTAAAACAAGACCTAACTTTTTAACTGATTTATTTGGTGGACTACGATAACATCGTTCGACCCATGAGTGGTGGTGTCACCAACCCAAAACGCCGCCAGAATTTCGTAATCTAAAAGAAAATAGCGCGTGCAGATGCATTTACAGCAATGCTTACTTAAGTGGCGCGCCGTTCTTTTTCTCCCGGCTGACGTCATGCGCGCTGCCGACCTAAGTTAGTAAGCTGGATGGCACTGCATGACTCACGTCTTAATTTATAATGGGGGAGATAAGTGGCGCGTCACAAACGTCAGATTTTCATTCCAAAAGAAACAAAGCCACGTGCTTTCTGACGTTTTAACCTAACCTCTGAAATATAATTATAGTTGTTTTCAAGTTTTTACACGTCAGCCCAACACACAAATTGAAAATAAACTGTTTTTACTGCAAAACGTCTATAATTATATTGCAAAAACTAGTTTAAGACGTTGTAAATAATATCGACAAACGTCAAATGGCACGTGCTTTTGTTTTATTTGGAATGAAAATCTGACGTAAGACGGAGGCACTTATGTCCCCCATGAATGAATTTAGTCATTTAGTGATTTAGTCAGCTTATTATTTTTTTCTAACACCTTGGCGAAGTTTAAGAATAAAGAGTGCTCCCACCTTCATCAGTAACTCCTTGGATTCATATTTGCTATTCGACGTAAATGATGTCATCGTATCCCACCATTCGTGCCATATAAGGCAATAAGTTGAATCTTACGCTCTGATTGGTGAATATGTAATAAAACTACCCTCACGAGTAGGGAACGCGTGCCGCGTGGTTTAACCGTTTAAGTTCAATCGTTGATTGCGTTGATTACATTAACGGTCTTGTAGTGTAATGGTTTGATATTATCTTCATGTCGTGTTTAATAAATTTTTGTAAACCGCGGAATTATTCTTAAGTCGTTTCTGGATTGTTCGGTAAATTCCAAATTATGCATTCTGTATACAGGTAGAGGGTAGTTGCTGGAAATTAAACCCAACAAGCACCAAGGAGTCAAGGGGTAGCTGGACCTGTGGCTGGACCTTGAAAGTGCAAGCACGTGTTTGGAAGATTTACCCTATTGTTGGGAATGGTACGTTTTAGCTCCACTCGAATTTTCGTGTTTTTTTGATTTTGGTAGAAAGAGGAGGCTTCATAGAGTGTGTTTCAAAGAAAATTTTTATGGATGAACCACGTTTTGAGTTTATTTTTGGAAAAGAAACTTGCGGGACCGGGAGCGAATAGGGGTGCTGGGCGGGGTAAAATAGTGGGTGTAATTGTGCATTACCGTGTTTTGTTCGTATATGAGTCGATTTAGTATCCCGTAGAACCGGAAACGGCGAAGAAAAAAGGCTTTTTTTGAGAAAATTCTGTACGTAGCAGTAGAGCATCCGTAAGCGCGTAGTTCACTTGTCCCTCGTGTAAATAAGTTGAAAACTCAGCAGCAGTGGATGCGGCCTCTAGCAAAATTCCCGGTAGCGTTGCATGTTTATTTATATACCAACTAGGTTTTGCCAGTATAACGTTTTAGCGCGCTGTCAATGTTTTGGTTTTTAGGGGGGGGGAGACTTAAACGCTCCGCTCGCTTCGCTTGCCCAAAGACCGGAAATAGTGGGCCGTGGAACCACATTTTTCCTGTATTCATCGACGGGCAACTATAAAGGAACTGGAAACAACGTTTTAGCGCGCTGTTAATGTTTTGGTTTTTAGGGGGGGGAGACTTAAACGCTCCGCTCGCTTCGCTTGCCCAAAGACCGGAAATAGTGGGCCGTGGAACCACATTTTTCCTGTATTCATCGACGGGCAACTATAAAACAACTGAAAACAACTGCACCATGTTCAAAGTGAAGGATATCGTTGTGCAATATGGTTGAGTATGTTGACCCAACGCCCCAGCAGAAGCGGCTACGTATAGGGTACCGAAGCAACAATGAACCCACGAACGGAACGGCGCGCACTCCATGCTGTGCAATAATCATGTCTGTATTGTTTTCTTATAACGTGATTTCTATTTAAACAGACCCCTTAGCTGCCCTCTCGCACCAGACACACGCATTTTTTGTGAAAAAGATAGTGTAGGAACATAGGAAAAACAAAACAAGTTTTACGGGAGTTTGTCTAGGTATGGAAGCAGCGTGAAAGCCGGTAGCCGGTACAAGAAGCACAGCATGTGAGAATGTACTACTGTCAATTCTGTGACCAATAACGTCATGCTCATAAGGAAATGTGGTGGTAACAGGAATAACATAGAGGTCATGGCTGCTGAAGTGCAGTAAATGCGTCGACTGAAAATTGCTTTTTTTATTAATATTATAAGAAGAATTAAGATCGCCCATATCTAGAGCGATGAGTATTAGTGTGCTTGTGAAATTGGTGTAAGTTTGAAGTGGGTAGGAGTCTTCTGTAGAGTGGAGTTAAAGCGTACCATACCCCTATTGTTTCGTGTTCCCTGGTTGTTAGCTCCATAATTGGGATTTTACTTTCATTGGCGTTGTGGATTGGTTTAAAATTGGTCTCGTGTTTTGGTGAAACTTGTGAATAGGGAAAACCGATCCATTACGATTTTAATTCGGCCTTATTTGCACACCAAAATCAAGAATCCAGTGCTCTTCACTAGCTCTAACCAAGGTCTTAGAAATAGGTGCCTAGGAGACGTAACATCTGGAACTCCTACGGTCCTAACACGACAATCTACAATACCATCAGTGAACAACTAGAAATATATGAGGAGGTACCGATCCTATATATGCCGACTGACAGAATGACACCTTCACCGGATAACAGCATTCCGATTTGGCGACGACAGCTTTCCACAGAACAGGGAACAACTTTTAAGGTCAGGGTCAGATATTTTATCTTTGGGAGCGACAAGAGTTCTGAACGGTCGGAACTCATACAATACTACAAGAGTTCCGAACGCATTTTAAACAAAGCCCTTAGTTGCCCTCTCGCACCAGACACACGTGAAAGTTGACACACGCATTTTAAACAAAGCCCTTAATTGCCCTCTCGCACCAGACACATGCATTTTTTTGCAAAAAAGATATTGTAAACACCTAACCTCAAAAAAGTAACCTCTACGGGAGCCGATCCTACCCGGGCTAAGCATACCAAATTACTGGTTCTATCCGATCGCTCCCTACCTACCGTCGCTGCTGGTTGCGATTCTACTAACGAAGTATTTAACGTATATGAAGTAGAATGGACCGTTCGGAACTCTTGCAGTATTGTTCGGAACTCTTGTCACTCTCTTTATCTTTTCATTGTGCTGTGCTATCTCGTGAGTAACCACCTAGCCGGTAGAACCTCGCGTGGAACCAAATAAATTGAAAGTGTTTGTCGTACGCTGTCCTGTTTTGACGTACTTATAACTTGGTGTGTTAATAATATCAGCGGATCTCGGTGTTCCGTTATTATTGCCTGTCAATTTTGTTCTTTTGTTAGCTTTGTTAGTAAATTTCGGTGTTTTGTTTGCATGATCTGTAAATTTGCTTGGTTTTGTTTAGCGTTACTAACAAATTACGTTGTGTAATAGTAGGGAATAATTTGGCATTGTTGTAACCACCATTATATTAAGATCTCTGGTTGTGTGCCTTATTGTATTCGATCTTTCTAACTAGTATAGACTTGTGTACGTAAGTTGTGATCAGCGATTCGGTTATTGCGCCAATTTTATGTCAGTATTTTCTCGGTTATCTATAGGATATGATTATGAAGCTTCATTTCTTGTTAGGAACACCGGTTTGATTTAACATCTGATTTTCTGGTGGCACGCGGTGCCGAGTTGCCGAACGGTCACTGTGGACCGTCCAACTTGGTCATATTGTATTTTGATAAATTTTCTTCGAATATTTACGACTGAATTTGATATTCATTTTAGGTAAATATTATCTTAAAATTCCTACCTTTCTGTTTATGATATTTTTATTCATTTTTAATACATTTTTTATTAAAATATTTGTGTGCATTTTTGGATACTGTCTGGCTCTTTTGTGTACCTAGCAGTTTTTAGTAATTGTGGCTGCTGGATGTTGTTGCTTATTGGAGGATCATTGACAATTAAGTACTTGGCTCCTTGCTATTATCACTGTTATTTTAAGCCCACCCTAACTCCGGCTTGATCTAGTCGCGGTGAATCCTCCTATTTTGTGCCGGTAGGTATTTAGGCCTGTCGCAAATTCATATTACCATACCTGTAAGTATTGTACCTAGCACGATACTTGTATCGGAAATAACTGTTAACAGATCCGCTAACAAAACTAATACATACTTTTGAACTTTAAATGTCGAGCAGTTGGCAACCGTTGTGAATTCAACATTTCGTGCTTAACAAAATGGCCTACAGAACATGCTCTGCATCTGTATTTTTAACTTTAACTTAACTATTTGTACTTCTTAGATGCCTCCAAACGCAGATATATATTGTGAAGCTTTGGGGATCAGACATATCCTCAACACCAGAAATACTTTCTACCGAGATGGGTCTGTCTTTGCATAATGCCAAGATAGGGGGTATGGACATTATGTTCGTGGCGTTCAATATTTCACACTTCCGGCGAAGAAGACCGCACGCTGCAAAGTCTGCTTCTGTGCGAGAAGTTTCAAGATGATCTTTATGATGTTGCCCTGCATCCCACTGGTTTATATGCGTTGGTGGGGTTTTCTGATAAGCTCCCCTTTCTGACCATCTAGGTGGACACTTTTGACAACACCAGAGCGTTCAATATCAGACGATGTAAGAAGTGCTGCTTCAGCAGTTTGGGTCATCTTTTTGCCGCCGCAAACGGAAACGTTATACAGATTTAGTTGACAATAACGTTTACGCAGCAGTACATTTTGAAAGGACACAGTGGACAGGTAAATAAAATACCTATGTATATACCGCCCAAAAGAATTTGATGAAAACTTGTTTGTACGTCTCGACAGGCAGTCATCGGACAAAACAGTACAGGACACTTCTTGTTAGAGAATTTACTTACTTCTAATTGCAGCATTTTCCTGAAAAGTTGATCACAACCAAGGAATTTAAAAAAATCCGTCTTGTCGGGGCGTTCAAAACTATTACTTGTTTGTAGAAAAAAATTCCCAAATAATTAAGTACCCCGATTATTATTATTACCATTAAAATAGAGGAGTAAATGATAAAATAATTTAATCATATGGTTTTTGTCCTTAGCATTGCTGCTAGTATGCAGCCTATATGGCATCCAGTTAAATGGACCAAAATGCATTCTAACCTTCAGTGTGTTTGTCGACTGAACTATTTTCTTTTAATCCTTTCGCAGATAACTGGTATATCTTGGTCAGCTGACGATTTGGAAATGTGTTCGTGTACGACTGGAAAGTGGCAACTGAGATGCGAACGGCGGAGGTGATTGTGGAAAAGTGTTTCTTCACTTGCGTGGTGCTAACTTCAGATGGAAGATCTAGTTTTGGGGTGGGAACGGACGGTCAACTGCACGAACTCATCAGCTCCAACATATCGAGAGATTTGAAGATATCCGACAAAGGAGTGGATGCCGTTTTACTTTCCAATTGGAATCAAATTTTGTTTGTGGTCGCTCATCAGGGAAGCGTGCTTTCTGTTAAATTGCCGCTGCTGGATGTTGCGGAGCACAACGAATTTCCCGTTCATTTAACACCTGTCACTCAAGTAAGTATAATTTTTGGAAAGATCAGCATTGCAGAAAATCATCCATTATCGCGGACCTTTGATAAAGCCAGCCCAACTTATTATGTAGCTAAATGATCAATGTTTAGTTTACCTATATCGTCGAGCAGGGGACGGAAATATAATAGCTAGAATCGTATCTTCTGTTCAGGACTTGGATAAATCCAAGAAGAGTTCAATTAGTGGTAGATTAGTGTTTATTATTAAGTATTATTAAAAATCTACGGACGTTCTTTACAAATCGAAATCATGTGATCAAAGTTTGTAATGACTTCCTTAAGGGTGGCGGAATTTGAGCACCAAAAACGGGACATGTGGGCACATTTTTATTCAAACACCATTCTGAAATTAAAGTAGATAGGGCGTTAAATAAAAAAAAGATTTATCAATAAAGGATCAACTTAGAGACTCCCACTACTTTTATAGTAATATTTTTCGTTCGCCTTAAATAAATCTCCTTCAAATTATTGAAAAATCAGTCATAAACTCGACACCTTTTTTACTATTTGTACACATATTTATCGTAATTAGAAAGTAGGGTTGTCTAAGTTAATTAGTCCTTATTCATTTTCGACCAAGAACGTCTTGATATGTTGCTTCGTTCAGCCAGCATGTTGGAATAAAAATTTTATTACATTCTCTAGATCTTTTGCATATTTGGCCAAAATGCACAGTAAACTGCACGTTTGACAGTAGTAGTAGTGTGGCCACGGCAATGAAGATGGCGGTAGCGCTTCAGTTGGTTCTCATATTTCTAAATAGAAAATAATAATTTAAAGATAGGACCGCCGACTAATCCTCCTAGATTTATTCGGTTGCCGCTAAAGCAAAAAACCTTGAAAATTCCTAGTTATAGAGGCTCGGTCTGAAGAGTTTGCAGCTGTGACTCAAACCAATCATACTGTATTTTACATCATACTAATCACACTTTTGGGGGATAGGTGATAGGTGGCACCATTTTATAGACTAACAGCTGATAAATCCCAGCCTTAATAATTCGAACTTCGAACTGTACTTTCTACAAAAGTTTTTGGAACTTCCCCTGTATGGTGCCAGTCCATAATAATTCAAGAAACGTATGTCATCTAGTTTTAAATCCTCTAATAGATGAGTTCCACTATATTTACGTGGCGACAGTAGGAAAGGGCGGATCCAAAACCTTTTCCTGATTTTCTTTTTCTTTTGTCTTCTTCAAATAAAATGACGCACGCCGCTGCTGCAAGAAGTACATTTCTTTTGCTTGAAGAGTTCATGATGACTCACTTTAAGTCTGGGCGTAAGCTCGTTTTTGCAACTTGTTACATGTAGCCTGTTATTTCGTTATATGGCAATGTTATATAAGTCTGGAACGGGCTTTACACAACAATTTTAAATAGCCGATTATTTTTCAAAGTTTCTCGTCTCTGAATGTTCAGATATTTCGATTAATTTTCCCGATATTTAATAAATTCCAGTGCGATGTACAGAAACCTCCCATAACGGACACCTCTATTAATTGGATATCTCCGATAAACGGACACTATTTGGGGAACGAACTGTCGCTTATGGGGCTTTATCATTCTCTATTAAACGGACGTCTCTCATAAACGGACACAAAATCGGTGACCATTGGTGTCCTTTTAAGAGAGTTTTCACTGTACTGAACTCACATTTTTGACAATTCGAATATGAGAAAGTAGTGATTTTGGTGGTTTAAATGTATCATTATTATTAACTTTGCGATCTTCACCTTCTACTCTTCTATTCTAATTTGTAGTATGTACTATCAGCGCCAAAATTCCTGTTCCACTTTACGGTTCAATTCCGCTTGAAATGCCATAACCAATTACATTCTGAGGTAAAAAAACCTTAGCAACTGTCCTCCAATTAAAGTTTTGAAGGCGGATCTAAACGATTTTATTTGAATGACAACAAACGTGTTATACTTGGGCCGCTGAACAGACGGAGTGATCACCCTGCAATCACGAGCTCTAGACGGAACCACTATCAATTTAGGACGACAGAACCACAGTGATTCGCTTTCTTTAGACCCAACGAAGTT